>JANIWR010000010.1:0-425217 GCA_030705105.1 Suhomyces sp. yHKS641 | reverse complement strand
GCTACCGGCTCACCTGGTAACCGATTTACCTCATCGAAAAAGTCACAAATCTGCTCTGGTGTGTATTTCCTGTAAGCTTTAGAACTGACTTTGAGCTCTTTGTCCGCCAGCCCAGATTCTTTACGCAGATTGTCCGATAAAAAAGTACCTCGATCAACATTGGTGTTCGATAGCTCCATTGTTTTCATATGTTCCTGATCAGTATCCATATCGTCAGACTCCAGGCTCTGATACTCATCTTGAACCTCTTCCTGGGGCGCTATATTACGCACTGACATATAGTCATTCCTCAGAAGGGGCCCACTACGAACTACTTCTTTTTGAGGTCTAGCCTTCAAGTAATCTGGTAATTTAATAACTTCCTGCAGAGCTTTCAACTCATCCAAATCACCGAAATCAACCAGATTCCGGCCCAGCTCGTTTCTGAGTTTACCATTCCCATCTTCGTAAACAAAAGAGGTTTGCATGTTGTAATTACGCTACAAGTGTATATTAAACAGTAAGCTTCAACTAAGTTCTTCAAATTTAAACTGATCAACACTTCGAAACTAATCAAGGCCCCATAAAATGTATGGCAATGACCGTCTTATATTTTGTTGTGAGGTTCAAGTTTATTTATTGGGCCCGGCAAAATGAGGGAAATATCGTGTAAGGTTTCCCACCATGACAGTCTTGAACGAAGCCTGAGAGATAAATCATGAAGATGACATAATAAAATTGAATGTCGTTCGAAAATGAATTCCGAGGGCTACAAAATAAAATAAAATGGCGAGCAATTCGGTCGAACCTGTTGTAGGACAAGCAAATCACACAGCCTGCAAGTTTTTCGCTGCGGCCCGCCCTTACAGACCAGTGTTTTTGTCTCCCTTAAGTCGGCAATTTAGGCTTCTTATTCAACAAGTATTTTAAAATATTCTCGAAGAAAAATTGGTATGTGGACAGCATTAGTGGTAATCCCTCGCATTGAATTAAGGTTAATTTTTTATGCCGAGTTTAATTTTCGAAAAATGTATTTAACAATAAAAGTATCCAGACGAAAAATGTCCCACTTTTAAATATGGCCCGGTTAATATGCTCTAGAAATTGCCCTGTGATTAATGGAATTGATACCGTAGATCGTGTAATTCAAGCGGACCTCTTGAGGTTAATACTTTACGGTTAACTATTTAGTTAGGCCTGCATTGGTTTTGGACCTCAGAATCGAGCCCAGAAAATGCACAGCCAGAGTGCCACAAAATAACATGTCCTGCGCCCATAGCTAGATCTGCATCAAATAGGCTGACATTTGACAAAATTACAATCATTATTTTGAAACGGCCGCTAGAACAATAATATTAGTATTTACATGCGCCATTTATCGGCACATCAGTAATTACACGATTAGAAAAGATCGATAGAGACTCCGATTCTTCACTGACTTGACATCTGCTAAAATTTATATACGAAGCAATAATAAGCCTTGTTATAGAGCTATTGTCACCTACAATCGCTCAAGGTGTGAAAAGAAATCTCTAATGCTCACTACTGTATAGTTGATTCAACGGTACACTAACAGATGACATCATCAGGAATTAAGTTGCTTGCTCGTAATTGCCGATAAAACCTTGAATGACGTGAGAATGCTTTCACAGTTTAAGTCGCATCATCAGTAAATATATTGCATGCCATCTTGTTGGGGTTGCTAGTTCAACGGTTAGGAAAACGTCAGGTCTCGCTGGCATTTACATACCTCTGCACACCAACTGATTCAATATTTTATTTTGAGATAAGCATAGTCAGGTACAATGCGCAGCTACGCTGAACATTCTCGCACAATTGTACTTTGATAATAGCATCCGACATTTGATGCTGCCGACAATGCAATACTATAAATATCTCGCGCACAATTGAAGTAAATATAGAACTGCCCCTAACTTAAGGATGACGACAAATTGGGAAATATTCAAGTACTTTTAGCGAAAATAGGTTCTGGTGAGTTTGGAGTCCTATTCACCAAAGGTTCCAGATAACCGAGCTTTTCAGGATCTCAAAATTTTTACTTGAACTACTAGCCGAAAAAACTATAGCCTAAACGTTTTCCAAAACAGTATCCGACATTATTTTGGGCGCGCCAAACGCATATACTTGCATATGCATATAGACAATACTTTGACGCACGTGATACATAGAGAGATTTAATGCACTAGGCGCATTAGACGATACATGAACTGTATTGAATGCATACAGTTTATAATTACTTGGAGCTAAGCTCACTAAACTATCATCGAATATTTATTTCTTTGGAGGTACAGCAGATCGCGTGCGAATTGTTGTGAATTCTGGCTCGTATTCTGGCAGATCCCACCTTCAATCTTTGACAGGAAGCACTTAGAATGCATGTCTACCCTCTTAACCTCAGGAATCTCGTCTACGATTATATCCTTCCTTTCAAGCTTTTTAGCTTCATATTCGGGCTCATTTTCGGGTACTGGCCTCGATCTTTTTTCCACCCTGTAGTCTTGAGCGTGAACTGCAAAAAATAGTACAAAAAATAGACCAAAGTAATTCGATATTTCGTATTTACGGCCTCTAAACTCTACGATGCACACATAATAGAATAATTGCGCCTTAAGACTAACTTGACTACGTACAAAGAATAGTGCACGAACACAGAAACACAATCAAAGCGCTTACTCAAGCCCCTTTTCCATGCACCTGTAGCTGCTTCAATGCGACTAAGATCTCCACCGAAGAAAATTCCAGCCCCACAGATCGCGCTCTTTTTTGCTTGTTATGGCATTGGTGGCTCTGCCTGTATCTTGCAAATGGGCACGGCTCTTGACGAGAACCTTGCCCTTTTTATCTTCAATAACACTTTCTAAAAAGATGTTTCTGGGGTCTTGTGGGGATCCATCTATAACTCGCTTAGTTCTAACAATCAAAAATTGATTGGCCAAGGTGGGTCTCTTGTACTCCAACACTAAGTTTTCAACCTTAAAATCATCCTTTAAATTAGATTTTGTTGCCAGATTAAGCGACGCGCTCCTTTTAAAGGTTTCGTTAAGAAGTGTTGCAAGAATGCCCCCATGCACCAAAAATGGAAACCCGCATAGTTTGTAGCCGACATGTACAATGGTGATTCCCTCATCAGTTTCGATATTATGGAATATCACGGGCTTGATTAAAATGCCACCGGGCGTGGCCAAAGTGTTGTTCACGATAGACGGTTTCTGGTAGTCATTCTCAGGCTTTACCGCGGACGCATTTTGGGAATTGCTGCTTCGTATGCTTGCGTCCAAAATGTTGCGATCCAAATTTTCCCACGACTGCAATCTATACCATTTCTCGGTATTTTTGGGGTGTATGAGCTGTTGGTAAATTGGAAGATTCTTCAATTTGTACTCCAATTGCAAAGGTAATAACTGGATGTTTTGTTGATCGTTTTCGTCTATCCTTACAAAGGATTCGTACCAGTTGAAGAGAGTCTCGTTGTATGCTAAGTAAGCGCCTATTCCAAAGAATAACAGCGTAGTTTTCCAATTGATCCATGGCTTTTGGCGTGTTTCGAAATGATCAAAAGGCGAGTCGTGTTCAGATCTGGTTCCATAACTCCGGTTTCCTTTTGTCTTAATATTGATATCGCATTTTCTTGTGGCTCTCAAAGCCCAAATAATACCATTGGTTCTGAAGGGCCTGCCCAAAAACTGTACACTCATCATGGTGCTGCTGCTCCTACCTCTCCATCACACAAATTGTTCTCTTGAATCCGATTGGTAAGTACACGCTTTTAGGCCGCCAGCAAGTAACTTCAAAATCGTCAGAACTGATATCTGAATTCTAGACTATGCTCGAATATTTCCATTATGTATAGGATTACAGGTGTTGAATTCATAGAATTTTATAGTAATAAGGTCACAAAGAATGTAGTTGAATATTTTTTGCTTTGGTAATGAATGCAATATGTATGGAACACCCAAGTTAGAGTTGAGACCAGGTCATAAATTACACCAAGAAGGTTTATGTACTTCCTCCTATAAGATGGTATAGCAGCTTTGAACGCAATGCCGAATTTATTATCAAATGCGAAGTCCGTGAAGTTACTCCTGAACAAGAAGAGGAAATCCTAAGAAGACGCTTATTATTAATACAAGATGTATGATGAAAGGTACCAAGTGTACCAGTACTGCATGAAGACCCTATGTTGACTAACCTTTAACCTGCTATGAGCTTAATGCGACCACGGATCCCCTAGACATGATTCGTCTAGTCAGTTCCGGGCCTATAATCATCGACTCAATTCTCTCATCTAAATAGAGCGAGCAAGTAGCTTAGCTTTAATCTTACTAATCAATGAGTTCAGAACCTAACAGAATTTTTACGGATAACTGTAGCTATTTGCAGAAAACTCATCATTTGGCAATAGGTTAATCAGAACTATGACTGAAGGCCTTTCATTGTAGAGAGGTACTTTGTATGGCTACAATCAATCTAATGTGTGCGACTAACATTAAGTCTCTACCCGTTTTGTTGGTAAATCTGTAGAGTGTTTCTATTGGACATGTTTTGCAACATTACAACATAAATCGAACAAATTGGTTAATGTAGACAGCTTACACAAAGCCGAGCACCACCAACCTGGGTTCGATATGCCCACAAGTCCCACCTATCATATATTGTGTAGTGAGGAAATGGAAAAAATTACGGAGTACTGTCTATTAAAGGTAGAGTATTGTTAAATGGTGGCTAGCGCAAACTAGAAGTAATAAGAAAACACCATATATTCTCCGAAACTTGATCCTACTGAATGCTGAAACTTGCGGTGTAATTCGGAAGTACAGAATGTGTATTAGACAGCTTGCAGTATAATTAAACAAGGTGATGGCGGAGTGCAACCAGGCTACCAACGTTTTTCTGCAAGTGGTAAAACGTTGTTCGAGGCGTGGTGGCGCTTGGCACTGATGTCAAGAATAATGCGAATAGCCGTTTCACAGCAAATTGTGCAAGAAAATGCAAGACTCGACGATGTGAATACTCATCAATCCTTGTGTATCTCTACAGTCCGGACCATAACGAGGCCACCCCAGTTCTTTTGATCATCGCCCTCAGCTCACAGCTATCTTTGCACGTCAAAAACGTTTCCGATGGACATTATAAGGAACTGTACACTAAAACGTAAATGAAAAAAAATATCTAAATTACGACCGCGCACCGCAAGGCCGACTGCAAGAGTTATGCACAGCGACGTGGTGGTGGAGACGCGATGGATCGGAGGTCTGGGCATCAAGCCGAGTCGGAGCATATTATATGCTGACGGTAAGATTCCATGTCGATGATTGCCAAAATTGGCCTGGAAGTTACGGTTCAAAGCCTAGCGTCTGCGACAAACGCCTACCAGACCTTCAATTATACAAATCACGTATAGCCTAGATAGAATAGATAATCCCAGGGCACATACCGTGGCAGAGTCCACGACAGAGTCCAAGCCTCTATTTCATCATTGGCTGCAATTTTAATACCAAGACACTTGGCACTCAAGAAATCTGAAGCATCAGATGAAAAGTGCTCGCAACACCGAAATAGGTTGCAATTTTGAGACATTGCATACAAAGAAACTGGGTGCAAAGAAAAGTCTTGCCGTCAGTATAAAATCGTTCGGCTGGCACACTTTCGATCCACGAAGATGTTGCAACACACTACAGTGCAGGTATCGGAATATTCGAAACATTCTAGCGACTCATTTCCTGACGCACCCGAAAAGGCTGCAACAATCGCTTCGTCTGTAGACGAAGAGGAAATGTCAATCGGGGTCCTCAAGGCTGAGCTACTTGCTGCACAATGGGCTGATAAGTGGTACCTTCAATTCATACTACTTTTCTCTGCATTCTTGGTCGGTTATGGGTATGGTTTGGATGGCCAGGTCAGATGGGTTTTCACGGGTTATGCCACCGGCTCGTACTCAAGCCACTCTCTTTTGACTACCATTGGTGTCATCACTGCTGTTTCTGGTGCAGCATGTCAGCCAATCTTCACCAGATTGTCAGATGTGTTTGGTAGATTAGAGTTATTCATCACATGTATTTTGTTTTACGTGGTTGGCACCATCATCGAATCTCAGGCCCACGATGTTCAAAAATACGCTGGCGGCTCGGTGTTGTACAACATTGGCTATACTGGAATTATTCTACTCTTGGTATGTATTTTGGCCGATTTCTCATCGATGAGGTGGAGATTGTTCTACATGATCGTGCCATCATTGCCATTTATTATCAACACCTGGATATCAGGTAACGTTGTGAGTGCAGTGGGCCCAAAAAACCACTGGTCTTGGGGAGTGGGAATGTGGGCGTTCATCTTCCCATTATCGTGCATTCCCCTAATAGGTTGTTTGATACATATGAGGATCATGGCAGGAAAAACTCCCGAGTGGATGGCTTTCAAACAACGTAAAACGAAGTTCCAGGAGTTGGGGGTCTGGGGCTTTACCAAATACATATTCTGGATGTTGGATATTGTTGGCTTGATATTGTTGACCGTGTGCCTCGGGTGTATTTTGGTCCCATTGACTCTTGCGGGAGGTGTCAAGTCAAAGTGGCAGGACGGTAGTATCATTGCTCCACTTGTCATTGGGGCATTATTGGTTCCAGGGTTTGTCGCCTGGGAATACTACGGCGCAAAGCATCCCGTGTTCCCCTTCAAACTATTGAAAGACCGTGGTGTTTGGTCTGCATTGATTATTTGTTTCTTGTTAAACTTCATTTCATCCGTAGAATCATCGTATCTTTATGCTGTTTTGATGGTTAGTGTAGACCAAACTGATACTTCTGCCACCAGGATCACTTCATTGCCATCTTTTGTTTCGGTCGTTGGTTGTTTCTTCTTTGGTTTATTCGTTGTATTTTTCAGAAAGTTGAAAATATTCATCATTTTTGGCTGTGCTATGTGGATGGTGGCATTGGGAGTGTTGTTGCACTTTAGATCTGGCCTTGATTCGTATGCTGGGATTATCGGTGGTTGCGTTTTGTTAGGTTTTGGTACAACTTTTTTCACATATCCCGTCAACGTTTCTTTGCAATCATGCACAAACCACGAGTGTATGGCTGTGATTACCTCTTTGGGATTCACTGTCTATCGTGTTGGCTCTGCGGTGGGATCGGCCGTTGGTGGTGCTCTTTGGACCCAAACATTGCACAGTAAGTTGAGCAAGTATCTAGGGGATGCCGATCTTGCGCTTCAAGCTTATTCCAGTCCATATGTATTTATCCAGACCTATACCTGGGAATCCTCTGAAAGACAAGAGATGGTTCTTGCATACAGAGAGATCCAAAAGATCTTGATCACCATCGCATTATGTCTCTGTGTTCCTATGTTGTTTGCTGGCTTCCTTTTAAGAGACCATGTTTTGGGTAACGAACAAAGTGGAGACGAGCTTCTCAAAGAGGATGCCAACGATACTGTATTTGGATTTCTCGTAAGCTCATTCAGCAAAGATGGAGAGGACTCGCTCACGAAATTTCTGAACAAGTTTAGAAGATCCAAGACCGAAAAGGAGCCTGAATCCGTGTGACCCTAAATAAAATGAAGATATATACGTAATCTTGCCAAAATTTGCACCCAAAATAGCACGAACTGCATAGAGACAAAGCACCTGCATAGAATATTTACCACTGAACAGTTCAGTCTTGAAGTACAGATTGAATAGTGTGAAGCATTAATTGATTATACATATCCTAAACTAGAATTTCTCGTACTTCCATACAGATTCGTTAGGGTTGAGAAGTTCGTTATCGTTCTTGGCAAAGTAAGCACCTTGTTCTTGTGATACGACAACTTGCAAGTAGTAGAGGAAGCGTGAGTAGTCAGGTTTGGTGGACCATTCCTTCTGGAACTCTTCCAATCCTTGAGCAGCAGACTTCTTGCTGGCAACAGTCAATTTAACATTGTGGTCTTTCTCATATTTGTCGAAGACATCTTGTAAAGTGACAACCTCACTATCGATTCTGAGTTGATCTGGCAACTTGCTTGGGTCTGGGTTAGTGGCTACTGCAGCCACAGCGTTACCGATGTCGCTTATTCTGGATATAGACACCTTGGTTGTTGGTTCACCAATGAGGTTGATTTGGTTAGTTTTGGCATCAATGCCGAAGTGTGGAACCAATTCGTAGGCAAAGGAACCTGGTGCGGCAAAGAGCGAGGTGGTGATATCAATGGTCTTGATACCCAAGGCACGGACCTTTGCGAAGTGAGCGGTCTTTGCACCCAAGAAATCTGGAGCGTACTTCTGCACCGCAGCGATATCGCAACCGAACGAAGAAGGAATGAACAATTTAGGCTTGACTTCTGCAACAATGGCTTCGATCTTGCCAAATGTTTCAGGATTTGCTCCCACCAATTCGATTATAACATCGACACCAGCCAATTTCGAGGCGACGTCTTTGGTGTTCGAATAATCGGCCTTGATAGCCTCTACGCCTTCCTCAGAAAAGTCCTTGGTACTAACTACCTTGATTGAATTGACCTTACTGGAAAATGTAGGAGACTTGAGTGCCTTCAACACGTCCTTACCAAGGACACCGTTGATTCCGATAATTGCAACAGATACTTTAGACATTGTGCTTGATTATTATAGTGTTGGGGTTGTTTATTAGTGTTTGAACTAGTGTTTGTGGAACTACAATTGACGTGCAGAAAGGTGGTTATTTATACGTCAAGGTTCAAAACTGTGGATTCCAATCGACGTTGTGGTCGGAAATAGTTGCTGAGAAATTATTTGTAAAATGAATCCAAGCCTTCATTTGGGTTCCCAAATACAGGAACTGTGTGGCTCGCGTGCACCGCTGCGGATAATAAGATTAGTGAGAATTAGTAATTTGCGAATAGTGGGGTGGTGGAAAATTAGTGGGATTCGCGATGATTAGGCAGCATTGGTAATCTTACGTAATTAGTGTTTGACATACATTTAGAATTCGAACGAATTGGAACAAATTCCCGCAGTAGCAAATGTGATCAGGTACACCGACTCGTAAATTGCTATCCGAATAAGACAGTTACTAATGATTACAAAGCATAGGCAGGTAATCAGTTGTCGTAGCTGGAAATGGTGCTAGTGGGACCACCGCAAACCGGTGGTCTCGTGCAAGAACGGTCTCCATGTACTCGCATCCTGCATATAGTCGTATATGTCTAAGACACCTAATCAGCTGTTTCTGTACCTGTCATGGAACTCAGAAGAAGGTCCGTATTCGCCCAAAGAAGGAAAGCGAGATTTTTTGCTAGTGCATATTTTGACTCACATTGAGATTGTCTAGCATGAAGGGATATTTTTGATGTTGACCAGGAGGATCTCTTCTCGGGCCCAGAATCAAATATTCCCAATGAGTCCTCGCTCTCTATATTTGGCCGTAGGTCTCAAACCTTTAAAACCTGCGATTTTTTGCAGCTTACAGCTCATTCAATTACCAGCCATCTAATGCAAGTCAAAAAATTTGGCACCACCTCAGCTCAAGGACCTCTTAAATTTCTTCACCTCGACGATCTGATAATTCTCCATCAAACTCACCTTCAATTCTTCATCTATAGTCGAAATATCCTGCATACTTGAACATTCGCACGTGCCGGTGATAAGAGGTTTCCATACAAAATCCTCCACAAAAGGGGCGTGTGGCGTAGTTGGTAGCGCGTTCGCTTAGCATGCGAAAGGTCTCCGGTTCGACTCCGGACTCGTCCATTTCTTTTTTTTTTGCTTCTAATATCTTTCAGGTAGTAGATCCGCAGTCATTTTCCAACACTAGTTGTATTATTCGCTACATTCTGGGCATCTAGTTGCAGTCTTCGGTTGCGAAAAACTGTGTAGTATATTATCATAAATATGTGAGAACTGAATAATTAAATAGACCTATGTGTGTAGAATTGAATATCGTATCTGACCGTTTGAATTGAAGTTGTATTTTTTCCTTTTTCTTTGAGTATCTTTTTTTCTGCGAATTGCAGCCTTAAGTGTTCCTATATTTACATTTCCCTGTCTATTTCTTTTTCAACCCCAATTTTTGCCAAATAGACTTCTTTTCCTTCTTTCCTTTGGATTTATCACTTGAATTAGATTGAGCGGAGAAGCTTTCACGATTTTTCCTTTTCTTCTCTCTCAACTTTGAATTTTTCAACTCATCTTCTTCGTTGTAGCTTATGAGACTTTTCACTTTGTAGATCCTATCACTAGAAGAAGTAAACTCAGGAGATCCAGAATCTGTACTTGAATTGCGATACAAGCCATTTCCCGATCCACCATAACCACAGTTAGAGTTAGTTAAACCAGCACTGTGACCAGTGGTTTGACTTCTATAGATCGAATGGATTTTAGTATCTATTTTCACAGAATCATCCTTAGAGTTAAGGGCTAGCAAGTAGTTTTTTGATTCACCCATTGAACGATCGGATATAAGTGCTATCATATCTTTGAATCTGTTTTCATCACCGGACGTCTCAAGCAATTCAAGATGTTCCTTGAAATCGTAGCCTGGCGACTCACCCGTATACGATTGGGTGGACTCAATCGACTCAGAATTCGATGATGCTGATACATTTGAGGCTTTACGGTCCAACGGAATTGGTGAAGATTCTTTTGAGGAAGATACTTCGTCAACTTTGAATACAGGGTTGGGGGAATGTGCTTGCTTGCTATCCTTCGTTTTCAAGTCGAATTTAAGAGACTGGGACTGTGGGGCATGTGATGGTTGGGCAAACATGGCATCAGTACCAGTTTTATTGTGAAACCTTGTGTTACTACCTACTAATATTACAGGAACAGTGGAGTACTTGACGAGGTAGGAACTCAATTTGATCAAGTACTCGTCTTTTTCGAATTGTTTCTTCATCTTTATGGGGTATTTGAAGTTCAAATTTGACGATTTGTTGCCTATAACAACAAGATTCGGTTGGTATTGCTTGAACAAGTGGTGCAACATATACTTGTTACCGGTAAGATTTGGATTGAAGTGAGTAGAGGGAAAGCCATATACGGAGTTTGATACTGCGGAGGATGATGTTGTGCTGGAAGGTCCCAGGTTGGAAGATGAGCGGGTGGTATCCTTGTCGGTTACAAACTCGACAGTTATCTTTAGACGAAGGTTGTTTGCCTTTAAAAGCTCAGTATTGACGACGTAATCGAGCAACTTTTCACATTTCTTGTAAAGGTATTCGTCCATTTTACACTGTTTGGAGTTTTTCCGCTGATCACGCAAGAACTTCAACGGTATCAATGCGGATATAACCAAATAGTCACCATCTTGGAGGAACGAGTTGGATAACTCATCAATAGAGCTATTCACGTGCAAAAGCCAATCCACAGAGTTCCAAGTATGTTTTCTGCCGGAGATAACAGTGAGTATGGTTCTGTTGTATTGAAACTGGTCGAACTCGTTGTGCTTAACAGTTAGACTAATGGACTCGTAGTTGTTCTCGTTGGAAGTGGGGTACCATATTTGACGGGGCGGAGGACCAGTCCATGATTGTTTTCTGGACGAAGGGGCGTAGTAGAGCGACTGGGAATCGAACTTGAACTGGTCCATGTTTGTGGTTTTGGACTTTGTGGTCTGGAACTGGGGATCCAAAGCCATGAGCTCTTCGTCAGTCATATCAGCATACAGCTTTCTTCGAGTGCTGGGGGCGGGGGCATCAGGGACTTTAGTGTCATTAGTACTTTCATCATCATAATTAGCGTTTGCTGCGTTGAATTTGGATTGCTGGGAGGATACTTTATTTTTGAGAATGGACTTTGACGGAGGATCAGGAAGCTTTAGTTTTTTCTTGACGGGTTGTTGACTATAAGCCTTTGATATATCGTTGACGTTAGACGTACCATAGCCAAACATAGGATCGTTAGAGTAGATATAGTTGGCGTTGTTGCTGGTGTAGGCGGGATTCCAGGTAGGAGGCGGCTCCAGCCAGTCGGGATGGAGATTGTTGAACGACACCCTGCGGGTGAACCTGCCCATTACTGATGTATCTGAACAAGAAGGTGTGGCGCCATCTGGGATAGACAAAGCTACTTCATCTTCTGGTTTCAACTGACGAGGCGTGGCACCGGCAGCACCATCTACATAGGTCCCACTATTACTGCGGGAGCCGTTGGAGCCGTTGTTACCGTACGTATTTCGAACACTATCACTTGTCCGCACCGAAAACATGCTTGCCAAATTTACATGGAAAGGGCCGATTAGGCGCCTTTATACAAATTTGGCTGCCAAGAGAATCTCATGATGGGGCGTGCGTATTTACTCTATTTACTCTACAGATACGATGGTGGGAAGTGCAGGAAGAGGGAAGGTGCGGGAGGGGTGGGGAGTGGCGTGGCAGAAGCCCACAAATGGCTAAAACCAGAGAACGAAAGCGCAAAGATAATGCGCTTGTGTGTCAAACAGACCACCAGAGACCACAACCGCAGCAGCAATCGCATGACTCCAACTTATTTCAGGCTATTATTGAAACGAGCATCTTCCCCAGTCCGGGGTCGGGTCACGTTGCGCTTTCCAACAATACGATATTCCATCGTCGTGTATTGCCTCGGCTTAGCGTCTGGTTCGCGACAGGCTAAGCCTTGGCCTCCACGTGCCTGGCTGCTGGTCTGAAACACTCACGACTGCGTGACACACGCGTTCTCCCTATTCGGTAGTAATTGTGGGGCCTCGAAACCGGGCTGGTTGCTCATCAGCTTGCGCGCTATCTATTTTTGTTTGCAATTTGACTTGCCCACGCCATTGTTGACTGAAAGCAGCCGCACTTGCTTATTTACAGCCATTTAAGCCTTGCTTTTTTTTATTCACAGCACCTAAATTGTTTCTTTACCGAACATGTCCGACTGGTTTGAACTGCTTCCTATCAAGGAATACAGACAGCTTAATGAAAAACATGGCCAGAATCCTCCCGAGGAATTGCCAATAGATGAGCCTGTTGGCGGTCTTGATATCAGATGTGGACCCATCCTTCGTCTAGCAGGTACTTTGGAAAATGCCGCCAACTATCGTGGTACCATTCTTTTGGCCGTGGCCAACTCTTCAGAATTGCCTACTTTGAACTATAAAATCGGTCCTAGCGCCCAAACTCAAGACTTCAACAGCTCGCTGATTTCTGGCGGCTCTTTTCCAGGTACTTTGTTCTATACACAAGACGACATTTCGTTCTATCGTTACCACGTCGACCTTGAATTGACCAAAGTGGAACAAAAGGTCCGTTATGAAATAAACGGTGCATTCAACCAATCGTTCCAGTTTTTTATACCTGCTGTTGATCAGTCTATGAATGTTGTGTCGTTCTCTTGCAACGGTTTCTCGTTCGCCACGGCACCTTCAGATTTCAAATCTTCTCTTTGGTACGATGTTCTCAACAGACACAACAACAACCACTACCATGTGATGCTCGGAGGAGGTGACCAGATCTACGCCGATGCTGTTAAAGTGGCTTCGGAGGAACTTAAAAAGTGGACTGAAGAGGAAAGTTATCATCGAAAACTTAGCATGAAAGCCACTCCCGAACTCAAAAACCAACTTACCAAATTCTATTTGAACCACTACCTCGCTTGGTTCGGTAAAGGATTCTGGAAAGGTAAGAACGGGTCGACTCTTCAGTCGCTTTTCCCTATAGCCATGTCGCAAATCCCTTCTGTCAATATCTACGATGATCATGACATTATTGATGGGTTTGGCTCTTACAAAGATACCACCATGTCCAGTGAGGTTTTCACCACCATCGGTAACATTGCCTACAAATACTATATGATTTTCCAGCACCACATGTCTCCCGATGAAGAGCTTCATGAAAACGATCCAAGTTGGATTCTCAGCAAACGAAAGGGCCCGTTTATTCACGAGAAAAATCACTCCAATTATCTCCGTTTGGGTAAAGAAATTGCATTTGTAGGCTTCGATTGTCGTACCGAACGAAAATTGAAACAGGTTGTTCATCCAGACACCTACAAAATTATATTTGAAAGACTCAAGAACGAAATCGCCAGCTCAAATGGTGATATCAAACACTTACTTGTTATGTTGGGAGTTCCTATTTTCTATCCTCGACTTGTGTGGCTTGAATGGATCTTGACGTCCACCATACTTAAACCAGTCAGAAAATTGGCCACCAAAGGGGTTATTGCCAAGGGATTGGTCAATGAGTTCGATGGTGATGTGGAAGTTTTGGATGATCTTAACGACCATTGGACTTCAAAGCACCACAAGCGTGAACGTAACAAGTTGGTCAGAGACCTTATGGAGTTTGGCAGTGCCACAGGTGTCAGAATCACCATATTATCGGGAGATGTTCACTTGGCTGCATTGGGAAGAATTAAGTCCAAATATCACAAGCATCCCGTGACTCATCAGCTTATAAAAGGAGCCGATCTTGAGGATTTAAATGTAAATGTCACCGACGAGCCTGAAAACGACCCCAGACTTATCTTCAATGTCATAAGTTCGGCCATAGTCAACGGTCCTCCACCCGATGCCATGGCCACTTTGCTTAATAAGAGAACAAAGATCCATCATTTTGATCATGAGACTGACGAAGACGTGGTTCCAATCTTTACCAGCGAAGTGAACGGACATGCTCGTGATAACCACCGGTTCCTCAACAAGAGAAATTGGTGTGATTTGATTTTGGGGCGCCAGTCTAGGTACGCCACCAGTATCAGTGAAGCAGCCACCATTAAGGATGTAGAGCGTAAGTTTCCTCAGCCAGTGGCACCATCCGGATCATCTCACATTGACCGGTCAACCGACTCTGTCCATGTGAAGTATCCGTTGTATGCCGATTCGTTGGTGACTACTTATCATGTTGAAAAAGACCCCAACGACTTTGATGCCGCCACTGCCGACTATGAGGTTGTGATTCCAAAGTTGTTTGGCCAATTCAAGTTGGAAAGGTCCAAAGTCAAGCACTTGGACTAGAGCATTTATCTTAAGTACCAAAGGTAATTAAATCTCGATATGTGTAACATAATGTAGCAAAACTAAACAAAAACTAGCAGTCCATGATTACAACTAATATTTCAACTTAGGAATACTCGAACCAATTGTAGGACTAGTATAATTATAGATTTATAGAATCACTAGCTATAGATCAACTAGAACCAAAGAAGTACTAGAGTTTTCATATTGTCGAACACTAGTTCTCAAGAGAACTGATAGAACAAAAAAAATAGAACTATAGAATTATTAGAGAGAACAAAAAAATAAAACTATAGAATTATACATACTAGACTACCAGTTACCAGGACTAGAGTCGCCATATTAGAGCTACTAAAAGTAAAGAAGATGGATCTACGCAGTAGTCAAATTATAGATCTGATCAATTAGGAACAATTGCTGATATTGGACCCTGGAACTACTATAACTCAAAACTTCAATAATAATTATTTTCTTATCTCTCCAATAAGCGAAATTTTCTTCTCACGCTCGCTAAATCGCTCGCAAATTGGCGCTCTTATCGATCCTCCATCACCTAGCGAGTGGACCATGGCCAAACGTACGATTACTGGGGAAGAAGGGAGCCACAAAAGGGCGAAACTGGACCATCCAGGGGCAGAGATCAACATCAAGCTCGAAAACGCCCCCTTGGCAAACAAACTCGAGGCAATGGAAAAATCCGAGTCCAAACACAACTTTGCCCGGTCGATCTCTGCGGCCAAGGACGGCGGGTCAAGGAAGATCAAGGGTGATCAAAGGCTACCTAAGGCACCCAAGTGGGGGGGCAACGGAACCGAATGCGTGGGTCTGGATCCCGTCACCCGCAGAGAGGTGCCTCGCTCGTACGTGGTGCATTTGGAGGAGCGGGTGCGAGAATTGGAGGCCCAGCTCCAGCAGGTCCACCACAATACGCCGTCAGCACCTAGCGGATACATCATCACCACCGCCAGCACCACAGCCACTACGAGTCCTCGTCAAGACGATACAGACGGCCAGACAATTGCGTTCTCCAAGCTCATTACCACCGCCGTCAAAGTCACCCGCAAGTCCACCTCGCACGAGCCAGGCGAATTGCGCGCAGCTGTGCCGCCAGAGTTTTTGCCTGCCATTTTACCACCAAAAGTCACCGCACTTAAGTTTGCGCACATCTTCTTTGCACAGAGTAACAGCCAGCTACCTGTTCTTCACCGTAATGAGTTCGTAAATAAGTACTTTGTGCCGGTGTATGGAGCATTTGATCACCTGGTATCGCTAGCTTCAGATTATACCAGGGAAACTATCATACCGGAGCAGCCAAACGGAGTGCCGTGGTTCGACCAGTACAAGGAGCAGTTCCAGGCGGCTCTTGGATCCAAAGTGGTATCGCCATCTAACGATGAAATTAAACGTATTTCGAACACCATAACGCCTCCAAAGCAAGTTCACAAGTGCCTTTTCTTTCTCAACATGGTCTTTGCCATAGCGTCGTCGGTCCACCACCTCCAGTATCCGGCCACCATCTCGGAATCGTTCCGCGTGGCGGCCTATAAACATTTGGACGATGCCAAGACGTCAGGAGACCCCCTTGAGGCGCTCCAAGCAGTACTTTTGCAGTCGCTTTACGCCACCATGAGACCCACAAACCCCACCGTGTGGTATATTCTAGGCACTGCCTTGCGCATGTGTGTTGATTTGGACTTACACAACGAATCCAATACCACTGTCACGGCCAACATGGATTTGTACCAAAAGGATCGGCGTCGCCGCCTCTTTTGGTGCACTTACTCGATCGACCGCCAGATCAGTTTCTACCTCGATCGGCCCGTGGGAATTCCCGATGAGTCTATTAACACGCCGTTCCCTTGTGACCTCGATGACTCGTTGATTGTGCCGGGCTCTTCTACCAGATCTGCCCATTCGACAGCCTCGTACAAAACAATTTCACTTTCAATGTTCCGGATCCGCCAGATCCAATCGGAAGTCCAGCGTGTTCTCTACACCAACGCCGAAATCCCTCGTGAATATGCCACCCTAGATGACTGGAAACTCACTATACTGGGCAAACTCGCCCGCTGGAAGGAGAAGACCCCCCAGACACCCCAGCAAATGAACTGTAACTTCAACTTGCAGTTCTTCAACCTCAATTACCACCACACCGTTCTTATGCTCCACAACTTGTCGCCGAAGAACTTTAAATTGTCTGGAAACGACGTGCTTCAGGTCAGTCACGCCGCCAAGGAGTTGATCAACTGCTACACCCAGCTCTTCCACACCAAAAGCATCAACTATACTTGGGCTGCAGTCCACAACTTGTTCATGGCTGGTACCTCGTTTCTCTACACTGTCTATAACAGTCTGCTGGTGCGAGCGCAGAACCCACTTGAGACAATTAAAAGCATCACCTCTGATTGTCTCAACGTGCTAAGTTCGCTTCTGGATCGGTGTGAGCCCGCCAGTTATTGTTTCGAGGTGTTCCAGAGCTTGACTATGGCCATCATCAAGCTCAAGTATAATGAGGTGTTCCAGGGCTTTTCGGTGTTGCAGGTCACCAAGGACAACTTGAACCATGTCAACAACAACAATGTCAAGTCCAATGTGTCCCGGTTGGTGGAAAACCTCCGCAAGGACCAGACTAATGCTGACGATAATCTCAATCCATTTATGGGAGCAGATCCAAAGTTTGAAGATTTTCCCTCATCAGACCAATTGCCCAATCTGGTCCGCCAAACTAATTCACCCACGCCTACATTTGAGTGGTTTAGCGAATCCATGCCTTCTGAAAAGGAATTGAGCAAACCGCTTCAGTTCCAAGACGCTTTTGACTTGGATGCATTTTTCCAAGAGTTGGAAACAGGCTCCGTTAAGTCAATGCATTCGCGCACAAATAGCGTCCTCCAAAATAGTCCTGATCAAGACCGATTGGTGGCCAATCTGGGCCAACACTCTAATGGCAACTCGCCCAATCCTAATGGCAATAGAGAAGGGAAAAGAACGTTTGAGCTTATGCACCAAACACCCAACGACATGATCCTCGACCAGTTCTTTGCCTCGAATCCCGATTTTAGAGAAGACTTTCGATAAAACTCGATGTAATCGTTATAAAACTTGTGATATATTGTAATTAGACCGGTGCTGATAATATATAATCCAACATTTCCTCTACAGACCTTCACTAGGCTTGCTCTAGATCATATAATAACTTACCTCAACTGTCATTATATCCTCAGAGTACATCGAGTATACTTTCAGCATATTTGTATCCACGAAAGGTACAGATTTGCAATAAGGTCATGCCTGGTGACCATGAGAAGCATCTTTAGTGAATTCACAAACATCCTACTACTGTACACTCATCTCTTGCCTCTTCCCAATGCCATTTGGTCTTACACAATTAATTACTCCTGTTACTGTAAGCTCTTGCTTTCTAGCCTTCTTAATCGATTCTGTCAAGATCTGCTATACTTTCTAAGGTCTTTAAACCATCGTGGCACAACAAACTCCGACCGTCCACAGCACAACAGCTGTAGACATTGATTTCCTCGCCATCATAAAACCCCTCTAGCTCCACAATGGCCCCAGTATACGAGGCTTCGCCATCAAGTTCGTCCACCCTCTTCAAACTGATCCCGCACTCGTCGGTGTTCGGACCCACTACACTCCGTACCCGCAAAATGGCGTCCACCTCCAAATATTCAGTCACCTGGGCTATCACTCGGACCCTCACAACCCTCAGCAACGACGCCTGAGGCACAAGTCTCTTGATCCGGCCGGGATCAAGCACCAACTGTGTCATGAGTTGTTATCGCTGGCTACCAACTTTGTGTACGTAATCAATTTGGCGATGCGAATAGTGAAATTTGCGATGAGGACCACGTCAGGCTGGGGGCATCACCATGAAGATATTGAACGAGAGGGATAGCTTTTTATCCAACTATGAGGTGTCCGAGTACATGAAAGAAGTCAAGAAGAAGTACAACTGGACGTTTGATGCTGACGACGACAAGGCGTTGGGCGACAAGAAATTCAAAAAGCGGTTTACTGCTTGTGGCTTGGGGTTGGAGGTGATAACGCGGGACGTATTGTCATATATGAACAACACATCGACCAATGCCATAGATAGCAGAGAGGGGTTTCAAAGCTTGATGGCCCTTTTGAACACATTTGAGTTGATGAAGGTGGAGAAACTCCAGATCGTCAACTCGTTGCCTCGATCGATGGTCACTTTGTATGCGTTGGTGGAAGAGTGCGATCTGAGATTTACAGAGGAGCAATGTGAAAGTATACTAGCAAAGATCAGAGAGTTGTTTCCTGTAGAGGAAGAGGAGGAGGAAGAGGAAGAAGAGGAAGAAGAGGAGGCTGAAGATACGCCTATGGAGTAGCATGTATGTAGTAATAAAAAACAAAACGAGTTTTATAATAATGAGTCTACTTGTATTGAAGTTCTTCTAGCTCTTTTACAATTTCAACTCTCCTTGATTTATGTCTTGGCACGATGTTCATCCTTGATAGCACGTATTATTCTATATTGGTATCATGATATTATGACTATTCTACATAAATCCTCCCATTAAGCGACGGGTGATTCCCAAGTCACCTTCTTTGTCATCCAAGTCTTTATTTTCTATTTCTTCTGCAATTTCATTATTTTTCTGAGAAGCTTTGGGCTCCTCTTTCACCTCTGAACTTCCAGAATTAATCCAGTGGTCCCTCAAAGTACCCACCATTTCACTGACATCAGAGAGAAGCCCGGTTGGTCCAACTGCAAATAACGCTTCTGCGTTATCTTTGGAGTTGATCCAATGACTCTCTCCGGGTTTCTGCTCCTTGGTTTCTTCATCTATCACATTATTCTGTTTGGTAATGAGGTCTCGATGAATGATTGTCGATAAGTCAACTTCTTTGTCCAACGAGTCTGTGCTTGCTTCCCTATCATTGTCTTTAATTTGGTCATTTTCATAACCTTTCTCCTCTCTAAAGAAATGGTTCTTGACTAAATGGTCGATCACTGGCCACCCGTAAGCATTGGAAAAGGTTCGTCTAACTATAATATTATTGTGTGAATCTGGTTTCAATTTGACTATGACCTTCCTCCAACTCATATTCTTGTGGTATTCTCTGGCAATTTTTTCTTCCAAATCGTCGATTCCGTAATCAATGTGCTCTAGTAACCTTCGTTTAAGGTTTGCGGAATATGAATTCGATGACTTGGTCGCTTTTTCTGCACCACTTGCGCCATCTTCGGTATTTCTTGCCGCCTCTTCTGATTCATCACGGGGCAAATCGGTTTCGTGATACACTTTATCGTGAATTATTACGTTTTCTCTAGACTCTGGATCAGTGATATACTTCATGGAAGGCAAAGGTGGTAAGATCAACGAAGTAGCAGTTTCGAGAACTGATGATTTGGGTAATAAACTATAGCTGTCTTCTTTACCTTGCTTGGCTTTCTTGCTACTCCCAGTTTGGAACTTTTGAAAATCATCTGAGTTTTTGCTCTGTTTTTGGGGCATGAAGTAAGACAACACGGCCAGAACGGGCGAAATCCCCGCCTTTTCTTCCTTACCATCCACCTCAGTAGCTGTAGGAACTTTACCGGTGTTGGCCTCAGATTTGTGTTTATGTATTTCATTGGCTTTGTTGTCCGTTGAGTTAATTATTTGACTTAATCCTTTGTAGTCTAGGTATAATAAAGAAGAAGTTCTCAAGGGAACCACTCCGTCATTGACTGCATTGGCATAAATAGTCCTTCTGACGAACTTTTTGAGGATCTTGTGTGTAGGTCCTGTGGGTAATAATAGTAGGAGTGGTTTTGAATCGTTTTCCAAGTACTTGAGGCCCAAGTCTTGGCCAGTTAATCCTACTATTCCCACCAGTAATGCAAGTTTTACGTATAACGGGTTTTCGTTCACCACTCCCAATAATGGTGACGCCAACGTGATGAAATTAATGGGCCTGATTTGTTCAAAAAACCACGGGAAGTTGGTCTCAAGATACGCGATAGCAAACGTTTGGACCAAACCACCCAAAGAATGTCCGATAAAAGAGATTTTAGTGACTCTTCCTTTGAACATGTCGTTGTTTGTGGCCAATTCTACCAAGTATTCTGCCACTCTACTGCCCAAATACTTGATACCTCTTTCGGTCTTGCCTATATTACCAAAGTACCCTTTCACGACAATATTGTCAGCTTTAACCTTGTCGATCTGTTCTTTGAGGTATAAAAGATCGGCTCCGACATTAGAATGCAACCCATGGGTCAATATCACCAAGTGGATCGGCTTATTCGGGTTCGGAACTGGAAGGTTCCACAAGTCAAATGTATCGTAATTATGCACGTTAAGCAAACTATTTGGAACAAAAGATCCAGTTGCATCCGAATTGGCGACTTTCTTCTCTGGGAATGAAGTTTCGTGAAGTATTCGTTTGGAAGTTCCTATTATGATTTCAAACTCCACTGCAATGGTGTTGTTGAACAAAATCTGTGAGACTACGTCAACCACCCAGCAATACGTATCTTTGAGTATATGACATGGCAATTCGGCGTAAAATGACTGGCCTGGCAATAATTGGGGCTCAAATACTGGTTGCTCAGCTGTTACAAAACATTTCTTATTGGGGTCGTAATCCTCTAAACGACAGTCGGCATATAGCACATATGGTCCTGCCAAGTAGGCTGCTCTCAAGGCAATCAGCTGGTTGTTCTTGATTTTTACCCACAAGTTTGAACTCAAGCCTGCGGCTGGATGGCTTTCGCCTTCTCTGTTGGGTGAGTACTCAATCTTAAACCGCTGAAGCTGGCCCGCTTTGACTGACTTGACCTGGCGGTACAAGATATGATCGCTTTGATCAGCACCAGACATCGTGGAGAGGGTGTTGCAACTGCTAGATATACACCGTTGAAAGTTTACGGCTTGTGGTGTAGCAATTACAATCTCTTACTGGACTGAGTCGTTTGCAGCATTGTTGAAATCCCATGCGAGATATCGATCACGTGAGCATACAAGCTTGCAAATGTTGGGCATGTGAAAGAGATAGGAGAGAAGGTGGATGTCATGGGTGAAGAGTACAGCGAAGTCCACCCGGTGGAACAAACCGCACACGCGGTGCTCAGTGGGCTGCTCGACAGCTTGAGTGAGCATTTTGAGCTACTCAATCAATCGCAATTGATCTTGCTAACCCGACTAAATATCATTGAAGAAAAGCTATTGGGGTTTCAGAGTGCGGTGAAAGAAACAGGCGATGAGAAAAGGTTATTGAGTGATCTTGCGCGTATAAAGGAGATGAGGAGAAGAGTGAGTGCGGTGATAAAGACGCTTGCGAAAGTAGACCAGCGAATTGATCGAATCAAGTAGTCAATCCATGCTTGCAATGGTCAGACTGGGGAATGTAATGGAGACCCCTACTCAAAGTTGAGGTAGTTGGCAGGTAGAGGCAGGTCCTCTCATATTGATTCATATACTTCAATTTCCTTAGAGACAAGCTGTAATGAGCCATAGCTATAAAGCACCATGGAATATTCCGATTCGGAGAGTATCAATAGCATAAAATACATCCCTCTCTATCTAAGTCATTGAAAAGTTCAATGACATTGGGCTACGTCTTTCGATCGTCTTCAATAAGTTTTAGGGTATTACATGTTTTGCTGCTCTAGTAGACTTATTCTATAACATTCTTAATTTATTCTTAGTTATTCTTAGCTAACTACTTCCATCTGCCTTACAACAAGTTCAAGAACTTGTATGGATATCCAGCTCCCTTGATGGAAAAAATAGAAAGTAAAGCACTGTAAGCAACAAATATACTCAAAGTGAATACCGAGGCTGCAATCAAGTTGACAGAGGAAGACTTGATGGTTGGCACTTTCTTCACCAAAATAATCACAAACAAACTCAAGAGTCCATAAAGGAACGACATGATTTGGGTTTCAATTCCATACTGATTTTGTTGGCCTGGCAAGAAGTATTCCACACTACGGCCGTTGTCTCTTAAGTATGGCACTCCTCTGATCTGATTGAACATATACCCACTAATGAATAACAACACAGCCACAAGAGAAAGTCCACTCCACAAGGTCTTGGAAGTCAATACTTTAGTGGCTTGTCTGTGGAACTTCTTAAGCAAAAACACGAATGTAAATGTGATAAATGCATTCAAACCAATCTTGGTATAGTCTGCAGGTACATAAATATTGAGTTTATGGCCAGTCAATTCACTAATCCACTCAATAATATGCAATTTGTGATCCCCAGCAAAGAATTGGTACTCCTGGGCTTGGTTAACGTAAGCTGACAAGGATTGGGTTTCAGTAGGAGGAAAGTAAAATACTTTAGGAATGTTGTTCAAACTAAAAGTCTGGAAAAAGTTCTTCGAATTGGTGAAGTCAGAGATGAAAAAGAAAACGTCTTTTGCACCTTCACTCTTTTCCTCTTCACTCAAGCCCCATGGATGGTCTTGGAACCAACTGTTGGCCACAAGCTGGTAGTCTGGCTTGAACTCTCTACATAAGACACAATTGATTTGAGGAGAGTCTGATGTCAATAATACCACGATGTGGTGGTCTCTGGAGCCCGCCAAAATGTCTTCAAAATTTTCATCATTCAACTCAATTGCTTTGTTCTTGCCGGCATTTCTGACCAATCCTTTCAAGTCAGAAGTCCCAACGGCGGCAAGAGCGCTAGTAGCAAGGGCAAGCACCGAAAGGTACAATTGAAACACTGACACTTTCATTCTGTGACGATTCAGTACAGTGAAGAAGTGAATTTTGGGAACACGTCAATAGTTGCGAGGCGATCACGTGAGGGCCTTCCTGAAGTCAGCGATCAGAGGCTTGGGTGGCTAAGGGACAAATAGCCGTTTGGAGGCGCCGATCTCCACGGTGCAGAAGCCGCTTCCCATTTCAAAACGCTCGACAAGCAAGATGTAGTTGGCTGGAGCATCGAGCACACAGTCGACGTACACCCCGTACAATGAGGTGTTCCACTGCTCGTTTATCTGCACTGGCTGCGACGTGGCCGCGCTAAATATAGAGCCCCGAATCCCCGGCCGGTAGCTCGACAGCTGCGCGTGGTCTGCGTCACGAGAGTCGCGGTGCGATATACGGAACGTGACTTTGGTGTTGTATTCTTTGGTTGCAAAATTGATTTTGAACCGACTGGTGTTTTGCCACGCCTCGGTTTGTTTGTATACGAAGAGTCCCAACGAGCTCGGGACCTTGGTCACTATGAGATCGTCTGGCTTGCCGTCGTGATTCACAAGTAGTGTATAGGGCATCACGACAGACCGATCAAAGCAGGAAAGAACTAGCTTGTAGGCACCGGGCTTTAGGGTCACCTTGTGCATCTGGGACCCTTCTGTGTAGTGCTCGTTGAATAGCAACTTGGTTTTGTCGAAATCTCTGATAGGCGAGTGTTTGTCGCCGGTGTCGCAGTGGAACATGTGGAAGTTGACGAGGTTATGTGGATCGCGCGTGAAAAGACCCACTTGCAACAGAAGTTCGGTGTGCGCCTCCACGTAGTATTGAACGTTGTCGACATACGACGAGAGGCCCCAGTTACCGCCGCTGGTGCTGGCAGTCCACGAACCCTCCTGGCGACTCAACTCGGGGTACCTGTGCTTGGCTCTGTGGGGGTTTAGCGCCTCTATGTTGCTGTAGCACGTTAGCGAGCATGTCGCGGACTTGCTACTGTGCACCACCGCGGTGACGGCGCTGTGCGCGGCCACGGTTATTTTGTCGAGCTTCAACCGGTTGTTGGTGGACGTACTATTGGCATTGACGCAACGAAAGTGTTGTGGTTTGAGCACACGCTCGCCGGTGCCGGTATCGTAGATCTCAAGATATATTAGTTGCTCCGCGTGCTTGTTGGGTAGATGTTTCTCGAGTAGGACCCACACCTCCTGCGCGCTATCGGTGGGGTTGCAAATTGCAAATTGCGGCATTTCGAAGAAGTGCTTGGGACTAGACGCCTCGTAAACAATGTTGACCATGGCTGAGTGCTGGAACAACGAGGCAACATTCCAATTGACGTAGAGAAACCGAACAAGGTTGAAGTCGCCGATGTTGAGATATCTGTGAGCCTCCAAGTTGTCTTGAATCCACGGGTTTTTCAACACCACCGAGCCGTTGCCAGTGTTGTAGCCTATCACAGTGTAGTCATGGTCTGAAATGAGATCCAATTTGCTCGCTAGCTGTGCACTTAGCTTCCCCGTCCCGATACCGAGAACAATCTCGCCGCGGGTGTAGCGCTGCCATAAATCAGGGAAGTTCGCGGGCAACAGGCCGTTCAACATGAGTATCTCGGGGACCCATCCACTCAACATGTAGGTGTCGGTAGACATGTTGGAGCCTACAAAGCGGTAGCCGTTGCCCATGATTTTCATGTGGGCTTTTTCTAGCAACGCGGGCCACATGAGCCGGTCGTCAGACGAGCTTCGTAGCGTCAAATTTCGCGGCCTGCTGTCTGTAAAGTATGGCAACTTGTTGTCTAGTGTGACTGTTCTGGGCGCACCATTAAAATGCAATCTGACTTTGTAATGTTGGTTGGACTTTTGCGGTGATATAAGTGGTAGAAGCCGTTGCTTCTGCTCTGTCATCGACAATAGGGACGACACGAATGAGCAGTTTGTGAGAACATCCTGATACAAATTCGTCAAGTCTGCACGGTTTTCGCGCCAGTTGTCAAACTCTACTCTACGGAACTCCCCGTTCACCAGTTCTGGTAGTGAGTGGATGGTAGCATCGGAATCTTCGTACGCGGCGCTCAGCACAAAATCGAGCGATGTTAGGGTGGGTGAAAACTGGAGGACGGGAAAGTGTAGATCGTTTATTTTGGAGCTGATCCATAGTATGCGCTCGGAAACATCCAAGCCCTTGTTGTTTAGCTTGTCGTAGTACTCTAGGGCATACCGTGATAGTGCCGCCAAGATCTCGGGCTGCGGTGCTCGCGGGTCTTTAGATAATGCATTTAATTGTTTGATGGCCAAAAGAATGTCCTTTTTGGCTTTGGTGAGGTTGCCAAGCGCAGCATTGAAGTGGCTAGTTTCAATTAGCGACACTACTTCGAGTAGTTCTGGCATTCTTACCCCAGACCACCAGTGGTGGAGTTTGTAGATTTCCACGTGCCGCCGCGACGAGCGACGCGGCGAGCATCATCGTGCCTCGCTACGGACTACGCGAGAGACCGCAAGTGGAGGAGTACGCAGTAATGATCAGAAGAAGAAAGAAAGACGTGAAAGCGCACAAGACACACCATGAAGATGTGGTGGACGAAGACTGCGAAGTAACGCTCCAAAGCTGGGGACCTTCCATCGTAGTGGTGCTCTTCGTCATCCGAGCGATCAACTCGTTTTCAATCCAGACTTATTTTCAGCCAGACGAATATTACCAGGCACTCGAGATAGCTCACCACTACGTGTTTGGATCTGGGTATGTGACGTGGGAGTGGAAAGAGCATCTCAGATCATCGATCCATCCGTTAATATATGCATTGGGGTACAAGGTGGCTGCTGCGCTAGGAGACCGCTACGTGGTCCTAGCACCCAAAGTCATTGGAGCCATCATCGCGACTTGTGGCGACTATGGAATCTACAGGTTTGCGCAGACATATACCCAGAACGAGCGCGTGGCCAGAGCCGCCTTGGTGTTGTGGGTGCTCAATCCGTTCAATTGGTATGTACTCACGCGAGCATTCTCCAATAGCTTTGAAACGGTACTCACCATCCTTGGGTTTGTATGGTGGCCGTGGCGTCTCGGTAAATTTGATGTGCGGCAGTACGTGGTGGCATTGATTTTCGCGCTAGTCAGCTGCGTGGTACGTCCCACCAACGCAATCATGTGGGGATACTTGGGCGCGCACTTATTGGTGCGGTCGCGCGAGAGAGCAGCGGTGTTGGGGGTAACAGCCGCGACCGCGCTCGTGGTGTTTGCTGCAAGCACCGTTGTAGATTACTTGTTTTACGGCGCGCTTACGTTCCCTCTCTACAACTTTGTTGAGTTCAACGTAGTGCGGAACTTGTCGGTGTTTTACGGAAGCGCCCCGTGGCACTTTTATATATTCCAGGCAGTCCCGTTGATGATGATGTTGTACCTACCATTACTTGGTCATGCACTTATCCGAGAGTGGCGCGATCCATTGGTGCATGCAGCCCTCGTAGTGGTTGTTGGGTTCTCGGCCATCAGCCATAAAGAATTTAGGTTCATATACCCCGTACAACCTATCATGGTGGTGCAATGTGCCCGATCGGTGGCGTGGTTCTGGCACCGGTGGAGTGCGCGGAGGCTTTTGTCCGCCGCTGGGCTTATCGTAACTTTTCACTGCGCGGTGGCCTTGCTATTCACGCGGGTCAACGAACGTGGCGTCGTGGATCTCGTTCAGATTCTTGCGACCGATCCATCGGTGACTTCCGTGGGATTCTTGACCCCATGTCATTCCACGCCATGGCAATCGCACGTCCACAGTCCGAGCCTTGACAGTTGGTGGTTCCTTACATGTGAACCTCCGTTGCACGTTCCCCTCCTGGGCTACAAAGACGAGTCGGACGAATTTTACGAGAATCCTGCGCAATTTTTCCGGGCGAATTTCCCTGCATTCGGAGCGGCTGCTGGGCCCTGCCAGAAGCAATGGCCGTCGCATTTGGTGGCATTCGAGCCCCTCAAGCCCACGCTAGACGAATACCTCCACCACTCTCCGTACCAGGTGTGCGGTCGCCTCTTCAATAGCTATTTCCACTGGGACCCCCGTAGGCAAGGCGATCTCGTCATATACTGTCAAACATAACATGATCCGACTGGTTCACCCCTCTGTGACACAAAACCCACCGTGCCTCTAATCATCCCACTAATGTTGCAACCACCCGAAAATAAAGCAACTTAGCAAAACAATTTCAAATGCCGACGAATTTGATTATAAATTGGCCTGAATTTCCTCAAGGTATTGAACAAAAGAATCATTATACTTATACAATATACACAATACTAAAATGACTATACCTGAGACCCAAAAAGCGGTTGTTTTCGAAAAGAGCGGCGGCGAACTTGAATACAAGGATATCAAGGTGCCAAAGTACAAGTCAAACGAATTGTTGATCAACGTCAAGTACTCCGGTGTGTGTCACACTGACTTGCACGCCTGGAAGGGTGATTGGCCATTGGACACCAAGTTGCCTTTGGTAGGTGGCCACGAAGGTGCCGGTGTGGTTGTTGCTATGGGCGAAAACGTCAAGGGGTGGAAAATCGGCGACTTGGCTGGTATCAAGTGGTTGAACGGATCGTGTCTCCAGTGTGAGTACTGCCAGCACGCAGACGAGCCCAACTGTCCTGACGCCGACTTGTCTGGCTACACCCACGACGGCTCCTTCCAGCAATATGCCACTGCTGACGCTGTGCAGGCCGCACACATTCCAGCAGGAACTGATCTTGCTAAAGTGGCACCAATATTGTGCGCCGGTGTCACTGTCTACAAGGCACTTAAGACTGCCGATCTCGCTGCTGGGCAATGGGTTTGTATTTCCGGTGCTGGTGGCGGGTTAGGATCCCTCGGGGTCCAATACGCCAAAGCCATGGGCTACAGAGTGGTTGCCATCGACGGAGGCGACGAAAAGGGCGACTACTGCAAGTCGTTGGGCGCCGAAGTGTTTATTGATTTTACGAAGGAAAAAGACATCGTAGAAGCTATCAAGAAAGCTACTGACGGCGGTCCTCACGGAGCCATCAACGTGTCTGTTTCTGAAAAGGCCATTGCTCAGTCTTGTGAGTACGTGAGACCTACCGGTACGGTCGTGTTGGTTGGCATGCCTGCTGGTGCCAAGGTTAGCACATCTGTGTTTGGAGCCGTGGTGAGATCGATTTCCATCAAAGGCTCGTACGTGGGTAACAGAGCAGACACCGCCGCCGCCATTGACTTTTTCTCGCGCGGATTGATCAAGTGCTCGATCAAAATCGCTCCGTTGTCGGACTTGCCCAAGATCTACAAGCTCATGGAGGAAGGAAAGATCGTTGGTCGTTATGTGGTAGACCTCAGCGAGTAAACTACACCACGCCGCTGCGGGCGTTTTCGTCGTTGAGCTTCTCGGCATCGGACCGCACCTTCGCCATCCACCGCTTGATCAACGTTTCGTTCTCCTCAGTGACTTTAGCCAATTTTTCTCGTAGAACATTGACCAGAATCTGGTTCAGTAATATCTCATCGTTTATGATTTCAATGGACTTATCTTTTTCTTTTAATTGTAACGTCAAGTGACTAACTTTAGAATTCTGCTTCTCCAACTGCTTCTCCAATGCCCCCTTGGCCTTGAGCGCCTGGCCCAACTTGGCTTCTGTATCTTCCACTCGAAGTGTCATGCGGTTGATATCCTCCACCAACTTGGTGTTTCGCACTTTTAGCAATTGGTTTTCTTTATAGACATCGCTATTCTTTACATCCTCCTCTTCGTTGTGCCTAGATACTCCTGCCGATGTGAGCGAAGGCGAAGGCGACGGCGACGAACTTGGAGTGTCCCCACGCTCGCTCTGACGTTGGAGCCGCAAACTCAATTGGTGGAATGCATTGAAGTACTCGGAATCCTGCTTTTCGAACTTGTCCCGTACCACTAGTGCCTGCAAGATCTCTTCGTTCCACTCCATATTGTCAACCGTTCCATCTAATCAATCTCAATCGTATCACTCAGCTCATCCGTCACGTGCGCGCCTCGCTATATGTTTTGGTCAGTTCCCGATAAGCAATGGCAAATCACATAAAGCTAGAAGTCGTAGAGGAAAGTACTTAGTGTTGCACTACGCGAGTCGATTCACTAGACACCAGTCACTTAGATTCTAGTTACCTATACACCAGTCATTGAGGTTTTTCAAGCCAAATCTAGGCCAATTCTGCCCCATCTTGCCCACAAATAGCATATACCCCAAAAGGTGGAACACCGGGAGCGCCCATTACTTCGATTTAGCTCAAAAGTAGGGAAACAGCTTGATCCAAGTGATCCGGAGCAAGCCAGATACACAAACCCTTGAACCATTTATGTCCAGCGCCACTTATTGGCCGTTAAGCTTTCTGAGAGGAGATGGCAATGTGCAAGAAATAGCTACAGAAACGGCAGTTGATTCTCAAGAGGAAGCTCAAGTCACCATAGCTCAAGACTCTGGTGCATTGAGTACCATAGAAGAAGCATCCAAAGAGAATTCAGAGACTAGTTCACGTAAACAAAGCACGGCTAGCATACCGCCCCAAACTACAATTCTTGATGGATTGCCTGAGATTGGAGCGGGAAGAAGATTATCCAGCTGGTGGTACGGTAATACCCCAAACACACAAGAAGTGACAGAGACAGATGTGACAGCGGAATTAGCACCAGCTGAATTACCAGCAGAAGTAGAAGTAACCTCAGTTTCTGTACCGAAAATTACTTCAGATCCAGAAGCTCCAGAAACCCCAAAAGTCCAAAAACCTACATCAACCGAAGGACCTAACGTACAAGAGCCTGCTACTGAAGAGTCTGCGAATCAGACCGAAGCGTGGTTGGACTGGTCAATTACTTATAGACGAATGAGTTCGGTGGCATCTTATGTATATAATCGAGGCGAGACTCCCGAAGCTTCAGAGTCCACTCCATTGATAACGTCTGCCAAGCCAAAAACAGACACTGGGTGGTTTTCGTGGATATGGGGCTCGAAAAATGAGGAGAGCGACGACGAAAGCAGCATCAGTGAAGAAAATGGGGCTCGGGAGTTGTTCAAATCTGCAAAATATGCAATCGAAAACTCTAAAGACACTGCTCATTATGCTTCTATGTGTGTTCCAGGTGACTTTGACAAGCACAAGCACCAAGAATTGGCCGTTTCTGATACCATTACCGAGTCTCTGCCTGTCAAATATAGCTTTCGTAAACGGCCATTGACTCCTAATGAGGTGCAGGAAAGAACCCTTGGCGTAAAGCCAAAAGTGACAGAAAACCCTCCCCCACCCCAATCACAGTCCAAATCTTCTACACCATCAGTCAAATCGGTAAATATTTCGCCTGAGGCTCCTGACGAGAAAATCAACCAGGTGTTGCCACAGCTCGAAGAAGTGTTTCGGACCATCACTCTCAAGACCAAGCTTCGTTTGGTAACTCTGAACCTTCTACCTCAGTCCCAATCTGAATCCCACTTGTACCGCAAACTCGATACAAAAATTCTCAAGACTAAACGAACTGTGAAAAAAATCGTCATTATAGGAGTTCATGGCTTTTTGCCCATCAAGTTTGTTCGAACCATTATAGGCCAGTCGACCGAAAACTCTATTCGGTTTGTAAACGAAGCCACCAAGGCAGTCAAGCACTGGTTACAGGAGAATAATGAGCTGTACGATGCCAGTAATTACGACATTCAAACTATCGCTCTTGAAAGTGAAGGCAAGATCAACGACGGCGTGACCAAGCTATTCAAACTACTTGAGAACTGGCACCAAAGCATTGAGCAGTGTGACTATTTATTTGTAGTATCACATTCACAGGGAACGCCAATAGCGATCAGTTTATTGGCTAAAGTCATCAAGCTTTACCGAGAAAAAGCGACGTTGCATCCCAAAAAAATAGCCCTCCTTAGTATGTCGGGAATGCTTATGGGACCAGTAGCAGGGTTGGATACCCGAATAGTCCTTCGAGCATATACTTCTATGGAAAACGACATTATTGCTGAATTCTTTGAATTGAGCAAGCCCACCAGCAAACTATCTATGCAGTTGAGGGATTCGATGAAGATATTGACTCAGAACAACGTCAAGATCACGTTGAGTGGCTCCATAAACGACCAGTTTATACCTATTAGCTCTGCATTGGGCAACCAGTTTGAACACCCCAACATCTTCCGAACACTATATATTGATAAGTCGAGCCAGACGCCCAAGTTCATAGTGGACCTCATCAAGATCATCGCCACTATGAAAAACATGGGTACTTTCAACGACTATAAAATTCTACGGGAGTTGGGTGACAAATTCATCGGGTCTCCAGGAGAAAACGGAGGCCACACCAAAATCATAAGGGACCAAAATGTATACACTACCGCCATCAAACATGGTTTGGAGACAACTAGCTTACTTCATCAGCATGATATCAAGTTTCATCCGTACACTGGTTTTCCATTTTCCGAGCCCAATATGTATTTGATACCTTGGAATATTCGCAATTTGATCCAAGATTTGACATCCATTAATAATATTGGCAACTTGGCGTTGCTCAGGCAGTTGGTAGCGGATTATCGTACCTGGGAACCGACCCATAAGACCTGGCGTGAGATCAAATATAGCTTGAGTGCTTTAGAGGATCTTGAAGTAGATGAGTTGCTATTATAGCACCACTACGCTGGAAAATACCAACTCTCAGTACTACAATAGTTCTCATGAACAACCACCACCATCTCCTCACCAGCATGAACATACACCACCGATTATCGCTACTTCTATCTCCATCCGATTATCGCTACCTCTCTCCACCACCACCCTACATTTTCCGGTCATGAATCGACAGGCGAATGCAAAATACATACTATAATTTTTCATATCATGATAGACTTGTTCGCGCTAGGTTGATCTGCATTAACATTACTACTTTAGGTATATAACATTAAATATAATAAAGGATGTATGGTTATTAGGGATATGGCTGAGGTTCGGGCATTCTTAGCGCATCAATCGGTGCGTCATTTTGTGTCTTCTGCGCCGATCGCTGCCATGTCTGTTGTTCCAAACGGCCATTGGAGCAACGCCTCAACTGACAAAGCCAGCTGCAAATAGCAAGTCTGGCCAACCCTAAAAATACTTCACCCAGAGTTGACACCTCAATGACTAAGGAGTCAGAGTTGGGGGCTTGGGTATTGTACGATCGGACGGAAAAAGAAAACAAGAGGCGAGAGGATGCAGCGTGAGGAGAAGAGTCAGAAAAGAGGGGATACGGGGATATTCAAGTATCTGACGAATAGTGGAGCTTGGAAGCTGTGTGTGTCTCGTACGATTGTGTCCACAGAGAGAATGTGTGGTGTTCGAAGTGCGATCATATTCGCAATGGACTCGCCTTACACAAAGCCTGCCCCGCAATCTCCTGCCATGTGCCACTACCCTTATCGCCTTGGATCTTGGGACATATCTCCGGGCTCGCTGTCGGGGTCCGGGCCGCCATTTATTTTTCGTTGCTGCACTAGATAATACTGCTTCTGCATCAAAACTTAGCCGAGGGGAGTAGTCTGGTAAGGGCTAAGACAACATCAACGGGTTTTATAGATGAGAGCTAGATGTCAAGATACGGCTTTTACGACGATTCGGCTAATGCACCGGCGGCTATCCAAGCAGTTTCAAGTGGAATACTCATGCGCGAGCTTATTGTCCGTCATGACGTTTCTGAAAAATAGTGCTTTGCAAACCAATACGATGATACTGGGCATTACCAACGGAACCTAATTTATTTACGGCTCTTCTTCTGTAGGGGATTGTTTCGCAGTAAAGTTTCGACATGACACAAAGCGCATTCAACAAGAAAAAAATCTCTCATGCCTCGCCAAAAGGACCCATTTAAAATCAATCAAGGCACAAGCGTAGCCATCTCCAAACTGACCGTAACCGCCTGTAATAGCCGCACATAAACCTGCTGCTTTTGCCGCACTTGAACGGCAGCTAAGAACGGTCGTGTCGGGGGCGACCAAGCCGCTCATAACTCACAGCCAGTCACATTCTCAGGTTGAACTTTTTGGTTTTATTTTGCTTGAATATTTTCTTTCGCTTCTTTGTGTCATGATACTTTTGTGCGCCTGTAGCCCGGTTTCGCCCAAGCACTGATTTCGGCTCCAACCGATTCCGCAGCATCTACTCGTGGGTCTCAACCAATCCACCTCAAAATCAACACTATTTCCGCAACCTTTTAGTGGCAGCTCGTCCCCGCCGTCACTAAATGAGGCTGAATCCGGCGGCATGCAACTTCTCTATATACACTAAACCGTCGAAGTAAAATCAGTATTCTTTGTCCGCCCGGCCCTGTCGTTTTGAGAGCGCCACCCTACTGCCTAAAAAAAATTCCTTAACTACCGCACCGTGCGGTTTCGTGCTCACCAACATCTCGTTTCTGCAAATCCCTGATCCTACATATCAAAGATCATCCCCTTCGTTCTTCAACATTTATAAATATTCTTTTTATCTCCTGTGTTATCTACATTCTTTAATTCTTTACTACCTGTGGATAACTGTATTAATTCAAGGCTTTTTTTATCAATACTTCAACTCGGGGTCGTATCTACTTAGTCTCCTGTCCTACCAGTTTCCGCCAATCATCGGTATCAACGATTGTGGTACTATACAACCTACACATTCTGAGGCTACATCACTTCACTACTCACACCACTAGTCACACCAATATCCACCAGATTGCACATTATACTGGGAAAACCAAGTCCTCAGTTCTCCTTCCCCATCCACCCCTCTTTCAAGTCATCCAACCACATTCAATCAGCCAGACTTTTATGGGATCTACGAAATCCTAGCTACTATTCCTAAGTAAATATAGACAATACGATGTCTTCAGATGAAAATTCTTCAAAACGAACAAGGGCTTCGGGTGAAGTCTTGGACTACCTCCTTCAAGAGTTCGAAAAAAGCCATAATCCCATCCCTGACCAAAGAAAAGAAATAAGTGAGAGAACGGGCATGTCAGAAAAGGCGGTTCGGATCTGGTTTCAGAATCGAAGAGCCAAGCTTCGAAAAGTCGAGAGAATGAGCTCTTCTTCCAGTATCCCGCTCTCCACCAATAAAAAGAACAATACCATCAACACCAATACAGGAAGCCACCACTCGTCTAGATCCAATAGTCTCAGTTTAAACGACAACAACATCAGTCCTCAAAATCCCACCTCCGCCACCTCAATAAACTCGAACAATTACTTGTTATCGAAAAACGACAAGCACATCCCTATAGAAGTCAATGAAAAGTACTGTTTCATCGACTGTTCTTCACTTTCGGTGGGTTCGTGGCAGAGAATCAAGTCGGGGTATCATGACGAACAGGCTCTTCGCAACAAGTTTGTGAACTTGTCGCCATTTATTTTGAACACCGTGATGAACAGTGTGGATTTGCTCCTTATTCTATCCAAGAAAAACTCTGAAATCAACTACTTTTTTCTGGCGGTCTTGAACAACTCCAAGATCTTGTTCCGGATATTCTACCCTATATCGAGTGTCATCACTTGTTCGTTATTGGATAACAATATAAACAAGGAGAGCAACGAGCTCCGTGTGAGTTTGAGCCACCAGCCCAAATTCTCAGTGTACTTTTTCAATGGGATCAATTCCAATTCGAACCAATGGTCCATTTGTGATGATTTCAGTGAGGGCCAACAAGTCAGTCAAGCCTATTTCAACGAAGGTGGAACATCCATACCGCATGTGCTTGTGGGAGTGAAAAATTCGTTGCAATACTTGAACTCGTACATTCTCGAACACCAACTACAAAACCAACAGCAAAACCACCATCTACATCAGCAACAGTTACAACAGCAACTCAACCTTGCCAACCCCAACTATTCAAACACTCCAGCGACGGACTTCCACGCCAATCATATCAACTTAATAGACGATAACCACGCTTCTGGTAACTTTCAATTCACCGCAGACGACCTCAACAATATCTGGGACGACGCCAATTCGCTTACATCTAACACTACACACAACCACACCCCAGTAGGTCGGTCTTTCACTACAGGCTCGGTTTCGGCGCATCCTCCAGCAGGCCAAAAATCCACTTCAGTTGGCTTAGGAGGCTTCTCACCGTTGACCAATTTCGATTCGGCCAATTCCCCGACCTCCCTGGCTAGCTACAACAACTCAAACTTCCCGGAAAGAGAGAGGGCTCCTGAAGAAGTTGCTGGGGAATTTGATTTCCACAGCAATCCCATCAGCAGGACAAATACGCCTAAAAGTGCGGCTTCGGCTAAAAATACTGAGTTTTCCAACATACATCCTACAGTTGATGAGCACGAAGAATTGCACAATGGTCTGACCTACGACGACATGTTCAACAACGGGAACACGCCTGACTTTCTTAACAATCTAGGTGGAGAAGGCGACCACCATAATGATAATTTTCACACCTCGTATAATAGTAACGAGGAGTTATCACTACACAACTCACAGAAAACCTCCATTCCTAGTGATACGAATAGTCCCACTACAAATCTAGTCACCGAAAATGAAAATTCGAACAATGACAGCAACAACAACGTCCATGCCTACACCCACCAAACCAATGGCCACCATTCTTACGATATTCCTGGCGGGGATACCTTCAACGATTCACATCACCATCTCGACTTTGACTTAAGCGCAGAATTTACCGGTACTGGCTCCAAAACTAACCAAACTACACCACTAACTGAGCTAAACAATGCTTCGTCAGGCAATGGTGACCAAGCTGGCCAAAATAATTCATCAGCCTCAGGAAATACCGATACAGGAGCCAACGGCAATGCCAATGTTGACAGTTTTATCGATTTCGGTTTATAATTATAGACGTACCCAAAGAGCGTGGTGTATTGCGGATCAAATCCTTTTATTACCTTAATGTGTTCAATTCCCCCTTACAGCTTACGCGATATGTCCGAAGGAAACTCTGTTTCCCATGTTTGTAAGTATGGATATCTGCTGTCTCTGGCTTTTTTCAATTCTGGATGAAATAACGCTGTTATTTTGCATCCTCTTAATATATTACTATCTTCCCACGCATCTGCGCCGAAAATCAACTCAATTACAGTAAGCCGTAGAGAATCGTAGAGGACAAATGGGACCAAATACCCGAGACAACCTGGTTGTACTTTCATAGAAACCTAGTCTCCACGGGCGTTTGACTACAGCCTTATCACAGGTCGCATGCTGCAAATTAGCACCAGGTGCATTCATGACAGCTGATTTGTTTTGTGAGATACTCTTTTTCCTCTATTGCCGATGTGCATTGCTCATTCCGCTAGCATTCCTACCCACTATTATATCCTACCTATAGTCCCATGGTGACTTACATCGGGACAGGGGGTCACCCTACCGAAGCTACCTATAAAGCAAGCACCTCATACTACGAACCGTGACCCACCATGGCTTAAGCCTAACGCGCCACTTCTTAGTGCGGCAGATCATTCACTCGAGGCCCCACGAGCTTCACCCCCTCCTTTTGAACTGGGCCGATAAGCTCGGTAAGGGACGAAAATAACCCTGGGCAATGGCTACTAACTACTGCCTCAATTTGCAAACAGGTCATTTGTGTAATGGCTCCACTATGGACAAGGTCTATTCAACTACCGACAGTTCGAGGCTTTGAGGTTGAACCCTTGTAGACCACGAAAGGGTAAAAGTAATAAGAAAACGCAAAGGCTAACTTTAATTCGCTTTGGGACAATATTTAATGTACATGTAGCGCATTCGGCTTGTTCCAATTGGAAGCATGCCCTGTCGCCAATCTTTTATCTCCCCTGCAACATTAGCTTGGCGCACAAACAGCGAATCCATCTTTAGTATAGGGTCGCTCGCCAAAAGATTACCAAAAACCTGTTAGCCAAGAATTGATGACCTTGGCCCCTCGTACCTCTACAAATACTTTGTCCTACATTGGTTGTAGTTTGCTCTGAGCCAGTCTTAAATTTCGCTATTGCTACTTCCTAGTACGTGGTCATCACAACTTGAACCCTGCGATATCTCCGATGCCTCCACCGAAAAAGAACCCTTAATATTCGGCAGCAACTATAACCGTGCATGCGCGTAATTTTCGCAACTTAAGATTTAAAGCTTTTAGCGAATGACAGACTAACTGGAATGCTTTGTTTATGGACCCTGTTCTCCAGGTTGCATATCTTTTTGTCTGATCTGCGAAGTCTTTTAATATGTTGCAAAGACTACAGGAAATCGCTGACATAAATGATATGGAGTGATCCAGACATGACTGACAATTACCATGACCAGAGCTACGAGCACTATATACATCAACGTAGCAAGAACAAAGTTAAAAAGTCGCGGCCAAGACAATTTTAATGCCAATGCGTAGAATGCTCCAATGTGAACTCCACTTCAACAACTTTCTCTTGTCAGGCCATAGAGTCGCGTATATTGGAGGTGGTCGAAGACAACACCGTCGACGACGTGGTTACCACGCCGCGGATCTATGAGTGTGTCACGTGATTGAGCACCTGATGCGAACAACCCAAATTGCATCTCGTTTCTCTTCATCACTACCTGTCCAATGTGGAGTGCTTCTATATACAAGCAGCTTAGAAATGGTCTGGTACGATGTATAGGCAGCGTGAGAAATAGCTCCACTCGTCCAGAGCTCAACTCTTTGCTTCCCAAAAAAAGAACGTTCAACAGAATATTGTTCGATAATAACAGTCAAATTTCATACAACAAGATGATTCCTGTATTAGAGACAATATATAATAACCTCGATACTCCCGATGCCATCGTGCTACCTAAATATGTCAAAAGCGGCGATTTGATGATTTTCAAGACCGTTTTGGCTACCATTCGGAAAACAACCAACGCCATCAACAGCCATCTCGTAGCCTTAGAAAACGAACTTACAGAGCAGGCTGCCGAGTTGGGGGACAACGACGCCATCGCCATACTTGCGTTTGAAACTATTGAAAAGTACCTCAACAAAAGCGACTCATCTATTTCAAAGGAAGATTTCACATATGCCAATGAACTAGTCAAAAAATTGACCGATATGAAACATCCGTTGGTGTTCAAACTTGCTGGCGATATGGCGTTCAGAAAAGGATACTACGAGCAGGCTGAAAAATACTGGCTAGAGTTTGTGGAGCTTGAACCGAATACGGTTGCTGCAGCCCAAATCTATTCTAATCTTGGTATCTATTACTTCAGTTACAAAAGTCCCAAACCAGACTTGACTAAGGCCAAGTGCTACTTTGAAAAGAGTATCAAATTTGGAGAGTTGGACGAGTTCATCATCAAGTCACACTATTATCTCGGTCAGTTCTACTCAACAACCAGTCCTTTGACAGCAAGATATCATTGGGTGATAAGTGCATCGAAAGGACTCAAGGAGAGTTTTTCGTCGTTGGGATTTCTTGAAATGAACGTTTTTCAAGATTATCATAAAAGCATAGAGTGGTTCAAACTTGGTGTTGAAGCATCCAATGACCTAACTTGCATGATAGGGCAATTTGACTGCTACTTGAGATTGAACGATTATAAATCAGCATACGAAATCTTGACCAAATTAAAGACAATCGAAGAAAAGGTCCGCAAGGTGATCAACTCCAAGGTTGAGGTACCGGCAGATATGAAAAAGTCTATGATGGTGAATGACGGATTATTAAAAGTCTTTTTTGAGAGCAGACAACGGGATATTGCCGGCTTGGCAGGAAAGATTGCATAGTGTATATAGAATAATCTACTTCAAAACCAACTTTTAAATCCACTTGAATCAAAATATTGACGACCCGAAATTTAATTCAGACGTAAACCGCTCTTTTAAGGTCATGGGTTGGGTATCAGACCTAAGCACCGTGCGTTTGATGGAGCTACTAGAACGCAAAGGTCCCACAGAGTCCTCCTCCATATCTTGTTCTTCTGTGTCGCTGGTGATATCCATTGCTGTAGCAGCATTGTCAGGTTCGCTAAACCAATAATGTCCACATGTCTGGCTGATATCGAATCTTTCTCTGGCATCAACTACAAGAAGATTGGAAATTAAGTCGAGAGCAGAGTCGGCTATATCGTCCCAGTATGGAGAATAAAATGCATACTTACCCTCTAGAATTTGGTCTTTCATGTTGGGAGGTGCCAATTCTTCACTGAAGGGTGGGAATCCACACAAGCAGACGTAAAGCAAGACACCCGCCAGCCACAAATCCACTTTGGTCGAATAGTTTCTGTCGTTCTTCAATATCTCTGGGGCCACGTACGCGGGAGTTCCGCACAATGTATTAGTGAATTTGAGCTCTCCGATGAACTTGGCAAGCCCGAAATCGGCAATCTTAACCGTTACGTGGTACTCGTCACTGTCCCAAGGTCCTGTTTGTTTCTGGGAGGGAGAAGCTCGTGGTATGATGTCTAGTAAGATGTTTTCAGGTTTAATGTCTCTATGGATGATATTGTTTTTATGCAAGTATTCCAAACCCGAAAGGAGCTGCTTGAATATTGCCTTGGTTTCATCTTGTCTTAACTTCAGTTTGTTGATTACTCGTTGGAACAACTCTCCACTATTCATCTTCTCGAGTACCAAATAAGTGGTCACGGAATTTTTATTAACAGGTTCCACATAGTGGGAAATGAACTTCACTATATTGGGATGGTTGATTGATAATAGCAAGTTCATTTCTTGCTGTAACTTGGAATCATTATTTTGCGCTGTTCGCTCATCAGAAGCTGAGCTTCGATTAGGATGGAAGATCTTAACAGCCACTATATCACCACTGGAACGATCGCGTGCTTCTTTTACCACCGCGTAGTGGCCAGATCCCAACTGGTTTCCAAGAATAAAGTCGTCGAAAAACGTTCTTCGATGCGTCTTTTTCGACTGTTCATTCTGTACGCTTTCGTCTTCAAATGAGTACCGAAAGATGTAAGTTCCACCTGTCTTTGCAAAAGCTATTTTGTCACCACTTTTAAGTATGGAATTGGTTCCCTTTCCCAATATTTCATCATTTACAAACACTCCATTGGAACTCAAGTCGCTGATGTAGAGATATTCTTCGTTATTTTTGATAGTCAAAGTTAATTGGCAATGTCTGGAAGAGACGTCTGCACCAGTTATCTTGACATCGCAGCTACTACTTCTTCCAATAATTACTCCGTTTGGTTTCCGGGGTATTACTATATGAGGCTGCCCAGGCCGGGTATTGTAGAGCTTGGCTATATTTTCATATCGCTGGACTTGCCGTTTAGAATAATAATCTTCGTGCGAGGTTTGTAGCTAATGTTAGTGAAGAGCTTTCTTATATATACTCATTAACATACTCTCTTTCTATTCAATGACATCGTCAAGTAGTAGGTGCACCATTTTGTTTTGAATTGCAACTTATTGTCCTGTACAGTGAGCGCACGACCAGATCAGATATGAAATATATGAAAAGTTTCTGAATACAAAATAAGCTACCGCCAATGCAAATGACTCGTGTACTATCCAGTATAGACCACCATTCTAGGAGCTTGTTAGACATATGGATTTGTTACCGTACTAGTTTGAGAAGCTAGCATCAAGTTACTGGACATTTTAGCAGATTACTGCGAAAAACCTACAAATATGGATTAAATTTGTAAAAGAATTTATATTAAAGTAACTAGCATAAATATTTAGCAGAGACACTTTCAGTTTCTTAATTTTTTCCTTTGACAAGCTAAAGACTATTTAGACAATAGTGCACAAGGCAGGAATCATTCCGTGTTTCACCTTGGCACCCCAGTTGTCTTTGTTAGAGGATTGAGACTTGTTAGCAGAAGAAGTGTTTTGAGCAGCCATTGTAGTTATTTGTTTTCGATAAGTGATGAGTTAGATTACTCAAGCACAAAACAGTCTCTTTATATAGCCCTGCTTTCCATAATTACATACAATTTCCCAATCATTCTGATGCAGCAACATTTCCCAATTGAGCGGTAGCTATGTTAAAATGTGTATCAAAATAGCTGCGAAAATATTTTATGGATATGTGACTAGCACTATTTACGCAGCGTTGTTTCAGATTCCACGAAAGCCAGGAGTCACCTACACAGAATCAAGGTAGATATGATGATTATGATGCACATCTACGCAACGTGCGTATTGTCCAGGACCAATTAGGAAATGCAGTTGTTTCAGACTACACGAGAAGCGTTATTTACATCACAGTTACCACCGTCATTAAAAATTAATTTGTACTCTATCTACTGATTATATAATTCGCAATAGCAAATCGTTGACAGCGCTATCGGATAATGCAGAGATATCTGCTGACAAGTTTCTTCTTAACTCTGAGTACTCGCTTCTCTTTCTATAAGCGATGGCCGTACTATGGTCAACTGCTCCCAAAAATTCAACCGATTGATTAAGTTTGACATAGCTGGGGTTGTTGTCGTTGGTAAACTCGTTCTTTTCTGACCCAAGGTAAAGTGGTTTGGCTAGGGTAAGCCATAGGAACTTGAGATCCTCGCCCAACTGCAGGATTCCAGGCTTTGTAAACTGATGGTTGGTTATGACGTACTCGTACAATATGCTCGACACCAACGTAACGATTTTGTTCGTAATTAGGTAGTAGTCCAATGGCGACATACTTCTCGCCAAAAATTCCAAGTACCGCGGAATGGTTGACACTAACGGGATCAAGTTTGGCGAGGCCACAGGGTCAGAAGCGACTACCAAATCCCAGGTGCTTGAATTGACGTAGTTCTTCAATAATGCCCGGATCTCTCTTTTGAAAAACTCTTCGTATTTGCCTACTACTCTCGACAAGAGCTCTTCATACTGGACTATAGAAGAGTCCAATATGGTCAGATCTTCAGAGTGTTCTTTGGCACTGAACTTCTTGAAGGTGTCCCAAAGCTGAATGAATATAAGCTCCATGCTTCGTTGCTCCAACGAGTTCTCTACATACTTTGCCGAACAGTAGATTTGGGTCAAAGTTTCGAGGGTCTTGAGTCCTGCATCAGTAGAGGTTTCGGCAGATACTGGTTCGATATGAGTGGAGGAAAGGCCGCCAGGAATGAGTCCCAGCAACTTGCCCTGACCGTAAGTTTCGGAGAACTTCTTGAATTTCCGAGATAAGTGCTCGCAGTACTCATCAATTAGGGCTAGCTGAATGGTCGATACATACTTGAGCTGATACTTGACTATACTCAAAGTTTGGAAGTGACTGGTGAGATTGTCGAACAACTTGACAAGACTGTATGCTGAGTACGTGGGTTTGAGAACGCTGGTGCCTGTAGACTCCTGGTCATTGGCGGTGCCGTAGTCGTAATCGATTTCAAAACTGTCTTTTCCGGACAATATCTCGCTATTGAATCGTTTGTTAGCAAGCTCCTTTTCGAAAATCAACCAGTTGTTGACCGCCGAATGCTCATCTCCTCCACGTACAAACACGTCTCCTGTTAGTCCCGTCCATTTTTTAGAGGGTGTTTGGTTCAAGTCTTCGATATACGGATTGTATTGGTAGGTGCTTCTAATACGTTGGTCGAACGACGAGAGCTCAAATATGAGATGGGTCAAAAGTCTTCCGCTTCTTTCATAGTTAGCTACCTCTTCTGGCTCCTGTGGTCCAGATGACTGGTACTTTTGCACGTTTTTGTTTAGTACCTTGATCATCGATAAGGTTTTTAACCGTAATGGTTTGAGTATAGTGGTGATGATTTCGTACTCCGAGATCTTGTTGAGAGGCTCAAACATGTTGCCTACAATCAAGTTTATCTGTGGGAGGTTTTCACTAAGGAAGGTTTCCATAAACTGAAGGGCCCATTCGGGCTTGGAGAGTTTGTTGGTTTCCTTATTTGGCGTATTAAAGTGGAAGTTGAACCGGGTAATGACGGAGCTAAGCAATATATCGAGGGCCCACCATGTTTCAGGATACAGTGGAGTGTTTATAATCGCCTGGAGTCTGACTAATTCTTGTAAGGTCGCTTCCAATTGGGTGGTGTTGGATCCTGAAAAGTCTATACCTTTCTTGGTAAACCACTTGTTTTCCGATAGAATTTTGGATAAGCTCTGTTCCAAGATACTGCGGCGCTGGTCAATATTGTCTTGTAAAGTATTGCTCAAGATATGGTTAATTTGGTTCATAAAGCCAGAATTGGTGGTCTCTTGCTTGAGGTCATTGATCTGCAGAGCCTTATTCTGAAGTTCTTCCACAGTCAATTCCGCCTCCAACTCACTTTGTATTGACTTGGCAGTCTCAATAATCTCAATGTACTTCGTGGTATGTAGTTTGATGGTAAGTTGGGACTTTAGTTTGACAAACACTTCTGCCTCTCCATACAATTGGATCTGCTTGTCAATTATATCTATTGATTCTTGAACCGAATTCAGCGATAAACACTCAGAAACGGCGTCAATAACAGATTTTAGACCCTGCTCAAGTAAAACATTGTCAGTGTCGTCTTGTGGGAGTGGCTCGCTGAGGAATTCTGAGTCGTTGGTTTTGGCATGAGATATGCTCTTGATTGTCGATTTCAATGTTTCGAGCTCTTCCACTCGTGAATCGAGTGTTTTCAAGTCGTCAATCCCGCTGAAGTTAAGGTTAATGTAATCTGTACCCATGCTACCAATGCCCTGTCAAACACCTTCTGCGTATTAAAGAGATCTAGATAGTGTAGACACGTTGCTAACATGCAAATCACTCTCTCCCAAAAATGCAGGTTGTCGCCACTAAAAAAATTTCAAGACGGCGTAAAGATTTGAGGTGAACATTTGAAGTAGAAGTCACACAGGAAGTCACACAGGAAGAACAATGCAGGCACCTGTTGTATATATGAATACATCTACCGAGAGGCAGACTGGCCGTCAAGCCCAGATCTCGAACATCACGGCAGCCAAGGCCGTGGCCGATATCATCCGTACGTGTCTTGGACCAAAAGCCATGTTAAAGATGTTGTTGGATCCTATGGGAGGAATTGTTTTGACCAACGACGGACACGCTATTCTTCGTGAGATTGATGTCAGTCACCCAGCTGCCAAATCCATGATTGAATTGAGTAGAACCCAAGACGAAGAGGTCGGTGATGGAACCACCACTGTGATCATCTTGGCCGGTGAGATTTTGGCCCAAACCTTCCCTTATATTGAAAAGAATATCCATCCAGTTATCATCATCCAAGCCTTGAAAAGAGCTTTGTCAGATGCTTTGGAAATTATCCATCAAGTCTCTGTGCCAGTTGACATTGAGAACGAAGCAGCCATGCTTAAGCTCATTGGGGCCTCAATTGGTACCAAATATGTGCACAAATGGTCCAAAAAAATGTGCGAATTATCACTCAGAGCCGTCAAAACCGTGGCCATCCAAGACGGTGGTTACAAGGAAATCGATGTCAAGAGATACGTCAGAATCGAAAAGATACCCGGTGGAGAGGTCACCGACAGTGAAGTGTTGGACGGCATTTTATTAAATAAGGACGTCACCCACCCCAAGATGAGAAGACGTATCGAAAAGCCAAGAATCATATTGTTGGATTGTCCTTTGGAATACAAGAAGGGTGAATCCCAAACCAATATAGAAATCACCAAGGAAGAAGACTGGAACAGAATCTTACAAATCGAGGAAGAACAAGTCAAGTTGATCTGTGACCAGATCTTGGAATTCAAGCCTGATTTGGTGTTGACCGAAAAGGGTGTCAGTGATTTGGCTCAGCACTACTTGTTGAAAGGAGGTGTCACTGCGTTAAGAAGAGTCAAGAAGTCCGATAATAATAGAATTGCCCGTGCTACCGGTGCCACCATCGTCAATAGAATCGAAGACTTGAAGGAGAGTGATATAGGTACCAAGTGTGGATTGTTCAAGGTCGAATTAATTGGCGACGAATACTTCACATACTTGGTTGAATGTGACAAGCCCCAAGCCTGTACTGTTGTTTTGAGGGGCCCATCCAAGGATATTCTCAATGAAATCGAAAGAAACTTGCACGACGCCATGGCTGTCACCCGTAACGTGATGTTTGAGCCATCGTTGTCACCAGGAGGAGGAGCCACCGAGATGGCCGTCAGCGTGAAATTGGCCGAAAAAGCCAAAACCATTGAAGGCGTTGCTCAATGGCCATACCAGGCTGTAGCTGATGCATTTGAAGTTATTCCTAGAACTTTGATTCAAAACTGCGGTGGAAATCCCATCAAAATCTTATCACAATTACGTGCCAAGCACGCACAAGGATTACATACATTTGGTATAGATGGAGACTTGGGTAAGGTGGTCGACATGAACGAATATGGTATTTGGGAGCCGGAAGTTATTAAGCAACAGTCTATCAAGACAGGTATCGAGAGTGCCTGTTTGTTGTTGAGAGTTGATGATATTGTGAGTGGTGTCAGACAGCAGTAGTCACTATATAGTAATATAAGCAATCGTCAGGTAACCCCTATGAAAACACAGACATGTAACTTAAACCCATCAAGCTCATGGCTAATTATTCAATACGTAGCATACAACGTAGCACACTTTGTAGGTCTGTTAAATAATGCTAGTGCTCTTGGCTGCAACCTCCGTCAACTGGCTGCGAAATTTATCAGATTTGCTCGCACTGTTTGATTACAATTTTGCTTTATTAAATTATGAAATGAGAGTTCAGCATGGTTACCTTTAAGGGGAAGGCCATGGTTGAAGGGTAAGTATATTCATGGTCCCCCAAGTCTATGAATATACTAATTCATACTTCATGATCTACCTTTAATTCGGTTTTGCTCTAATACTAAAAAATGAATGTAGTGAATTTGGTAGTACGAAATGATCTTCACATGTTTCTATAAATAAGGGTAAAGAACTATACGTATATGTTTTACTTTACAAGCTCATTTATATCGTATACACAGTGTTAATTTTGGTGGTGTTTCGGCGTAGAAGCTAGATCTCCGAAACGGTCCATCAAAGCACAATCTCAGCACTTGGACGCCAGACTATTGATAGCACATCGAAGTACCATGGGTTTCACTACAAGAGTTAGTACCAATTGTTTTGTTTAGGTGTTTCCGGATATAAGATAGCATACAGCTTATCGCACGTTCACAAAAATAGTTTTGGAGAATAGATGGTCGGATTTGGACCGTCCTAGCTATTTCACTATCTTAGTGGTCTATCCTTACAATGGTTTACGAGAGTCATTTCGAGTTCACTTATTCTTCTCATTGACACACAATGCATACCTAGTAAAAAAGTTGAACAAAGAATTGAGACCGAGGATATTACCGTATAAAGATATAAAGTACGAAGCGGCAGCGTTTGGATATTAGCAACTAGAGTTTCGTGTGATTTGCGGGCTGCAGACGCACACACAAAGCTATACAATTCGGTGCACCCAACTAAAGTATACCAAAGCCACGCATCCAGTACAATTCACCAGCATAGCAAGCCTCAAAATGTATCCATATGGGTGCTTGTCAGGTAGCGACCGTTGTCTTGTCACCGTTGTTCGTAGTCTTCCTACGCCTTGTTCGTCGTCTTCTCTCAACGGCGCTCAATCACATCAGATCGGCCTTTGTTCGCAAGGGGTGTGTTCGAGAAACAATATCTGGACTGCACAAAGCACTGCGGCCAGCCATGTTTACAACCTTCCGCATCGGGGACGATTTCATTTGAACCAAAGTAGACACTATAGATGGAAGATTGAAAGTTTTGAATACTTGTAAACTCAACCTAGTTCAAGTACAGGCTCCACTACAAATCGCTGGAGCCATTTGCATTAAAACAACAACAATTCACTAGTGGCAATCCAACCAAGCAGTGTGCTTCGTACCAGAGCCTACTAGTCCATATGCCTATTCCCCAACCACCATTCAAGGCCAAAACCAAGGTTTCTTGGGCGGGAGAAGAAGAGGGAGACCTAGGCTTCATTGAAAATGAAATCATCGAAGTACATTCCATTGTCGATGAAAGTTGGTGGAGTGGTTGCTTGAGAAGAAACAAAGCTGAAGGGATCTTTCCTCGAGACTACGTCGAGGTCATCGCCGAACCGCAATCTTCATTACCTCACTCTGCTTCCAATGCTTCATTATCCACACCTAAGCAAGGAACACCCAAAAAATCCAGCAAACCAGGAACTCCTAGTCACGGAGGCTGGATGCCGAGTGGTTCGGCTAAGGTCCTGCCCAAACGGAGTCAGAATTACTACACTCCTGATATGTCATATGACTACGACGAAGATGTCAGTTACGACTACATCGAAGCGCGCAAGTCAAACCCCATCAAAGTGAGATCGGCCAACAAGCTCGTCAGCTCCACCAACCACCCAAAGCATAAGCACCTTAACTTCCAGCAACATGAAGAGATGATGAGAGAAAGAGAAAGGGAGTTGGAGAACTTCAAGCTGATCCAACAGCAGCAACACTACCACCTCAAGAAATCGCAGCAGGATCAAAAGAGACAGACCATGATGGACTATCGCCAGGAAAGTCCTGAGTACTATGGCCAAAAGAACAAGTCCAAGTCAAGACCGCAGTCGCAACTCTACAGTGCCAGTGACCCCAACTTGAACTACCATAAATCCCATTCGTACAATGATGTGTCCAATATACTGAAGTCCACGGCATTGTTCAATAACCACACGGTCGAAAGTTTCAGTCCAGAACATAGCCCTCAAAAGACCAGAAACAGGGCTTATGACGAAGATATGGACGAGTATAATGAAATCGCTGCTAAAAGAGCTCAGTTAGAATTGGAGTTGCAGCAATTGAAACAGTTGGAGAGATCGACCCAGAAACGAAGATCCAGAATTGGGGGAGCTCCAATGAGCGGAGATGCTCATGCCAAGCACGATCTTTATGATCCCTCTAACAATTCCAGCTACGTCTCTGAAGATATTCTTTCATCCAAGAAAAACTACCATTCTCGTGATGATCTAGGCAAAAAGCTCTCAAAACACATTAGTGATGAAGAAAACGATTATGAATATGGAAGAGCTGTTTCTCCACCGCCTCCACCTCCTCCCAAGCATTCTGCCGCTATGAAACCATATCATGATGAAGTGGACCATATCCCTAGAGACACTTCATACAACCAATTGCCTAGAACTTCCAGAGACCAAAAGTTCTATGGCAACGGTAAAGTACCATTTGATGCTGATGATTTCAAGTTCTCAGGTAGCGGAACTGCTCCCAATGGCCCAGGTAAAGTTGGACCTTTGACAGACGAAGAGATCTTCAAACTTTCGACTCTACAACAAGAAGAACTCAAAAACTCCATCAAGTCTTTACAGAGTGATGTTCTTAACCTTTCTGAACTTAGTGCCACTTCTGCTGGGTCGTTTATCAGACACAAATACGAAAGGGAGCTAGCCAAGTCCCAGAACCAAGGGTTGGAGACCCAGCAGGAAAGACTTGGAAATCTTAATCTTTACACCGAAGACGAAACAAAGCAGTTGGTGAATTCTGTTTTCCAAGATAAAAAGAAACAAAACATCTTCAAAAAGCTCTTGAGTAACAACAAAAAGGAAAATGTCACCAACCCAATGGAAAGAAAGCTCCAGCAGGATGAGGAAATTGACTGGGGTACATTGAAGTTCGATGTTAATAGAATGAACTCGTTGTCTTCGCATGACAAACAATTGAGAACGAGAAGAATCGTCAAAGAAGAGGGAAATCTTATCATTAAACCTCTCGACTACATTTCTGAAATTAATACCAACGAGGTGATTGGAGATATTCCAAGTGAAACAATCATCAACGATGAAATCGAGTATTACAAGGCAGACTTTGGCCGTAACTCTGCCAGGATCGACAATTTCATGGATAACTATGACTACTCATCTGATCTCAATGAATTGATTTCTGATATCAGCGTCAAGTTCAATGCCTCCAAAGTTCAACAGATAAGGTGTATATTAGTTCACATGTGCAAGTTTCACATAATTGAAGAAACTAGCCAGATCAGTCAAATCAAACCCAAATTGAATGAGATCTTGGTTAAAGGTGAAGCAACCATTTACCAGCTCAACTATCTTTTCAAAAAGATTTTAGATGCACTTCGAATTCCCTCGGAAATCATTCTTGGGTTCTGGAAAAAGCCCAACGAATTTTATCATAACGAACACTATATAATTAACCATTGTTGGCTTTCGGTTTTGCATGATAAGCAATTTTTCATGATCGATTTGTTCTGCTTCAAGAATGGTGGTGTTTGCAACATTAAGAAACACCCCCGAGACTTCAATGAGTACTATTTCTTGACAAAGCCCCTCAACATGATTTCCACTCACATTCCATCAATTATTGATTTACAGCATGTTATTCCACCCGTTGATCAAAACGTCACCTTTTACTTGCCCCGAGTATATTCTGGATTCTACAAAAGTAATTTAAGCTTTAGAAACTTCAATAATGCACTTACAAGACTTAAAGATTTGGAGTTTTTTGAGTTGGAATTGAATGTACCGGTGGACGTTGAGCTCTTCAGTTTGATCAAAACCTCAAAAGTTACCACCAATGAACTAAGCTTATGCCAAGTTTATTGGCACAACAATAGTCGGATTGCCAAGATCAAGGCTATTTTGCCCGAAAACGAGAACATCGGGGTGCTTCAGATCTTCTCAGGCCCCAAGGGATTGCAAAAGCATTTTGATAACGTACATGAGTTGTCAATTGTCATTCCACTCTATCATACAGGCACCTACAAACCATGCAAGTTTGTGCCTAGATTTCCTACCGTTCAAAGTCAAAACAACGATTTGTACATCAAACACCCTCAAACCAATAAGATCGTGGTAAAAAACTCCTATATCTTCGAAATATTACAGTACCCATCCATGGGCTTGAATAGTGGCTCGGCTATCATGAACCAGGACTTCAAGATTGTAATCGAGTCTCCATCAGGAAAGTACTTCAAATTGGTGAAAGATGATCCTTCCAAGCCATATGGATCTTACGAGAGTAATATTAAATGCCAGGAAGTTGGTTTGTACCGAGGCTTGGTAATTGGCGACAGTGGCAATAGCTGGTATGTCTTTGCCCAATGGGAATGTGTCGCTGGAGTTGTCGCCAATTAGTAGCCGTTGTTTATGACGACCGAATGAGTTTTGTCTTTATTATTTTTTTATCATGTCTGCTTTTTCATCAGTCACTTTACATTTGCATCTAGAAAAACGGCATACATATGTCCTATATAATCACTAATACTCGATACACGTTTGCATATTATTTGAATGGGGAGAGAAATCAGCAGCCCAGATGGCCACTAACACTCTATAAACATATCTTTAGATTGAAATATCAGCGACCAATCTGATCACTGATGCTGAATATACGTTTGCATATCATTAGAATAGAGGGAGAAGTATTAGCGATGGCTCGCGGTGATTTGCTCAGTGATTTAGCGAGGTAAGAAGCTGGATAGTATATCTCAACAGTACAATTTGACATTAACCTCACTAATGGAGCTTAATATACTCCAAAAGTAAAGCTCACTAGGAGCTTATTCTTTCAGTTATTGGTTTGGAACCTCTATATAATAAACCTATACAATCCTTCAGATTCTTCAGCGTAGGTGCTAGGCGTGGCCGCGCTGGCGAGAATTCTAAAATTGGCGATGTCATAAGCAGCGCGCATCGCTAAACTTACTAAACTCACTAACACCTCTACGGAAGTACATATGACTCTGGATAGTATGGTCGTGGGTAGTGGCACCGAAACGGTGTCTCCTGTACTCAAATATTCAAAAGATAGGAAAGTTGGTGAAGGTACCTACGCCGTGGTATACCTTGGTAATCAAATCTCCACCAAGCGTAAGATTGCAATTAAGGAAATAAAGACCGGACTATTCAAAGATGGCTTGGACATGTCAGCATTGAGAGAAGTGAAATATCTTCAGGAGCTCAAACACAACAACGTTATCGAGCTAATTGATGTCTTTTCCACCACCAATAACCTCAACTTGGTGCTTGAGTTCTTGCCGTGTGATCTCGAGGTGCTTATAAAAGACACGCTGATAGTGTTCAAATCGTCCGATATCAAGTCATGGCTTCTCATGACGCTTCGTGGGATCCATCATTGTCATAGAAACTTCATATTGCACCGGGATTTAAAGCCCAATAACTTGCTTCTTGCTCCCGATGGACAGTTGAAGTTGGCGGATTTTGGTTTGGCCAGATCGTTGGGAAATGCCAACGAGGACTTGACTTCTAACGTCGTCACTAGGTGGTACAGAGCACCCGAGCTTTTGTTCGGTGCCAAGCATTATACTACGGCCATTGATATATGGTCAGTGGGGATCATATTTGCTGAGCTAATGCTTAGAACTGCGTACTTGCCAGGAAAAGACGACGTGGACCAACTCGATGTTACCTTCAGAGCATTGGGAACTCCCACGGAGCAAATATGGCCCAACGTTTCCATGTTGCCGGGATACAACGCCTTAAGAGTGTATCCTCCACCTTCAAAGCAAGAGTTGAGAAAACGGTTTAGTGCTGCCACCGAAAAAGCGCTTGACCTTTTAATTCAAATGACCCAGTTGGATCCTAGTAGAAGATGTGACCTGACACAAGCATTACTTCATGAGTTTTTTGTGGAGTCACCTAGACCTACAGAGCCTCAAGACTTGCCTAAGAAGAGAGAAAAGAGGCCAAGGGAAGACGATGGAGAGGAGGAACACAGAATAAAAATATAAATTACCCCGATTCATACTTTAAATAAGACCAATGATCGAAAAGACTATAAAAAGACAACATCGAAACGGCATGTCATACAGAGCTAGCTCTTGGTACTGATGCATTGTGTATTTTAGTTCTAGTTATGATAGATATTGCGGACATATTCACCGATGGCCCACGAAGAAGTCAATCCAGGACTTTCGATACCGACCAAGTTTACAAAGCCTGGAAATCCTTCTTCTTCCCGAATAATGAAATCAGCAAACTGTTTTTTGTTGTCAGCAGCCGAAAGTAACTTGGGTCTAACTCCCGAGTATGACGGAACCAACGAGCCTTGCTTAACAAGTGGGAAGTATGACAGTACAGCTCTTGTAGCAGCCTCAAGGTTGTATGTGCTAGGAGCATAGTCTATTTCACTGGCATCGTCGATATCTAGCCACTCCAAATCGGGCCCAAACTTCAACTGGCCACCCAAGTCAAATGTCAAGTGGGTACCCAACGAAGAGGCATTGGGATTAGGACAAGGATAGATCAACTTGTCGGTGATTTGAGCCGTGGAAATAGGTTTGTCAGACAGGAATGTAAAGTAGGTTCCTTTGGCAAAATAGCTCTTAAAATGTCTTTCTGCAGGTAACAAGAGATTTGAAACCTTTTGAGCGTGCAACCCTGCCGAATTGACCACGTTATCGGCGGTTATTTCAAAGGTTTCGCCCGAAGTGCTATCTAGAATCTCTAGGACATAGTTGGGAGTGCCTTGATTGTACTGAATATTACGCACTTGAGAATTGAGCCCGACGGTCCCACCGGCATTTTCGTACTTGCCCTGGTAAAACAACGTGAGATCGTGTGCGGATATGATCCCGGTGGAGGGACTCTCCAATGCTCCATACTTGGCTTGGATATTGGGCAAAATCTCCCGCGCTTTTGTTGGGGAAACAAACTCGACTTCTACTTGATTGAGTCGCGAATTAGCTGCTAGCTTCTCCAAATATTCGGCTTCAGATTCATCCTGTGCAACCACCCACTTTCCACACTTCTTTAGGCCGACTGGCAAATTACCCTTTTCCCATTCTCGATATAGCTTATTCTTACCTTCAATGCATAGACGACCTTTGAGACTGTTTTCAGGATAGTACAACCCTGCGTGGATGACTTCTGAGTTTCGTGACGTTGTTTCTTGGGCCAACTCCCAGTGCTGCTCCACCAAGAGCACGCTATTTCCGGCTACCAGTTGCAATTCTGCCCCAATTGCAGTACCTACCACTCCACCACCTATTACCACATGAGAAAACTCGGAATACCGTCTCAGACAAGAGTGAAGCGCTCTGAGTGCACCTACGCCAGCAAAAACACTCCTCATTGGTACCTTCATTGGTGTTGAAATATGCTGCTGCTCGTCTGTTGTGGAGGTTGCATGTGCGCACGTGACACGAGTCTATCGGCTACAGTTTATGGACTGCTGTGGCAGGCGGATTAAAGCCTCGTACGGCTAACTGTGTCAATCTACGTAAATCTGGAAAAATGATCAGTTAGCGGAAATAACTACAACCGTTCATTCTCGTTTAATGCAGGCTTACTACGATAATGGCGTGGTGGTGTGCTCTGTCGCTAAACGGTTGTCCAGATCTGCCGCGCATCACTAATCAAATTCTCGTTTAGCTCAGAACTCTGATAACGGCTAATGTGGACACCTCACTCGAGGCGATAGCTAATTCTACAATAGCACGGGCGTTCTCTATACTACCGCACTTGTTCCTATAACCTGTCTCTCTTTAGAAACCTCTTACTCTTGACGTATTCCTACTGTAGTTATGTGCACAAGTGGCCTAAATAAGGCGATAAAAAAAATTGAGAGTGGAAAAAATTAACTTTTTAAGGATATTTCACGACGAAAAGACGAGAATTATTACGTTCATAGACCACTTCGCATTTCATCATCAAAACGCATCCGTGACCACTTACTATACAAGCATCCTCATAGATCTGACTATAGTCGTCGTAATTTGTCGTTTCAATCAATTCCTGCCAGACCCAAAAAAAACTAGCTCTCAGTGTAGCTTTTAACCCAATCCACTAGCATTCAATAATAGACTAATGAGAAGCATCAAATCGGTTGTCGTCGGCGATGGTGGTGTTGGTAAAACATGTTTGTTGATTTCTTACACCACCAACTCGTTTCCTAACGACTACATTCCAACTGTCTTTGACAACTATTCCGCCTCGGTAATGATCGATGGTGAACCTATAAAGTTGGGATTATGGGATACTGCTGGTCAAGCCGAATACGATCGTTTGAGACCCTTGTCATATCCTCAAACCGAAATCTTCTTATGTTGCTTTTCCGTCGTAAGTCCTGATTCATTCCAAAATGTCAAATACAAATGGATACCTGAAATCCTCCACCATTCGCCCAAAAATATCTTGATTTTGTTGATCGGTACCAAAACCGATTTGAGAGACGATTTACACATTTTGGACGAATTGGCTGAAAAGAACTTGAAGCCTGTGACTGTCGAACAAGGTAACAAATTGGCCAAAGAATCGGGTGCTGTGAGCTACATGGAATGTTCTGCAGCAACACAAGCTGGAGTCAAGGAAATCTTTGACTATGCCATCAGAGCTGTTTTGGACCCTCCTTCTGCAAAAGACAACAAAGGCTATTCCGCCAGCGAGTCTTCGGCCGTTGGAGTTCCAGGTAGTTCCAAGCCGAACGCCAGTAATGCAGGTGCAAACAAAGTGGTGAAAAAGAGAAAGGTCAGAAAGACCAGATGTGTGATTTTATAAACTTTGTTGCCTTAAAACGCTTGATGTTTCTTTTTGAATCTTTGTTCTATACTTGCTGTTCACATTCTAATCGTCTTTTGTCCTTTATTTCACCCGATAATTTTTAATCAATGCTTTATTTTTTGTACTCCGTGCTTGTTTTAATGATTAGTTGAATCATCGATGGGTTGCTGATGCACACATGGATTTCTTTTTATACTCAATGTACTGATATCAAATATATGTATTTCATGTTCTAGGAAAATAATCTTACTGAACGTCATACCCTCGCTTGAATGCTCAATTTCACTCCGACACCCACCTACTTGTTCCCTCAAAGCTGCAAAATTAGTGCCATTTTTTAGATCTATGATAGTTCTCCCGGTCATGACAATGAACTCAACTACAAAATGCATCTTTATTATATAATTGTATGTTTATTCGATTAAATCTACTTAGAAAAGTACTATACCTAGCCTCAGAATGAATCACAAGTTAAGTATACTTGGACTGGATGAGCGGTCGTAGTGAAGGTATACAATATTACTACTTGCAAAGCCTGTTGATTTTCCAGGGTACCGAACCTTTGCTACTAAATGATGTATCAATGGGTTTGCTTGAGTGTTTTAATGAAGGTTTTTGATACTCGTAGAGATCAAGAATGCTTTGCTTTTCGAAGTAATTTGAAAAGCCAAGTACTATTGACTACTGATTCCGGGACGTTTCTTGAGCCTGACTTTCTCATTTAAGTGCTACTGCTAAAGCTGAAACGTCACCAGATTCGATGCACACCTATTTACTTGTTCCGTATATTAAGCCATACGGCTGTCAGATGGCAGATTACTACCCATCAAAAAATAAACGGATTTACGCAGCTGCTACGCCTTTGTTTTGACACGATGTTTATTCTTGCGATACGATCTGCCATTAAGCAGATCTTGGATCTAAGTATCCACGAGACCCAGTTTAGTCTCGGTCTCGAGAAGCAGTCGGTTCCTGGATGCTGCAGGGTGCTGCATGTCTCGAGTTGCTAATGTACATTTGACGCATGGCTGCAAAATTACACGCACGCATACGCTCGACGGAAACCTATGCGCAGTGGAAAACACTACCAAGATGATACTAGGATGTTGAATATAACTCTATTAGTATAAATATAGTAAGTACGATCATAGGTAGGATGTCTAGATCACCTCCTTTTACAATTAATGACAAATTTGAAGTAAGATCTATTCTAACATTTACATATCCATGGCTTTAACTTATAAGATCTATTATTCTAACATTTATCTATCTTGGCTTTCTATATCTATTTACTCAGTGATTTCCTTAGGGTAGACCTTGGATTCCTCGGCTTCGTCGTATACCTTGTTTTCGTCGGCTCTGTTGAAGGTGTTGTAACCCCAGTTGGAGTCGTAGTAGAAAGTAGATCTGTCGTATGGGGTTAAGGCAAGACCGTCCTTCAATCTTTGAACTAAATCAGGGTTGGAGATGTAGAATCTGGAGAAACCGGCTAAAGTACGTCCGTTCTTGATGTCATTCAATAAACCCTTGAAGGTTGGGGCATCGTAGGTGTAGTTACCAGCTCTCAAGATGGTACCCTTCCAGATTTGCTCGACGAATTCGTTGTCACCAAAACCTTCGGTGTTTTCTCTATCATTAACACCGTTGACTCTTGGTTCAACCACGGAGACGTAGGCCAATTGCTTACCCTTGTTGGCTCTCTTTTGCAACTCGTGCAAAATGTAACCGTAGGTAGCGTAAGGGTGAACATCGTCACCGATGGACTCAACACCGTGAACAGTGGCCCATGGAGACAATCTGACGGCAAGCTTTTCGGCACCAATAAGGTCGGATAAGTGGTCGATCAATTCCAACAAAAATCTGGCTCTGTTTTCAATTGAACCACCGTACTTGTCGGTTCTCTTGTTGGTGGATGGGTGCAAAAATTGATCCAAGAAGTAACCGTGAGCACTGTGAAGTTCAAAGTAGTCGAAACCAGCTTCCATGGCGTTCTTGGCAGCGTTGGTGTAGGTGTCGTAGATCAAGTCGTGAATTTCTTGTTCAGTGAGGGCTCTGAGAGGGTTGCCGCATTCCTTGGCAATCTTTTCGGATTCTTCACTGTAGTATAAAGCAGATGGAGCAACGAATTCTTGACCTTCAGCCTTCAAAGTGTCAGGTTCGGCGGCTCTACCCAAGAACCAGGCTTGGATACCGATGTAGGATTTGTTCTTGTGAACTCTATCAATAATCTTTTTCCAAGCCTTGACTTGCTTGTCAGACCAGATACCTGGAACCCTCTTCATACCAGCAGCTTGTGGAGAAACGAAGGTACCTTCGGAGATGACAAAAGAGCCAGGGACCTTGGTTCTGTCATCATAGTATTGAAGGTTCAAGTCAGATGGGGTGTGATCAGGCAATGATCTCAATCTGGTGGAAGGTGCGAACACGATTCTGTGTTCGAGTTCGTTCTTTCCAACCTTGATAGGTTTGAAAGCAATGGTATCTTTCAATGGGTTAATTTGGACAGACATCTGTGTAGTGTGTGGATGATGGTATTAGCAGCATCATTAGCAACGAAATACCTGCTTTAACTAGTTTTCAACAAGGAGCACAAGATGAGCATCTATTAGTAAGCGATAAAGTATTATTAAGCACACCACTAATTTGTGCCATTACCTGACGTCAATAGAATTCAAAAGAACGTGGGTTACGAGCTGGTGCGTCCTTTTTACTGTCTCTAAGGCCGAGCTGACAGAAATTTAGACTTTCTCAGCGACATATTTTTCGGATTTACCGTAATTAGGTGTCAGATTCCACGGAAATACAGATCGAAGTTTAGCGGTTGGATTGAGTTGTCCGTGCTCGATCCCATCCTTAGTTGTATAGCCTCTAACACATCATCACACCTAGTTGCAATTTGGTGCTCTGACTATTACAGAGGACATGTTCGCACCTAAGGTGTAAAAGGGTATGCGATCTGTGGGTTACGATTATTACTGCAAATAACCGATGCATCAGGCTTGCTTACCTATTGCTTCGAAATCAGTCGATTTACAAGAATCTCATCTTGAGATTTTTGGCATATTTACACATGCGCCGTGTTTTACCTTTGGGCAAGCACTTTCGTAGTAGATTAATATTGAAGGCTACGCATTTGATGAGTTTCGGCATCGAGTGCTAGTTTTCCGAATGCCTTATTGTTGATGTAGACAACTTGGAATTGACCTAAACATTCTCTACAGTGGAGAGGATCTACGTATGCGCAACCTTAAATCTAACGTTTTTCTAAGCATGACATTTTTGGTCTGGTTTAGCTGCCCTGGTTCTGTTAGTGGAATAATAGTGCCTTTGGTGGTGTTTTAGTTTATTTTTTGTACTCAACCTGCCGCGTTCCACTAACTGCGCCATTCGTCACCACAGCCCAATATCCATTTTTGGTTTCAGCTTATTATTATTGTATACGAGCACATCAACCGTATCTGCCAGGTTGAAGACTGCTGCTTGGGAAAGGCTTATAAGGAGTCTTTGAATACGCAATGACGAAGGCTAACCGATCACATGAAATGGGTGTGCCATAGAGCAAAGTATCTACTGGTGTAAAAAACCCTTGCTTTTAATCTTGATTGCACTATAAGAAATCGCATAATGCCCAGCTCATCAACTTTGAGCTGAACAGATCAATGGTTAATAGGTCAAAATAAGAGTATAGAACTTCTGCTAACGCCTTCTGTCAAATAGATTTGATTTTGTGGCCATCGACTGGAATGGTATTTCACTATTTTATCTCAATTGTGGAAGAGTTAGGAGCGTGCCGTGTTTACAATCTGCTGTTTGCTGAGTCAGTTTGTGTTAAATGCGTGTCTATTATAAAGTCTATGTATACTTATTTCATCAAGGCGGCTCTTGATGGATGCACACCAGGTGTGGCTGCTTTCTTGGTTTCCTTTTTCTGTTCCTCTGCTGTTTTTTCCTTGGAGATCCTTGTTCTTCTTTCCTCCAACAATACCTCGTTTTTGTCCTTCAACTTGGCCAATCTGGCTTCCGAATTTCCTCCTCCACCTACTGTCAACTCCACGTTAATCTTACGGTTGCGCAAAACAGTGTGGTGCATCTTCAATGCAAGTTCCATTTTACTCTGTATTTCTTTGGTATCGTTGTCGAATTCCATGAACGCTATGCCCTTCTCCTGTCTTATCCTGAATCTATCAGGATTACTGTTCTTGAAATGCGCCACAAGCTCACTTTGTTGGATATCATACGGTAAGTTACCGATGAAAAGAATGAATCTTGGTCCCTTGCCACCATTCACCGCCTTTCCCTTTTTACCTCTTCTCGTTTTCCTCTTTTTTGGTTGGGTCTCGTCGCTGGCACCGCTAGCCTCTTTTTTATCAGATGGGGCATCGGCAGATGCTTCGGCAGATACTTCGTCTATGGATCTTTTCTTTGCATTTTTTTCCTCCTCTCTTTCCTCCTTGGTTTTCTTCTGTTTGAACTGTAAAGCCTTCTGCTGCTTTTTAGACAATTTTTCCTCGGCCATCGTTGCTAGTGCCGTTTGTCTCCTCGTGGTGATAATGCTTCTAAAAATTACCTCAAAATCGTAAATAGCGATGCGATCACGTGCGTTTCATGATGCCCCCATTGCATATATACCTCAATAGAGCGGCGGGGCTGATCTAGGTATAGTGAAACCACTATAAATCCCTCATAGAAGAAATTCCCTCGTTCTACCAGTATTTAAACACAGACAGAGTCTGTTGAGAATTATGAAAGAAACCAATATGGATAGCAAATTCAGGATCAATTTCGGCCGCGGCCCCACGGGCCCCGAGTCTAATAGCAACCATGGCGTCAACACCAGGTATTCCAATGATTACAGGTCGAACACGCGATCAAGATCAAGGCTGCCCGGTAAACCTCAAACATCTCGCATAAATAATAACCAAATTGGTCCGTTTGATACCAATCCTGCCCGGGAAAGATCGCTCGAGAGATCCACAGACAAGTACCAGAAATCGACCTTGTACAGCAAGGAGCATTCTTCGCAACAGGATCTTCCTCTTCTGAACACTTCATACAACAACACCATCAAGCTTCCTCAGTATCAACAAGAGCAAGATGGCAGGGGTCGTACGCGTGCGCGGGACGTAGCAGAGACGGCTAAGAAGAGAGGAGCAGATATAGCAGAGAACAATCGAGAGAGAAGGGAGTCGGTGGAAAGCTTGGCCGGTGGAGATGACATGATATCCTTAATGGGATTTGAGGGGTTTGGATCTACCAAGGGTAAGCATGTGGTCGGAGCCAAGGGAGGTGCTATTAAGCAGGACGCCAAAACCAACTTTAGGCAGTATATGAACCGTAACAAAGGTTTCAACCGTCCCTTATCGCCAGGAAGATAAATCTATAAGTATTTAGGAACATAAAAGTGAAGATCTTTTCGTTATCAAACCAAGTGCTTCGCAGGAAGAAATGCGATGGAAGTGAAGTGTCTAGCCTATTGGGACAATCATATACTATGTAAGACCTATTTACTCTGTATACTCATTAACTAAACTTCAGAAAACTGTAAAAAATCTACAGACAAGTTCATGTTTGTTAATTTATAGGTCATATGTATTTATCAATATTGCCTCTAGTGTATCCAGTGGTTTTCTAGCGTATATTCAGTCGTAACCAAGTATCTTATTGTATATATTTTGCATGCTCCTGCAACAACTGTTCATGCTTTGCTCTAAGCTCCGTATATGCCTGGGATACCTTATCGAACTTATCTTGTAATGCAGTCGAATCGACCGTTGTAACAGAAGTATTGATGGTGGACAAATTGGAGAACTCCAATTCCTCGTTGGCTTTCTGACCGAGCCATTGGTCAAATTCTGCGTCCTGGTCTTCGAGCAGGCTCGGTATTTCCATGTAAAGCTGGTGGTCGAGAGGCTGGCTGCTCACCAACACACGTTTTAATTGCGGCAAGAGACGATGCTTTTTGTCGTTTTTGGAAGAAGACCCGAGCGAAGTGTTGAGCGATTCAGCAGGAGCAGTGTTGACTTCGATGTAGGAAATGGCAGAGTTGCATGGAGTAAGTGCTTTGATCACCTGGCGAGTCACTACGTTGGCAACAAACACTCTACCGACCGAGTCTCCTGATATAATACTGGTTCCGTCAAAAGACACTTTGATTTGGGTGACGGCAATCTCTGCGGTAGAATCGACGGTGTTCTTTTGGGACGATCCTAGAACTTTGGAAGCACCGCTAAGTCTCTGCTGGTGGTGTACAAACGAGGTCTTGAGTTCGGGATCGTTATCTAAAGTAACTATCTTTGAGGTTCCACCAACGCTCTCCAAGGCCAGTGTGATGGGGTTGATTTTGTATAAGGATATGGTTCTGATGATACCGTTGGAGAGCCCGGCGTAAATGGCTCTGTTGGCCGGGTCCAAAGCTACACACTCGACGGGAAACGACAATACAAATGTAGTCAACAAGGTTCTGGTGATCACATCGTATACTCTGACGGTTCCGTCTCGCGAACCAGTGACTAATCGTAAGTCATTAATTATGCCTGCCGACGACAATTTGGCGGCAGTAACTGGCAAAGTGTTGTCGGTTATGGAGAAGTAAGGCTTGATATTTCTTTCTTCGTCGTCATTCATGCCGTAGGCCGAGATCAAGTCGGTGACTCGCCATACCATACAACGAGCATCGAGACCGGCAGTCACCAAGAAAGTTCCACACTTGGAGAATTCCACCGACGTCATCAGCTGGTAGTGAGCATCTTTTACGCACAACAAATTACCAGAAGAAAGCTCCCACATGTATAGTTTGCCAGATTTGGACCCGGCAGCCAATAGCCATGGCACTCTGAAAGAGGGAAGAGTATGGCTGTGGTGCGAGGCATGCGATGGCTGGTCACAAGAGGCCAAACACACCATTTCTTCAGGAACCGGTAACTTCTGGTCGGCTGCCTCCTTTCCCCACGACCATGCCGTCAAAAGTGACTTTCCCTTCGATGCGGCGATCAATCTCTCGCCCTTTCCGGTACCGGTCAAGACCGCACCATTGACAGGACAGTCTGCGTTTCTGAACATGGCATGCTGCTGAGACGAAGTGGCGGACGTGGCCACCGCAAACAGCTCTTGCGAGTGTTTGTCGCCTGGAGCCCCCTGGGCTATGTAGAACACTGATTCTTCCATTGGTGTCTGTACTGTGATTTTTCAGCCTAATGAGCCCGATGAGCTTTTGGCGATGGGATGAGATTACGTAAGTAGCGGTTTGGAATTGAGAGCGACTGTCTGCGAATCGACTTAGAGCTGCGACACGTCTGCAGAAGTCTACAGAAGACTATACCACTGATGCCGGTTGATTTTCTTACTACCGTGCTCTTTGAAGGCACAGATGTGATTCCCGGATGGGAATATATCAAAAAGTACGCGCCGGTTGCGCTTACTGTTGCTGGAATCAAGTACTATTTCAGCGGCGCCACCAATACGTGGGAGAGAGACATGCACGGCAAGGTATTTATTGTGACAGGCGGAACTGCCGGTGTAGGCAGTGAGATTGTGCAAGAGCTAGCTACTAAAGGGGCCCAGATCATCTTATTGGTACGTTCTACCGAAGATGTATGGGTGGTTGACTACGTCCAGGACTTAAGGGAGAAGACCAACAACTTCATGATATATGCCGAACAATGTGACCTTTCATCACTTTGGTCAGTAAGACAGTTTGCCACCAAGTGGCTAGACAACCAGCCGCCAAGAAGATTGGACGGCGTGATATGCTGTGCTGCCGAAATGATTCCTCGAGGCACGCCGCGCCAGATCACCCAGGACGGTGTTGAAAGACAGATTGGAATTAATTACTTGGCCAATTTCCACTTGTTGACTTTGCTAGGACCGTCTCTTCGTGTTCAACCTCCAGATCGTGACGTCAGAGTTGTGTTGGCCACCTGTTCGTCTCAAGCAGCGGGCGTGATAAATCGGGAGGATTTGCTATGGGAAAAGACCCCATACCCTTCTGGACTGCCATGGAGAGTGCACGGAACCTCCAAGTTGCTCATGGGATTATTTGCGCGTGAGTATCAGAAGAGATTGTCGTTGTATGAACGTAAAGACAAGGCTCCGTGCAATGTACGTATCAACATGGTCAACCCAGGGATCATGAGAACTCCATCTACACGTAGATTTATATCAATGGGAAGTATTTGGGGCCTTTTGCTATACATTTTATTGTGGCCTATTTGGTTCTTGTTTCTAAAGAGCTCTTCTGCAGGTGCACAGCTGTTTTTGTTTGGAATCATGGCACCTATTCTTGCCAAAGTCGATGGAGGCAATTTGATCCAGGAGTGCAAATTGATGACTGTGGTGCGTCCTGAGTTCGAAGACGAGGAATTGCAGAGCCGTCTCTTTGAAGAGACCGAAAAGGTGATAGAGAGCTTGGAAAAGAGAGCTGCCGTTGCAAGAAATAAGAACAAGAAAGAAAAGAAGGCAAAGCCGGTCAATTTGCATGAAAAACCTCTGACGGTCGAGGAGTTGGATGAAAAGTTGGCGAAGTTAAGACAAGATGTAGGTATCCCTGGTTCCATTGGGGACCAATTGTTTCCGGCCGAGATCCCAACTACTCCAGCACCATCGGCACCAAAGCCAACCAGAAGAAAAAAGAAGACATAAAGTGTTGAAACTGTTAACAACTGGCCATCTCTATAAATATTCTTAACCCAGTAAATACACCTTTGCATCACACCACCTGAGCTGACTACGCGCAGGGCACACTACTGTTGGGTCTGATGATAAAAGCACAGCAGGACATTTACAGGATATATACCATGCGTAGAGTATAAAGAAGCACGTAACAATAAGTATAACTGTGGTGTCAAGAGTGCTCAGAACAAAAACGTCAAGTACTACTCTTGTTCAACTATGTTGTGAAATTGACGTGGCAGGGCTCCTAATATGATACGAGATCAATATAGGGGTATATGCGAAGAAGAGAGAATGTACACAGTTTGAACAAACCAGCACGAAGCACCTACCTGACTCTTACTTCCCTTACTTATTTGCACCCCTCACTTATTTGACTCTTAGTTTTCCGTGCTTTTTACTTGGTCTCATTAGTTTGTGACCCCCTCACAGTGGTGGCTTCGCAGCCATTGATCTGGCGCTCGGGGTTACCATATGGAGGACTGCCGCGGATCGACGACGCCGACAAAAATTACTCCACACCAACCTAACGGCATCGGCGTGCCACCGAATGGTGTTCGTGCCATCCATCCACAACAAGATAATCCGCCTAAATCAACCTAATGTGTAGCGTAACAATTAACCCACTTTAGCCCCGTTGTAGACCCACAATTGTGACCGTCGTACCGCTCGCTGCGTACAGTATCGCACCGCAAATTTTCGGCCCTTATCACAAATCGCGCTACATCACTGGCCTATCACTATGGCCTATCACTATGGCCGATCACCTATCAGTGACCATTCACACCACTGACCACTCACTCCTCCGCCGACCATTCACACCACCACTGACCCAGTCATTACTGGTGCAATCTCATTCATTCGATGGGTCATGGTCAGTCCCTGTAGTACCTCCCTCCTCTATATCCCGCTACATACCACTCTCCCTCTGTTCCACACTCGGCTCGCTCGCGCAGGTGACCCGTTCCTTTCCGCACTCCACTAATTTTATTTATCATCACTTTTCTGTCACCGCAGATATCGTTGCTGATTTGACAATCGCTGGGTTTTTTACAGATTGAAAGAATTATCGCATAGATACACCTATCTATTACATACACTATACTACCAGTTCCAACCACACTTGTCGAGTTTGACACTTTGACATTTGCACTTCCAACTCATTATCTAGCGACTACATGATTGTATAATTTCGCCGATATCTATAGCTAATCATGGATGTTTCTGAAGATACCGGCTCTGCCGCTGGTGCCACTGGCACCACTACTGCCAAACAGCCTCCTGTCAGTTCATTAACCCGACTTTTGAACGAATCCAACTCGGCGGTCTCGACTCCGGGAATCTCCCACAACCACTCCACCACCTCGTTGGGCAATGCTGCTTCATCGGGAACGATCACTCCGTCCAACTTGACCTCGGGAATTGCCTCCCACCCATTTGATGCATCAAACCCCTCAAACCAACAAGACTCCCGCCTAGATGAATCTCATCAACTACCTGACCAGAACCCTTCGTCGGAAACTATAGGAACGAACGGCTCATTAAAAATCGTCACTGATAAGCTTAATGGCCATTCTCAGACAATCAACGACTTCGATATTTCCCCATCGCCTGGCTCTGGCCCAGCTACGGGAACCTCTCCATTCACCGCAAACTCGCCCAAGTACTATGGCAGATCATACTCCAACTCCATCAGCAGCATGAACTCAGCTTTTCAACAAACCAACCGTGAGATTCCTATAAGAGGACCCATGTCATCTGCTAGTCCTAGAGTCATCCGTAACAATTCGGTTACACACTCTTCATTCTTGAATAACGGTGAAAGCTTGTCGACTTCCATTCCTTATTCTGCTCCAGGTGGAAGAGGCCAGTCGTCGTCGTTCTCCAATTCAAACTCTGCATCTGCCAACTACAACCTTACTAGTGCGTTCAACGACCTTTCCACCTCCCATATTCCAAACTTGCCCAATGGCCAGCCGATCCTGTCGATCCATATCCAGTCTCCTCAGGTCAGTTCTTCGGCAATCGAACCTAGATTCGTCATCTCAAAACAAAGAGTAGCTCAGGCCCATGCTGCTCAGGCGGCGGCCTCGTTAAGTTCATCCCAAAGATCGGCTTCTCAGTCTGGCTTGTCATACTTCTTCTCTGGAAAGGGTAAAACCCTTACTAAAAGAGCTGATTCTTCTACAGACTTGGGCTCTTTCTACAACAATTCTTACAGTGAACAAGTCATCGCCAGTTCTCCGTCGTCAATGTCTTCAACGGACTCTATCAACTCCAGTCTTCCCCCTCAAACAAGACACAATTCAATGGCCAACTTGAAACGATTCTTCAAGAGAAGCTCCACTTCGGTGCCAAATCCAGGCGTATCAAACTTGTCCGCTTCACTTCGGTCTTCGAACGGCTCCTTGAGCAACGGCTCACCGGGCGCTTCTGCGGGCTCCAATGGTATCAATGGTCTCAATGACACTGAATCAATTCAAAATGGCGAATCGGTTCTTTCTAGCGAATGCTATGGACCCTCGTTGACTGCGTCTTCGTCGCTCCAATCTATTCCCCAGTCACCCCAGGGTTCGGGCTCGGTGAGTAGATCGTCGTCAGTGCTACAAAACAAAATCAACTACCAAGAAAGAAGAGGCTCTGTCACTCCCCTTATCAATTCCCAGCAACAACTTCCATTCTCTAAAAGATATGGCAAATACGGAGAGAGTTTGGGAGCTGGGGCGGGAGGTTCTGTCAAGCTTGTGAACAGACTTTCTGATAAAAAGATGTTTGCCGTGAAAGAATTCAGAGCAAAGTATCAAAATGAAACCAAACGTGATTATGCAAAAAAGATCACTGGTGAATACTGTATTGGTTCGACCTTAAAACACCCAAATATCATTGAGACGGTTGAAATTTGTTACGAAAACGAACGTATTTTACAGGTCATGGAATATTGTGACTTTGATTTGTTTGCCATTGTCATGTCTAACAAGATGTCTAGAGAAGAAATCAACTGTTGTTTCAAACAAGTTCTTTCTGGTATTCATTACTTACACTCCATGGGTTTGGCCCACCGTGACTTGAAGTTGGATAACTGTGTTATTGACGCCAGAGGTATTGTTAAGATCATTGATTTCGGTTCCGCCGTGGTGTTTTCTTATCCATTCACCAAAACACTTATTGAATCCCAAGGTGTGGTTGGTTCCGATCCCTACTTAGCACCGGAAGTCTGTGTGTTCAACAAATATGATCCTAGACCAGTGGATGTGTGGTCGGCAGCAATTATCTATTGTTGTATGATGTTGAAGAAATTCCCATGGAAAGTACCCAAACTTTCTGATCCAAGCTTCAAATTGTTTGCTACCAGAGGTGACTTGACCACCATCAGTGAGACTTTGAAGAAAACTCCCAAGGATCTTGTCTCAGCAAACATCAGTACCAGAGGCTCCGGCTCTGGCTCTTCTGACTTAAACGATATAGACGAATTGGACGATCCGTCGCTGCCAGAAACCAAAGCTGAATATAGAAAAACCAAAACTCCCGACAACGAAATTGCCGCAGCTACCGCAAATGGTAATAATACTGAAGGAAAAGCTCACACAAGTTCAGAAACCGGGGCTGGAAGATTATTGTTGGCATTGCCAGAAGATTGTCGTTCATTGATTGGTAAAATGGTTGAATTGGCCCCAGCATGCCGTATTACTATTGACGAATGTTTCAACGATGAATGGTTACAGTCAGTAAGTATGTGCAGTGTAGAGGAAAGAGTCAAAACAGACTCTACCAAATCATACGTGGTGGTCAAAGGACATGATCATGAACACACCCAGGTCGAACAGTCGAAGGCCCATATTGCCGCCTTTGACAAAAACAAGAAAAAATAACCTCTCAGTTTTCTTGTCTATCCTTGACACCCTTGCATAATAGATGTTCTCAATCTCCTTCTTATTTGACATTATCAAAAAACTTGTTTTACTTCTATTTTTTTATAGGTATTATCTTCAATAAATAAATTACTTCTTATCAGAGTTAAAATCTTTACCATAAGTACTGATAATTCCTCCATTTTCTAGTTATTTTTTTACAATGGAGAGTTAAATTACCTCCCAATTTTATGGGTCTTCCACAGATCATATTGATATCCAAAATCTTTCTAATCATTATTTTATTGATCTATTTACATGATGCAATTCTAGTCTACACTTATTCCACTGTGGTCTCGTTTTATCATGGAACAACATCGATTCCTACAGCTTCGGCAGTAGATAACACTGCTCCCACAATAGCCTTCATATCCAAATCTTTGTGTCTCTCGTCAGTTTTCTTGATTTTGGCAATTTCATATATATGCTTTAATGATATTTCTCCCACGTTTTCGTGTCCGGCTTTACCTGAACCTTGACTCACACCTGCTGCTTGCATCAAGAGCCACGATGTAGGTGGTGATTTCATTTCGAATGTAAATGTACGGTCTGGCTTGACACTGAGCACACAAGGTATAGGAGTGCCTGGATTATAGTGGGCGGTTCTGGCATTGAACTCCTTGCAAAAGTCGATGGCTTTCACACCCTTGGAACCTAAGGCCGGTCCAACAGGTGGTGCTGGTGCAGCTTTACCTGCACCAACTATTAATTTGATCATCACAGCCTTTCCTGACATCTTCCCGTTGGTTGTATCACTCACCTCAGGTCGCTCAACAGTGATTTGAAGTGGAAAATTTTGATATCACGTGACTTCCGAGAACTGCAATTTAGCTTCAGTGTTAGGGACTGAACTTCCTAGCACTCATTTGAATAAAGGTCATGTAGCTCTCCAATAAATGTCAATTGGCTCTTCAAATTGCAGTCGGGACTCGTGCCGGCTTGTGCTGGGTAGTTGTACCGTTACCCTGAACCAGTCATTTTCATGAGTGCTAGGAACTTCCATGTTCGGATTTAGTGGGAGAACAGCAGTTGTAGACGAAACTCACAGATGAGAATCACCACTAAAGTAGACCATACGCTATAAAGCGAACAAGTTTCACGGTAGCTTCCTCACGTATATCGCCAGGCTCTACTTTGAAGTATTGGGTCGTGCGCGCTCCAATATTCATGCTCATCACGATGAGAGTAGCATAAACAGCTGGGGAAAGAGAACAACTGGTGCAGTCAACATGAAGACATTACCGCTCAATTCTAAAGTGAATACGTATGCTTTGAAGCAGCCAAAAGAACTTTTCACATTCAGCCGAGATATTAATGGAGATTTTGAATATGATAAAGAAACCGTACAGGCAAGTCTTCCGTACTATTACTTGACCGATGATGAAGTTGGCAGACGAATTGATTTGCAATCAGGGTTTTCCAAATTTCAACAGATAACTGACGAAAGCTCGAACTTTGGCATGTATCTTAAAGGAATTCAAAAATATGAACAGGAAAATGGAGGGGAGAAAATACCCGTAGATTTCATCACCTTTAGAGGGTTAATGACCAAGCTTTTGACCATTCCATATAACAGCCGAGATCCAGTTGATTTGAATATCGTAGCATATGATGGACAGCTCTTTATAAACCTGGACAATGGAATTGAATCTAAAAGGAAAGCGGATGAAGAAACACAGAAACAGAGTCAGGGTAAAGAAAGGTATGAATACTTGAAGAAATGTGAATATTCAGGCTACAAATTTGAAACCATGGCCACTCTTAGCAAGCCATGGGCAGACAGTTCAAGGCTGGCTATCGAGAAAAGGAACAAGAAGATAGTCAACAATTTTGAGCAATATCTCTCTGCTATAAGAACAGGAATTGGCAAGACCAAGATGTTATTGGCCGGAGAAGTGGATTGTGTATGGGACTACGTACCCGAAAATCAGAGCAGTGAAGTGTCGGGCCACTATGTAGAGCTTAAAACCAGCAGGATCTTGGAAAACCCCAAGCATGTGGCCAACTTTGAAAAGAAGTTGTTCAAAACTTGGGCCCAGTGTTTCTTGATGGGAATCAAAAAAATCGTCTATGGATTCCGCGACGACAATTTTTTGTTGCAATCAGTTGAGATCTTTGAGACTGAAAAAGTACCTATAATGATCAAAAATAGTGAGCCAAAAATTAACTGCGTGAGTGCGCTTAAATGGTACGGAGCCGTGGTAGAATGGTTAGACAAAGAGATTTCGCGCGACGACGAAAGCAAATCATGGAGAGTGAGTTACGATCCCGGGTCCAGGACGTTTTCGTTGATGGAGCTCATTGGGGCCGACAACGAGAGATTGAGAAACGGAGAGATTTTGACCAAAGAGTTCAAGCAGTGGAGAGAATCGCTCAAACAGACGTCATGAGAAACGATCATTGATACGATATTTAGAGGTTCATGTAACATAGTATTCAATAAAAAATTTATTCAGTAGGTAAGTAATTACCCATTTAGGCAGGAGTATACCACGAATGCAAACCGTCGGCAGAAACGAAAAGTCCGAACTAGATTTTATGCTATAGAGATTGAGCAGCTCCATAACTCACTCTCTGAGTGGGTTATCATTGGATGCTAATTTCAATCTACACAAAGGATGGTACAGTAATAGTGACTGCTCTGTGTAGCAGTCTATGATGTCTGAAAAGTCTGGCCCGAAAAAAATAGTAAGCGAGATTTTACGATGACGGCGAAATTCCCCTCCGCAAATATCGGCCACGCGTTTATCCTCAAAACACAAACCACCAGCTACAAGGGTGGACGGAAAATAAAAAAACTTCACATGAAGGTAATCAAACAGGCAGTAATAGGTTATTCGATCCAGAGGGGAGAGTGCAGTTCTGTCTAAGAAATAGCGGCCCCTCACTCTTCACACGGGCCAGGTAAATATACTTTGCTGCCAGTAACGTAGAGACCAGACATCCTGACCACCATATGAGTGCTAGACTGTTGCTTATCGCACCTCTCAAATTCCTCCCGATCAAGCTCGCGCACAGCCGCGGTTCCTCAATCACTACCGAAACAGGGCCAGCTGTAGAAAAAAATCTCGCGCGCTACCGAGGTCCATCCCCTCTTGAAACCTGTAGCCAATTATTGAGTAGTAATAACAAATCTCACCACCCTTTCCCCCCACACCCCGCAAATACGTATATATATTAGCCACTATCTCTAAACATGAAACATATAATTTTTCACCACATACTAGAGAACATATTTAACAATGGCTCCTACTTACACCAACTCTAACGGTTGTCCAATTCCTGAACCATTTGCCACCCAAAGAATCGGCAAGCATGGTCCTCTTCTTTTACAAGACTTCAACTTGATCGATTCTCTTTCGCACTTTGACAGAGAACGTATTCCAGAAAGAGTTGTGCATGCCAAGGGTTCTGGTGCCTACGGTGTTTTCGAAGTCACCGATGACATCACCGATATTTGTGGCTCTGCATTCTTAGACACTGTTGGTAAGAAAACCAAGATCTTCACCCGTTTCTCCACTGTTGGTGGTGAAAGTGGTTCCGCTGATGCCGCTAGAGACCCAAGAGGTTTCTCCACCAAGTTCTACACCGAAGAAGGTAACTTGGACTTGGTTTACAACAACACCCCAGTCTTTTTCATCAGAGACCCTTCCAAGTTCCCTCACTTTATACACACCCAAAAGAGAAACCCTCAAACCCACTTGAAGGACGCCAACATGTTCTGGGACTACTTGACCACCAACCAAGAGTCCGTCCACCAAGTGGTGACCTTGTTCTCTGACCGTGGTACCCCAGCCTCTTACAGAGAAATGCACGGTTACTCTGGTCACACCTACAAGTGGTCCAACAAGAAGGGCGAATGGCACTACGTCCAAGTCCACTTCGTTTCTGACCAAGGTGTCAAGACTATGACCAACGAAGAAGCTGGCGCCATGGCTGCTGCCAACCCAGACCATGCTCAAGAAGACTTATTCAAGAACATTGCTGCTGGTAACTTCCCATCTTGGACCTGTTACATCCAAACCATGACCCAAGAACAAGCCAAGAAGGCTCCATTTTCGGTCTTTGACTTGACCAAGGTCTGGCCTCACAAGGACTACCCATTGAGAAGATTCGGTAAGTTCACCTTGAACGAAAACCCTCAAAACTACTTTGCTGAAGTTGAACAAGCTGCCTTCTCCCCAGCCCACACCGTTCCATACATGGAACCATCTGCTGACCCAGTCTTACAATCGAGATTGTTCTCTTACGCTGACACCCACAGATACAGATTGGGTGTTAACTACACCCAAATCCCTGTCAACTGCCCTGTCACTGGTGCTGTCTTCAACCCTCACATGAGAGATGGTGCTGGACAAGTTAACGGTAACTTGGGAGCTCATCCAAACTACTTGGCTACCGACAAGCCATTGGAATTCAAGCAATTCAGCATCCAAGAAGACCAAGAAGTCTGGGAAGGTGCTGCTTGTCCATTCCACTGGAAGTACACCGACGAAGACTTCAAGCAAGCCACTGCCTTGTACAACGTTTTGGGCAGATACCCTAACCAACAAAAGAACTTGGCCCACAATGTTGCTGTGCATGCTGCCGCTGCTGACCATCCTATCCAAGATAGAGTTATTGAATACTTTAACAAGGTCCACCCAGAATTAGGTGCTAACATCAAGAAGGAGCTCTACCAATTGTCTCCAAGAAAGTAACTCTAAAAACTGGTTTTTAGTACTCTATTTATTTACACTCGATAGTTTTAATGTCCACTATTATGATAAAATGTAAAAGTAAGGCTACAAATATAACTGATTTTTTCAGTCACAATAACTTAAGTACTGAGTTTATTTCATTAGCATTTATTAAGACTTAATTTATTTCATATCACGTATTCAGATTTTTCACAATTTGGTGGTATTGCAAGATGCGCAGGCACAAGAAGAACCACACTTGCAAGAAGAACCGCAGCAGTTTGACGAGCTTTTGGTGGATGACACCGAGGTGGTGGTTGTGGTTGCGGGAGCACAAGATGATTTTCCACACATGTTAACTAGTATGGAGAAAGGTTCAGAAAGGTTAGTTGTTCGTTTTACCTGGATATCGTTTTCTTTTATATCTCCGCACGATAAGCGGAAAGGCGACGCATCTAGATGCCCAATCGGGCCAAAGATAGCGGATGCTCCTTCTTGGTGCGGCAGCCGGTTGCGCACCGGGTGGCCTGATTGCTCACGTGTGTGTTTCACGTGTTTCGTCATGTGACTAGTTGGTTGCTGGCTGTGGCCCACGAGGGTGTTTCCAGAAGAGTACTAAAATAGATTTCCAGGTGACATCGGGTTTTAAGGGGGTGGAAAATTGCTGGATGTTCGGCGATAAATTGGGGTATGACGTTGTCCTAAACTCGTAGAACAACCAGGGGTCCTCTCATAAATCAGTTACCGTAATAGGAAATAAATCATCGATCGATTCAGCCTCAGCCAGCTACAGGAAGCACCCCTAACAATCTGAATCATGTCCAGCTGCGCCGGCTTAGGCGGTATAATGTGGGCTGGTCACGAGCAATTCTATTCGCCAGAAAAAAGTGCTGGTCAAAGTTAAAAATACTTCGCGCTCGAGACCCTGAAGTTGCGCGTATGCCAGGGACAAATCATGATGCAATGTTCGCAGACATGACAGCGCCGATCTCTGAACCCCTTGTGGGTATCCTAGCACCCATGACCTCGTTCTCTGCTACCTCTGCTCGCTTCTCTACCAATCGCTCAACTGTGGAGGCTCGCATTGCTCGTGGCATTTTTCACCATCATTCTCCGCAGTCATATGATTTAAACTTTGCGTTGCTAGCCTGTTTCATTGACGCGCATTGCCTGTCTCAATAGACGCACGTTACACAAACTCCGCCACAGTCAGTTACTCCAGATCATATTTGCTGCCTAAAATAGACCAGCCATCCAAGGCACGCTAGGAAAGTATATAAGAAGGAACGAATCCTTCCAATTGGCATCTCTTTCGCTAATCAAATAGGCTTGATCTACTAATTCAAAGCACAACAACTTATACACAAATACTAAAATGGGTCTCAACGCTATCAACTATGCTGTAACCGACATCGGTTCCTTCGTCAGCGGTGCTGTCGCCACTGCCACTTCTGCTGTTGGCGGTGCTGCCAACACTGCCGCTTCTGCCGTAGGCGGTGCTGCCAACACTGCTGCTAGTGGTGCCGACAGTGTTTTCGGTGAGGCCACCTCCAGAGCTGGTTCTCTTGCCGGTAACGAAGTGGCGTCTGCTACCAGTGGTGGATCTTCTCTTGGATCATCTGCTTTGGCTTCCTTGAGCTCTGCTACCGCCGCTGTTTCTTCAGCTCTTTCTAGCGCTGGAAGCAGTGGTTCTGCTGCCATCACCTCGGCCTCCAAATCTGGCTCCAGTGCTGCTGCCTCAGGCTCGAAGTCCGCCTCTTCTGGCTCCAAGTCTTCTTCGTCTTCTGCCAAGTCAAGCTCCACTTCCTCCTCCAAGTCTTCTAGTGCTGCTTCTGCCAACATCGAAACTGGCTCCTGGAAGAAGGCTGCTGTTGTTGCTGGTGTTGTTGGTGTTTCTTTCATCTTCAACATCATGTAATTTGGGCTTTTATGTATTCAGTTCTTTGGTGCAGCCTATGCTGCTTTATTTACGTATTTTATAAAGGTTGGACAAAACTAGTGTAGCACAAAAATACACATACTTATGGCACAACACTGTAGCGAAAATACATAACGTCTCTTGATAGCGAACAATGTCTATTTTCTTCCAGCTTAACTCACTTGTTGCAACCATCAATATTTTCCTGCACAGAACACTAACAAAAGTTCCCCAGTGAAGTTTAGCCATGAGATGACTTATATCACCAATGACAATCTCTACAGAACACAGAGTGGCCAAACGAAGTCATCTGAGTGTGACCGAGGCTTCTGATGACGCTATGGTAAAGCCCGCAAGACTTCAGGTCGATCCTGAATCTCTTCCAGATGACAAGCCTCCTCAGAATGGAACTGTCTTCAATATCTGGTATCTCAAATGGTCTGGCGGAGGCGACACCTCTAAAAGCAGCTACGTCAAACTGAAATTCAAAACCAATATCGCCAAGGATTCAGGATACACCAAAGCCAAAAACAATGGCCCCATTTGTATATTCTTTGCTCGTGGATGTTGTTATTTAGGTAAGAACTGTAACTATTTACATCGGTTGCCCAGAGACACAGACAACTACATACCGACTCAAGACTGTTTCGGAAGAGACAAAACAGCAGAGTATAGAGAAGATATGGATGGTGTTGGGTCTTTCAACAAGTTCAACCGCACACTATATATTGGAGGACTCCACATGAATAATAAGCTTGAAACCACCATCACCCGAGCCTTTCTGGAGTTTGGTTCCATTGAAAAGATCAGAGTGTTACATAGCAAGTCATGTGCTTTTATCACTTATCGGTTGGAAGCCGAAGCCCAATTTGCCAAAGAAGCCATGCAAAACCAGTCGTTGGATGGAAACGATGTACTTAACATAAGGTGGGCCAATGACGATCCCAACCCACAGGCCCAGGAACAGGAAAAGAAACGCATGGAGGAGATCGCTTTGGATACTGTGAAGAGCTTACTAGACACATACGATCAAAACCCCAAACGACCCAAGTATACCGCTGAAGAACCAGAAGAACCAGAACCGAAGTCTATCACAAATGAATCGATAACTCATGCACAGATTGAATACCCACAGTCTGAAAACAAGATCGTGTTTGATGCTTCATCGCTCAAATCGTTGTCTAAAATAGAGCTACCCAAAAACATCACGAGTGTTCTTGGAGACTATTCCAGCGATGAAGAATAATATTATCACTAAAATAGAAAGTAAGCTTTAGCTTACTCTTTTAATAGTTGTGATTGGGTGGATGAGTGCTTGTATAACCAGTCTGGAACCCTCTTCTTACCCCTCACTAAGAACTTCTTCAAACTAGGCAACAAGTCAGAATCCGATTCGTCTACAAACGAGAAGCTCTGTCCAGAACTACCAGCTCTACCAGTTCTACCTATACGGTGGACATACTCGTCAAACTTGTTGGGCATCTGAAAGTTCACCACAAGCGAAACATTGGGCACATCGATCCCTCTAGCGGCCACATCGGTGGCTATCAAGATCTTGGCCGAGTTGGACCGAAACTTCTCTATAGCTTGCTCACGAGCTTGCTGTGACTTGGATCCGTGTACCACTACGTTTTCTCGATATCCATGATTCGTAAGCCTATAGGATAATGTATCACACACACGCTTGAAATTGGCAAATATGATGATTGAATAGGCGCCTTGATTGGTTTTTGTATGGTTATTGAGAACCTTGACTAGTTTTTCAAACCTTGTGGCATCATCACCGCCGTCTTCATCTATAGTAGACAGTCCCAAGTACTCAAACTCTTGCTCAATATGGTCCACGGCTTCTCCAGCGCCTCCTATGAAAAGATAACCTGGCTTGATCAAGTACTTCTTGGTTATGCTTTCTATAGGTGGTGATATAGTGGCTGTGAACATAAGCGTTTGTCTTTTTTTGAGGTGAAAAATCCGAGAATCTATGGTGGTGTTAAGCTGTTGTGTAGTGGGTAAATAGTCTAGTATGGTCTGTAACGACTTTTCAAATCCCATATCGATCATCCGATCTGCTTCGTCCATAATAAGATAGTAGCACTTGTTCAACCCAATTATGTTTCTCTCGAGCGAATCCACTAGTCTACCAGGTGTAGCCACCACTATATGGACCCCGTTCTGAACCGAATGAACGGTTTCCTCATACTTGTGGCCACCAATTATGCTAACTACATTAAGTCCTAGCAACTCACAGAATTTCTGCGCCTCCTTTGCTATTTGAAGGGACAATTCTCTGGTTGGTGCTAGGATTAGGGCAAGTGGCTTATTATAGTTAGACTCTTGCTGGTGCTCATACTCAAGATAGTTGGTATCGATCGAGAGAATATAGGACAATAGAGGCACCAAGAATGCCATGGTCTTACCCGAACCAGTCTCTGCTATACCCACCACGTCTCTTTGGTTGAGAGCCAAGGGTATGGACGCTCTTTGAATAGGCGTGGGCTCTTCATAACCCAAGTCTTTTACCAAAATTTTGAGCAACTTCGCCGGTATTGAAGACTCTTGCCAGCTTCTCAATGGGTTATCGATATCTCCTCCTTTTGACGTAATATTGTAGTCTTCTCGGAAAATTCTCCAGTCTCTCGAGGTCATCTGATCCAACTTTTTCTGTGACCAGTGCTTTTCCAGGGTAATGTCAAAATTCAAGTCGTCATTATTACCAATTTCAAGTAGAGGTTGGTACCCATTCGAGGTGTCTTCATCTTCGTTCCATTCAAAGTTGAACTTACTTGCTTTGAGTTTCTTTTTGGGACCGTGAGAAATCTGCGCCTCTTCCTGTGTCTCTTCATCCTCAAAAGATATTCTCTTTGTTCTGTTTTTTATGGGCTTCTTGGTTGATTTCATTGCCTGTTCCTGCTCAGCCTTGGCCTTTGCTAGTTTGGATCTTTCCAGTTTACTCAAAAACTTGGGTTTTGAGCTTGCAACTGCGTCATTATTGTCCCCTAGTAACTCTTCTACCGATTGTGGCCTGCTAGCCATGGTTACGTTTGGTGCTAGTCTTAATGAGGTTGGTTTCTGTATAGCCGTGCGTGATTTGGGGCACGTGACCTCAGTTTGTTGATGATTTATCGCAGCCACCAGCGCAACCACCAAAGGCAACAACACAGTCTAGGCGTAGCACCTATTGTAAGTTTCTGTATATCTGTACCAATGCAGTAGGGAGTGTAATAATAGGGTAGGTAAAATCAGGGTAAAGCCAGCAGGGGTTTGTAAAGTCTCGTAAGCTCACTCTATTCGCCAGTTGATTGACGTAATCTAACGAACTTAACCCAAACTGGAATTCAAATTGAGGTTACAAAGAGTTTTTGACCAAGACAATAACGTCTGTAGCACGTCATGAAGTGACGGACAACCAGGAGGAAGTGCGAGTAATTGCGAAAAAATGCGACGCTGCAAGCAACTTACCGTTTGCAACTGCTAGTTTCCTCGGAGATAACGAAGAACAATCGAATGTATGCACCTGGTTCAGTTGCAGCCTCAGCTTGAGGCAAGTCTACACTAGTCATCTAGAGATTTAGGCTATACTAACGGCGATCTCAATCAAGTGTTCCATGTTCTGTCTATGTACCATGTACTACGACTGTTCATTCACGTACCAGGTAACTACTAACGATGATGGGTACGAAGCAGTAACGTAACTTTACTACTCTAGCGAACGTTCTCCCATAGAAAGCTAAAAGGATCTTGCTCCATCTCTACTAATGATTTGCCCAGCAGAGTAAATGAGCACTTACTGTGAGTATCTTATTGTTTTTTCAGGCATCTTATTGTTTACAAATTGACTGAGTTCTATTATTCCACCTCTTTGTTCTCTACGATTAATTGTTTTGGTTTGTTTTGTTCTGTTAATTGCGTACCTATAAAACAATAACAAGCAATAGTCTCGAGACTGTGGCCCAGGAAGGCTGGTTCAGATCAAGGCTAATCTATCACTTTGATCGATCTTGGAGATCTTGACAAAGATTCCGTACAGTTATGATCGGTTGCGATTCTCTCAAGCTGGCCCATCTATCATTGACATAGAGCTTTGTTATGCAAGTCTTCAATCAAACCGGGCTGGTACCTGTTGAAATTACAGCTGTGATTTTGGAAATTGGCAGAGTACTCCGTCAAGGATCTTGCAATCGATACGAACCCTAAATCTTATAAATTGCACCCAAGATTAGTCCAATTCGGTTCCAATTTTTTTCTTCACTCAATTATCCAATTATCAATCCAATCCAACCGAATACACTCTTTTACAATGCAATTCTCCCAATTATTAACTGTCGCTATCCTTTCCGTCGCTACCGTCAAGGCTGCCGATGCACAAGATGTCGCTTTCATCACCAAGTTGGTCAGTGATGCTAAAGCTCACGAAAAAGATTACATCAACTACTATGCTACTGGTACTCTTGATGTTCCTCCAGCCTTCCTCAAGTTAGCCAAGCAAGTTCAAACTTACACGGATGACTCCTACACCACCTTGATCGACTCTGAACACATCAACGTAGCTCAATTAGAAAGCTTTGCTTCTCAATTGCCATGGTCCACCAGATTAGAGGTCGAAGCTGCAACCAGTGCTGCACCATCATCTACTGAACCAGCTTCTTCCACTACTGCCCAGGCCGCTCCAACTTCAACCGCTGAAGCTCCTGCCACTACTGAAGCCGCCTCTTCTGCTGCTCCAACTTCTGAAGCTCCACAAACTACTGCTGCTCCTTCGTCAGCTGCCCCATCTGTTGCTTTAGCCCCAGTCCAATCTCAAAACGGTACTACTTTAAGCACTTCTTCTGCTAGTGCCTGTGCCTCAACCAACCAAACTGTTACTCAATGGGAAAACGCTGGTGTCTACAAGATTGCTCCATTGGGTGCTGCTATCGGTGCTGCTGCCATTGCGTTATTTTAATTAGCGACATCTTTTCGGTCACATCACTTTTTCATTTCTACTAGACATATATACAATTTTCAAGTATCTCACAGCTGATTTAATGATCCACTAGCTATCCAGATACTCTCTTAATAAATAAATTCTGTTTTAATCTGTTCCGTAATGGTTGCAATTTTTGCCAAAAAATAATGCATAAAATCTTAAAAAATATGTGGGGCGCATAAACTATAAATTTCGCATTTTCACTTCAGGAGTCAGAAGCTTAATTGATAATTGTCATACGATCTTACATTCAAGTCACTAATAATGAAACAAATGACGCAGCGTATAGAGATTGAAACATGATCGTACAATACTTTCAATTTTATATAATGTATAAAGATATTAATAAGAATCTATTTAATCCATAAGTGAACTTTCCTAGAATTGTCTTAGCACCGACAACTTTATTATTTGTTAGTTTATTTCGTCTCTTTGTAGTAGCAGTAAGACAATTGTACTTTTTATGACTTTCTATTAATTTCCAAATACAGCTGGCTGCATTTAACTGAAGTTCCTTTCGAAAAGTTTTTAGTGTGTATAAAAAAAGTAATAGCCACTATTTCATATCACCAAATGGATTAAAGCTTGGTAATATCTTACTGTGATCCGTGGTGTTATTTGGATGGCCGGGTTTCAGTCTATTATTGCTGGTACTCTTATTGGTGGTACCACTGTTGGTGTTGAAGTTGGCCGAGCCGGCAGAGTTGAAACCATAGAAATGACCTTTTATATCATTGGTCAAGTACTTGATGAGATTCAACAAGTTGATCAGATGGAAGTAGTTTGGTTTCGATAAATGTTCAATTTCGTTTATGGAGAAATTGAGAATTTGTTCATTTGTGAGCTCGTATTCTTTTGGAATCAAATTAGCCTCCTTCACTGGTGGTTTGCTGGTTGCCTCCTTGCTTTCTTCGGTATTTTTCAGATCTGTTGCAGTTTTGGTGTATAAGTATGGTTTATCATATGGTAAAACCGCACACAACCAAATTCTGGTTTTGTAAATTTTGAACAACTCCTTTATCAATCCCCTAAAGTCAATTCTCTTGAAATTAGCAAAGTAATAAAAGATAAGCTTTTTGAAATCAGACTGATACTCGACATTGATCAAGGTTAAATCTTTCTCCAAATTGAGCTCTTTTATCTTGTTGTAACAAGTAATAAATGCCTTTTTCTCTTCCAAAAATTTGCCACTGATCTTGTGGATTTCTTTAGGTGTGGCAAATCTCAAAACCTGCTTAGTGGGTAAGGTGATGATAAACTCATTATCTTCATTCAGATGGGAATTAATGATGGCTGAAGCGTCCAATAAGGTAGAATGAGTTCCGATTGTCCTTTGATAGCTCGATGAATTGCCGTTGTTGCCATCATCTATAGTCAAACTTTTCAAGTGCTCTAATTTCTTCAAAAAGTTGAACAAAATAGCAAAGTTCAAATTCACCAAAGGTTCGACTATCATTACAGAATCTTTACCTCTATCACCGTCCACTATAACCAAGTCATCTCTTTGTAGGAATATGTTTGAGTTATTGGGGTACGACAATAAGTCAAACTTACCGTTTTTGTTAATTACAAGACATAAAATCTTGTGATTGAACGTCAAATTATTCATGTTTTTGATGAACGTGATTAATTTCACGATTATCGGGTCTGCCAACAATCCATGTAGACGATTAAGAATATCATTGGTAAGCTCGGGGTCTTGAAAGTACTTGATCGTTTTGGAATAAAGGTTTTTCAAGTCCGGGGAAGCGATTATATACTGGTCTTTCAAAATAAGCCCGTTTTCTAGTTTGATTGACTGGTTGAAGTGAGCATTGGCTTGAGTTTGAGGCTGCATTGTATGACCAGGTATATGACCCATTGGTAAGTGGATTTGATGTTGCTGTTGTTGTGGTTGTTGCTGCTGCTGCTGCTTCAGTTGCTGGCCCTGTTGGTTAGGTTGCAGATGATGAAACTGCTGCTGGTTCTGACCTTGATGTAGGTTTGAACCGAACGAATGATTTTCTCCTATAGACAAGGGAGGGGGAAAGAATTGTTGTTGGAGCAGGGAGGAAAACTGAGGCTGTTGGAAATCAGCCAATTGACTTGGTCTTCTTGCCTGGAAGTCGTTCAAATTGGAGTTCAAGTTCAAGTTGGCCAAGCCATCACTGAACTGATCGATGTTGAAACTTTGGTTGAAATTGTTCATCATAGCATATGAAGAAAGGTTTTTTGACGTTGCAATATTACCAGAATTATTACCACCAAAAAACGAACTTTGGCCACCATCTCCAGAGCTTGGGTTATTTATAGAGTTCAATTGGGGAGAATTGCCACTATTCAAATAGTTGAGCGGTGGGAAGTTTGATCTTGTGAACGATTCGGCAGCATAACTTGGTCTTCTTGATGAGATGTTGCCAATGCCGCCCTGTAATTCCAATGGCAAATTGAAGCTGTCTTTGGGAGCATAAATTGAGGAAGCAATCAAGTAGTCATTCATTGGTCCCGAAGTGGGAGACTTGTTGCTCAAGTTATCTGATTTTTCGTGGTTGTAGTTCTCCAAGCTAGACAATTTGTTGAGTAGCAAGTCATTGAATTGTCGGTCAGAACCTTGGGGAAACGATTGTGGCGGTTGTTTCTGTTGGTCACTTTTGTCATTGGATGATTGGGTCGGGGCCAGAGCCGGCGGTTTAAAATGCGATTCATCCGACGAGGGATTCGATGATTGTAGGAAATCAGGATAGTTGAAACTCATTCCGAACTTTATGTGGTCAATTCCTATCTATCGCGTCTAAGTTGAATTCGAGTTTGCTTGGAAGGCAATCACTGAAATTGTAAGGGAATGATCGGTTCAGTTTTTTCTTCAGTTGGATGGAGAATGTCTAAGTCTATTGTGTTCTATTTGTTTGATTTTGGTCTTTATTCAAAGTTTAACTTCTATAATTTCTAAACTCTTTTTAGAAGTCACTGAATGATGATTCTTGAGTTTAAGCTGGTGGGAAATGTCGCCAAATGTCTCCGCTCAACAAGATCAAGGGTTTCGACGATTCACAGACACCTATGCAGATCGAAGTACGTTGATTAAATCGAAGTGATGTTGGGCTACCGTTGTGACGTGTATAACTACAATTGACCTGTGCAGCTTTGGTTGGTTCGTCTCTGTTGGCGGCTTTGTGACCAAAAGGCAATTGTGGGTGAATGCGTCACGTGCCGAACAGGTACCCGAAGTCATCCTCGCGGTGCTCGTTAGCAAATTCCCAGTGTTCGCTGTGGGGAAGCGCCGTTGCATGACCGCCGACCAGAGTCGGAGCACGTGATGATGTTTCATTCAACTACTCTCTAGTCCTTCTGATTTCTCTACATTGCGCGCGCCGTTGGGTGACCTAATTGGGTGACATATCATACATTTCACTATATACTGATGCGGAGTCCATGGCTCCTTGATGCATGTGGGTGTGTGAAGACGTTCAGGCGTAGCTGAAAGTCAATGTGGGGTTACAAGCAATTGACTTTTTAGGTCGACACACTCTTTCTCGCATACCCAGTACCTGCCTTGGGTGGGAACGAGCTACCGTAAATCTGCTGTTCTTCCTCGTCAATTGGCTCACACGAGCACCAATTATCTTTGGGAGTGGTCTTCATCACATCTGCGACGTGCTTACCGCAGCCTGACCAAGATTTATGATCTTTTATTATGTTAGAATGTATTTTAGTAGCATTGACACTCAAATTACTTACGACATATACCGCAAATCTCTGTTTTACACATGTTTAATGATTGAGTTATTGAAGTGGGTCCAATTTCTGGATTCCGTCTTGCCCTTTTATACATCCAAAATCAGTGTGTTATCTCTAATCTATCAAAGCTGTTGCAAGCACAAAATCCGAACTTCCTTTCATCCTTGAGTGCGATTGTTCCGCGATCTACCGAGGACGGAGGAAAGAATCCGAGTCTCTATCGGACGCAATCGGCTTTACTAACAATGTCCACCCCCGCGTTTATTTCCCGTCCCAGCCCAGCCCCTTTGATGTCGCGTGAACCGTTGACAGTGGGTGAATGACTTTTTGCAGCGGGGTCCCTCTACTGATTACCCTGAAATGAGACTGATAACGGGAGGAGTACGAGAAGGGGGGATAGCGTGGGCGAGTGAAATTTTACTACTGATATCGTCTAGTATTGTAATTGTTGGGCTACAATATAACTCATGCTCTTCATCGGTGGTCATAAGCAATGGTACGAGAATGACTCGAGTGGTCCCACCAATTGAAATAATGTACGCACCCTGGAATATCTTTGGTGAGTCGCACTGCGCGAAATAAACACTAAACTCCTAAGCAAATCACGTTAGGCTCAACTACTGAGCAAATCACGTCAGGCTAAACTTCTGAGCAAATTACATCAGGCTATAGTTGCGCCATAGGTTAAAGTTTCTACGTTGTTGCTAGCCCTGTGAAAAAACTGGCCATTTTAGGGAACAAAGGTGTAAACAACCAGCGTTCGCCACTTTGGTGGCAACATTTCGTTGCGCGCATTACATCAGTTTTAGTGAGGCTCTTATATTTATCAGTACCTCTGGCTAAATACCGCTGCCACATTGCACTGAAAATATGTACATATTGAATTTTCGACTGTGAAATGTGACGTGTTCAATGGACTTGAACCTGAGCCTGAACCTGAATCAGAAGTGGACTAATTCTCTAGCGTCTCTATATAGTATAGTTTTGAGGGTCTACTGTCAGGTTTAAAAGACTGATCCTCCGGTCTGTTCACGATGGGCTTCAATAGTGTCACCATCGTCCAAATCCAATTCATCAGGAGTGTTGTCAGGGGAAATTCTGGTACCGTCAATTAAGAATCTTAAACTACTCAAATCCTTACCTTGTCTCTTACAGAAAGCCTCCATGAGCCTTCTCATAGGTGTAGTTCTCTTGATTTTGAAGAAAATCTCCGCTGATCCATCAGAAACCTTCAAGTTGATATGGGTGTTGCCATCTGGCTTTTCTTCTTTAGGCTGTTCGTTGTCCGACATGGCGTATCCTTGTGATGGGAGTTGTTTATAACGCAGCTTACCATTGAACTGCTATGATGTTTGTTGGTTCGGGCACGACGTGTTACCCGTCCATGTCCATGACTGAGCAACTTGAGCAGCCATGCGTATTAGTTCATAGACGTCGGACGGCTATCGTCTTAGCCAACTTGATGTAGATATCTTCGGTGCTAGGAAGGTTTATAGTCTGAACATTGAGCCCTTGGTTTGGTCTGCTAAGTATACTGGCTTAATGTTATTCACTTCTTTCTGTACTTTTTTATATGCAGTACTCTTGGCTGCAAATAAATGTTATGCTTGATATGGTATGATCTGTCTTGAATGGATGGTAATGATGATCCTTCTGTGTGTATGTTGAAGTTGGTACTCAGGCTAAAACTGTCAAATTACTACTTACTGCGGTATACTGATACTAGTGTTTTTACTTATACGCATACGTTTCATGCGTGTTTCATAATTTTCTATAACTAGAGTTGATAAATGAAGATGCTGATTTCTATCTCAATATCTTTAAGACCATGAGGATTCAACATCAGTACCTAACTCTTCTGGAAAGAGTCTCCCAGGTATATCTCAACAAATACACCATGGTGGCTGTGCTACTCATGGTGAAAATCTTCCTCTTCAAGCGGTCCTTGATTTCAGGCCTTGATAGAATTGCCACAACGACCAGATGCAATGAAGATGAAGCCAATGAAGCCAAACAGTACCAGCACAGAATATCGACTCTTTTGAACAACTTTATTCAGGAAAATTTATCCCAGGTCAGATACAATTACTTGGTTATCATAACGCTGATAGTGTCTATTATCAAACACATGATACTTTTCTACATAGAGATTTTTCTTGGAACATACACTTGTTTGTTGAATGCTGCCATAACGGGCTCGGCGAACTTTGCCCTCGATACCTCGGAATCGCTCATTGTCAAGGTCAATGACACCATAGTAGGAGCCACCGAGGACATACAGGACGGCTTGGATGGGCTCTCGTATATCATCAACACCCTAGTTTCTTCTTTCGACAAGATCAAACAGGCATTTACGGGGCAGCTGCCATCAAGCAACAGCTCAAAGTATCAAGATAAGATCAGTATATCCATTGACGCCCTTCGGAAAATCCAAATTCCGTCTTCTGTGCTTGACAGCATCGATGATTTTCGCAACCACGACTTGCCCAACTTTGCCAATTTGGAAAACACCACCAGCAATCTCGTTTCTTCGCCGTTTGACTTTTTAAATAAGCAATTGGCTGCATCTTCTCTTAACTCGTCTCTCGCGAGATCCACCAAGTTTATGGGGAACGAGTCGTTACCTTCCATGAACGGAACTTATATTGCATGTCTTAACGACTTCGATAATTTGAATAGAAAGTTGTCCAAACTGATCAATTCGGTAACTAAATACATCTTGATTGCACTTTTGACGATTGCGATAGTACTGATGACTCCACTAGTTTATGGCCAGTACCGGCGATGGAGAAGACAGGCCGATCTTTTGAATGAGATCAACGAAATACCTCCTGGGTCTCCTATTTCATTGTACAACGTATTGAATAGGTACAACAATATTGTTATTTACTGCTTGGTAAGATTCAAAGTGGTGATATCGTCCAAGATACTATGGCTAATTAGCTACATAACGTCGCCGTACGCGACGTCAGTATTTTTTATTTCAATATCCGGATTGGTAGCTGTACTTCTTCAGTTCATTGTCCTACGACAGGTAGATAATATTGGCCACAACTTCATCAACGAAAATGACTCTAAAGTTGCCATGATCAAACAAGCCTCCAATACCACGTCAAGCTATATAGCGGGGGTCAACAAATATTTAGCAAACGAAGAGACTTTGCTCAACAATGAATTGTTTGGCAACGTCCACAATATTCTGGTGGCACTAAACTCAACATTGGTTACATTTATGGATAATTTGAATCACAGCATCAATACGGTATTCGGCAATACTCCATTGGCCAAACCGGTCAACACCATAGTTTATTGTACCTTAGGAAGAAAAATAGACAAAGTAGAGACGGGACTTGCCTGGGTGATCAAAAATGTCAAGGTTTCCATTCCTAAAGTCGGTCCAGACATGGAACGAGATTTGGCCAATTTGGCTAATCAGCCCGCGAAAAACCTACAAAATTTGGCTGCGAAAAGTTTGCATCTGTTGATCGAAATGTACAAAAGCTCATTATGGCTTGAGTTTTTGGTTAGCATAGTCATATTCGGATTGTTTGTGCTACAAGTGATTATAGGATTAGCAGTGATTGGAGTGAGAAGCTTGAAAGATCGCAAAGCAATAGGCGATTTAACGAGTAAAGTTGTCGTCAGCTCTGACATCATTGGCGACCCAAAGCCTTTGAGCACTGAGCAGCGCAGAAACTACGGGTATCCATTTACCAATCCATACGATGCAGACGACTTTTTGACAAGAGATACAAAACGCTCTCATTCGTCGGATGATAAGGATGAATCGTCCAGCAATTATCCATCGATCTCCACCGAGTATCCCCTACGCGACTCGAGTAATTTCAATTAATATTTAGAGTAATATGCAATCAAGTAAATCAATAAATATTAGAGTAATATGCAATCAAGTGACATTAATATTTAAAGTAGTATACAATCAAATAATTTCAATTAGTGAATGGGTATCTATTTCTTGATGGGAGCCGGTTTCTTCCAGTAATATTGCTTGTGAGTTCTTCTACATGACCTCAAACCTCCATGGCCCTTAATACTTGAGACCAAGTTGATTCTGTGAGAGTCAGTATCATTTTCAGGCATGTAGTAATACTCTTCTTCCAATGGTTTGCCGGCGGCATCTTTACCTTGTCTGTAAATGACACCAATGCAATTTATGTTGTGCAAAAGAACTCTGATTTGTCTGAGAGACAAGTTGGACGTTAAGACACTTATAGTTTTCAAGAAGGATGCAGGGGTAGAAGAAAGACGAGAAAATGCAAGATGGTTGATGAGAATGTTATTGATTTCCTCTACATTTTCTATGCCCTCGATCCATTCTTGTACAATCTCCACCTTCTGGCTAGCTTCGGTGTTCTTTGTCTTTTTTCTGCTCTTTGGAGGCTCTTCCGATTGAGCTTTTCTCTTTGGAGTGGTAGGATTGCTGAAGGTGTTGGACTTGTCACTCAATGGAGTGGACAGCCTTATAATATCATTCTTGACTTTTGGTTCCTCTATTTTCACAGGAGCCTCCTTCTTTATTTTATCTTCAAATATTTTAAAGGCCGCTGGTTGAGCTGGTTTCAATGCCAGCGATACCAGTTGAGGTTGTGCTGATATTTGTTGTGGCTGTGGTTGTGAGTTTTCTTGAGCTACTTGAGCTACTTGAGCTACTTGAATTTTTTGAGCTTTGGGTTGTGCTAATTTTACTGGAGGCTTGCTTGGGGTGATTTCATTGGACTTGGATATTTCTTCCGGACTCTTGTTGGTGACTTTGAAAGGAGTCCTGGGCTCAGGGAACCTTTCTATCGGCACTTTTCTTGGAGTGACCGATTGTTTGTCAGTAGGCTCAGTGATCAAAGTAAGTTCTTCTTCGTCAGTCAAGTCTTCCTGGAGATCAAGAGGGTTTAAAAGTATGATGTGTTGGTTGATTTCAAGCAAGATGTTATTGAACCTTGGAAGAGTGATGGTTTCTTTTTTATTGAGGGTAAATTCAGTATGATTAGCGTCGATTCTGATCGATTTGTGCACCTTCATTGAGTCTTCAAACGAAAGTGGAACGCCTGAAGTGTTTTCAGTAATAATATAGTTATCTTTTGAATTAGTAGCGTAAACGTAGCAAGAGCGCGGAATTCTGACAGCCAACCCATTTCTACCCAAACATGTCAATACTAATTGTTCAGAGTTGTAACATACTGAGATATGCAGACGAGACACGTTCATGTCATTGGAACCAAAATAAAAGTCACACGATTTGGAAGATCTACCAATGGTGATTTTGCTCTGACTCTCAATTAATGGAATGCGAACCACTGACGAGTCGGGATTCAATACGTTGAAATCAGCATTGATATCAACCTTAGCAAATGGACCCTGTTCAAACTGAACTCTCTTCTTTTCTTTGATCACTACTTCTGGCTCGCTCTCAGGCAATGCTGCAACTGGAGACGAAGATCTGAAAATAGAGGACGATGGGTTAGGCGTGGGGTAGGCGGCTCTGCCTCTGAAGCCATCGTGGGACTTCTTCAGTGAGAAGGGCTCGGCTTCTTCAATGCTCCTCAATGGAGACGATGGTGGAAATTGGTAACTAGACATTTGATGCTTTGATTTAGAAAGAAGTGTTGTAGATATTCATCTAATACTTCATGCTTCTCCCCAGTCACGCTAACTTCCAATACACGCTCTACTAGCAACACGCTTAGAGGTAAACAAACACGGTCGCGCGCGTCACGGGCAACTACCGAGACGCGGCACGTGTGTGACAGCTGGGATAAGGGGACATGGGTTCTGAGGGCTCGCGCCCTCAATCTCAGTTTTTCACGTGAATGTCTGTGGGCGGGTAACATCAGATGGGTGCGGGACGACCGCCACCGACCCTCCTAATCTGGCGCACATCGAATCCTGCACACGTCCTCGTTCCACCAACACCGCTCCAGTGAAAATTTTATACATCTATTAATCTTTTCAGTTTTAGACTTACTATAGTAATACAATAAGCAAACATGGGTAGTACGTGAGGATCATATAACGAGAATACATGAGAAGACATCAGAAGATAAACCACAATCCCAGAATAAGACCAAGATAAACCAGACCAGAAACAGAGCAACCATTCAAGTATCGGAGAGCAGAGACCGCTCAGTATAATTCAATGTAAAATAATTCACCATTAAATCAACCAAACTAACAAACTCAACCACATATCAGTAGCAAGAGAATTCAATCGACATTCAAATTATCTGCAAATTATCATGGGTTTATCTTTTGGCCTTCTTAGTCATGTAACTGAAAACTTGTAACAGAATACTAACACCTTTTATAGAAGGTACTCCATCTTTAGGTAAACGTCACAACAAGTCCCACACTTTATGTAACAGATGTGGTAAGCGTTCTTTCCACGTCCAAAAGAAGACCTGTGCTTCTTGTGGATACCCAGCCGCCAAGATGAGATCTCACAACTGGGCTCTCAAGGCTAAGAGAAGAAGAACAACCGGTACCGGTAGAATGGCCTACTTGAAGCACGTTTCTAGAAGATTCAAGAACGACTTCCAAACCGGTGTCGCCAAGCCACAAAACGCTTAAATCCTATCAGGTTAAAATAACTGGTTTGCATTCAAATGTTTCATATAATTTGTTTGATTAACTTAATAAATTATTAATTTCTGTACCTACGATTGGGCTGGAACAGTTTGTAGTTTATAGTGAATCAACGACAATGTATCATAATATTTATGTAATTATCTATAGTAACTATTCTAGTAAATCCATTTCATCGAAATTGGAATCGGTATTCGTAACTTCATAAGCATTCATGTTGAAATATAAATTGTCGGCTTCTTCGTGGGTGACAAAGATATTGAGGATTTCACGCGCCAACTCCACTGTCTCTGTTTCGTACGGAAACTCGAATCCATTGGCAAAATCGCTTTCGGTATCGGCATATGTCTTGCCGTTGGATACTTGATGGGGCTCAAAGTTTAGGTGGTTAAGTTCTCGAGCTCTGAACTCGCACTCTTTGTTGAAAAGTGGTTCATTTCTACCAAGATTTCGGAACTCAAGTAGTAGTTTGTAAGCATCAATAGAGAGCGAATCGGATCCAAACGCTATTCTCAGAAGTACCACAAATAGCTCGTACATGGTTTCAGGATAAATGAGATTATTGAGCTGCTTGACATCTTGAGTCAAGTAAAATAGTATCTTGACTAGCATCGAAACTATTTGAACTCTTAGATATATGTACTTGGACTTGGGAGATCTCATGATGTAGATCTGTTCAAATCCAATGATTCTGATAAAGGATTTGAAATATTCTTTCAGTTTAAGATTCTCCACGGATTGTTTGTTGACAATGTAAGATTCGAGTAGCTGGCCAACTTTCAATCTTAAGTTCAACAAATGAAACTCGTGTAGCGATTGCATTTCGAAGTCCAAATTATCCTGGTTAAGGACATTGAATGGGATAGGTTCGGGTATGATGATAAGTGAATTGCCTAGCAAATCTTTGACTGGAGGTATAATGGAATCGATTTTCTTAAAATCCATATTGTTGCCAATAATTCGGTTCAATCCAAAAAACATAAAGTCTTCTTTTATCGATATGTCTATTAAAAAGACTTTCAATAACGAATTGAATACAGCTGAATCGCTAGCTTTGTTGAAAGCAAAAGTGTTTGCAGTTATGGAAGACACCAACATTTCCACGAAATTGGTCACCAAGTTGATTTGAGTGGAATTCTTGAACCTCTCTGTATTTTCTGGCAAGCATTTGATAAAGAGGTCGTATGATACGACATTCCAAACCTCCCTTAGAAATTCCTCTTCGTACATGGAAGTAAATGTCACCAACTTTTCTATCAAGTCTACACAACATACAAACACAAACTTTTCAATAATCATCACTTGGTTTGGTACGTCATGATAATTTATAAAGTCCTCCTCATTAAGATTGGAATCCACCAAGAAGGAAAGTTGGGTCGTAATGGTATTTAGCCTCTTGAGTAAGGATACTATCAACAGCTTACTAGTAGCTACTGGCCTGTAGCTGATCGAGCAGTGGATTAGTGACAACAAAAACGGCACTGCTAGCACGCGTTTGCGTTCTAATAGTATATCTATGACTTCTATCAAACTCATGCAAAAGTTCTCTATAAGTACGTCAAGCCGAAGGTTCTTTTTGATCATCAAATACTCTATTATAGACGAAGTTATGGGTGTTCTCTGGGCTATTTTGAGTTCCGTGGCATCTATATCGAAATCAATACAGATTTTGCTAAGATAATTGAGCGATGTACGAGAACTGCCATTAATACAATATGTCCATAGCTGGTCTATGAGAAGAGAGGAGTCATTTTGAAGTTTAATTACTCTAGTCTGTGCTTGAGATGCAACTGATTGAGAGCTCTCGTAGTTGGTGTCATCTATGATAACATCGACATTTTCATCTTCCTCTATATTACTATTACTGCTCCTCTGATTTGGCTGTGAATTGACACGTCGCCTTTTGGCTATACTTCCTGAGGTCGTTTTCAATTCATTATTTAAGAACTTCTTTTCATCTTCCAACTTCTGTACGGCATGATTTAATGCTGCAAGCTGATCGTCGGTGGCTCTCTTTTTGACTTCGTACTCGTCTTTCAAACGGATAATTTCATCGTGTTTTTGTTGCTGAAGTTGAGCCAATTGAGCTCTTAGAATAGCTATTTCCCCGTCGGCACGATACACTTGGGTTTGTAGATCATTGTCCTTGGCAACTGGTGCTGCTGTATTGTGACTCGTCAGTGGGGGGCTGCTAGCACGCCCTGAACCCACCTGGGTAGAATACTGGTTGATGTCAACCTTTCCATGTATTAATTCCTGTAGTAATTCGTCGTCGTCGTCATCAAAATCACTTCCAGAAGACGACATCTTCTGTATAAACGCCACCTGTTGGTGTTGCAACCTAAACAAATATCATAGATTGGATGTATCACGTGACCGCATCAGTCCTGAAAAATTCTTTATACAATCAGCACGAGCAGTGTTTGTAAACCATTACTTGAGCCATCCTACCTCGAGTTCTCAAAACTACAGGTTCAATAGATACAAGAGTACTTCATCAGCCGACACCAAAAACCTGAAGTAATATATACGTTTCCGATAATATGAGTGAAAAACCTACCCAGGAAGAGAAGCCATCGGCTCCACCAGCATCTCTAGTACCAGTGCAACCAACAGCACTCAGTTCAAAAGATAAAACCACCAAAAGGTTAGTGGTAGTCTTGTCACAGGCTTGTTTAGAAACTCACAAGTTAAATTCCGGAGGTCCTGGAGGCGACAAGTTTGCATTATTAAACTGTGATGATCATCAAGGACTATTAAGAAAAATGGGCAGAGACATTGCCGAGGCCAGACCAGATATAACCCACCAGTGTTTGTTGACTTTGTTGGACTCACCTATCAACAAAGCAGGAAAATTACAGGTGTATATACATACTGCCAGAGGGGTGTTGATCGAAGTCAATCCTAGTGTGAGAATTCCAAGAACTTTCAAGAGATTTTCCGGTTTGATGGTTCAATTATTGCATAAATTAAGTATCCGCTCTGTCAACTCAGAAGAAAAGTTGTTGAAGGTCATCAAAAATCCTATCACCGATCACTTACCTACCAAATGTCGTAAAGTCACCTTATCGTTCGATGCCAAAGTCAGACGTGTTCAAGATTACGTTTCTACTTTGGATGATGATGAGAGTATATGTGTGTTTGTAGGTGCCATGGCCAGAGGTAAAGATACTTTCGCTGACGAATTTGTTGATGAGAAGATCGGTTTGTCAGACTATCCTTTGTCTGCATCCGTTGCCTGTTCCAAGTTCTGTCATGGATGTGAAGATGTTTGGAATATTTACTAATTCGTTTTGTGATATCATATATATAATAATAATAGACTTGGATAGTGAGGCCATTTTACGTTACTACATTGTATTTCTTGAATCGTGTATTGTTACAAACCACTGATAGTTCAGCTACATAGTTAAAAATTGTTCAAACATCCATTACACCTTCTTTTCTCAATACCTTTTCAATTTCCTTGAATAGAGTATCGGTGGTGACCTTGGATCCCTTGACCTTGGCACATACGATTTCTGACTTCTGGTTCTGGTCTCTAGCGTCGATCTTGATTCTGAATTTACAACTCTTTAAATTAAAGGCGTTTGCAGAAGAGATTCCTCCGGTAATGGTGTATGTTATCAGATCATTCTTTAAATTCTTGATACCGAAATTGGACCACGAATTGAGCAATGCATATAACGCAGTGGACATTTCTTGCTTGGGCAAAATGGTCTTGTACCGTTTGACATCAGAGCTCATAGATTGATTGTGTGCTGCTGACGAAGATGACGACGAAAACCATCTGAAGAAAGGACTCTTGGGTCTCTCCTCTACAGATACAGATCTGGATTCGGCTGGCGATGGTAATTGGGTTGGCTTATCTGTATCTAATGCCTTCTTAGATCCCCAAGATAATTTTCTGAAAATAGACCTGTTTCTTCTCTGATTAGGATCCTGTCTGTTAGTTGCGTCCTCCAAAGGTTTCTTGATCGTGGTATGTATTTGAAGACCATCGCCGTTTTGAGCTGGATTACTTTGACGAACCTTGGGGTATGGCTGCGACTTGCCGGTGGATTGTGCTAATTTATTAGCATCAGGGATCAACATGGATTGTGCGCTTGGTAACATACTCTTGTGATTGTTAGTCTTTGGTTTGGCTGGCACATTTCCTGAGTCTGGTAATCTGATATTGTCAAATACGTCTTCATCATCTCCTTGGTTACGGGAGCCATTACTCTTTCTTCTATGTGCATGCTCATGTTTCGTCACAAACGTTTCATCCAATTCTTCATCTTCATTAGGTAATTGGGGTAATTCCGAAGTGGGTCTTTGGGACAGTTTGTTGCCGTACTTCGAAGCTCTGTTTCCTCCTTGAGAGAAGTACGATGATCTCTTGTTGGCTATATGGTCTTCCAAGTCCAAGATAGATCCTTCGTCTAATGGCTCTTCAGCACCATCTTCCTCTGGTAATCCTGCTTTATCCAATCTGTCAGCGAAACTGGTTCTCATGTTTGGCATGTGTGCCTCTTCTGTACTGTTCAAGACAGAGTTTAAGTCTTTATATGACTCCTTGGTACTATACATTGACAACACCGATAATCTCTTGTTTGAATCAGAGAAATGTCTAGACTTCCTGGTAACAGTTGGGATCTTCACATTACTTATCAATGTTTTGGGTCCAGGCGACTCAGGAACTTTATCCTCTTCAACCATGCCATGAATATTCAACTGTGAGTTTAATAACCGTGATTTCCGGATTTCTGACATGTATTCTTCACTTAATTCAGAATCATCCACTTGTGGATCCGGTAATTCATACTTGGACAATCGGTTGTTGTAATAACTGTCCCTTGACATTCTTCTGTCATCCATAACAGATATCACAGATTCACGGTTTTTGTACTTTGAGTCCCTATGCACCATCGATTCTCTGTTCTTTCCCTTGACTTCTTTCAGAACATTGCGGCTTTGAATTGATTCTCTGTTCTTCTTCTTATCTTTGGCTCTTTGGGAGTCAGCTAATTCGGCATCCAATGCTTCTTTGGCTCTGGTCAACTCTTCGTTTTCGTATGCATGCCATAAAGGATCCAATCTAGAAACAGGTCTTCTCGTTAAAATTGGAGTCTGTCTACGATTAGGAGCTGGTTGTGTAACCGATCTCAGCTTCAACTTTTCAACATCTTCCTTAGTCAAATGGTCTTTATCAGCTTCAGATACTGTTCTTAAACCTGACTTGCTTTGTCTTTTTGGTTGATTTATAGCCTCTTCTTTGGTAATGTCGAGCTCACTGTTATTCTCACCATCGTCTTTTATCATGATACTCAATTTTTTAGAACTTAACAAAGACCTTCTCTTTTGTCTTCTCCTCTTCTTTTCCAATTCCTTTCTGGCTCTCATCTCAGCTTCGTGCTTCTTTCTCTCTATTTCCATTAACCTCTCATACTCTCTGGCTTCTTTTTCTTCTTCATCAATGAGGTTTTCGTCTTCTTCATCGTATTGTTCTTGGTTGAAAATCTTGTCACAAAGAGTTGCAAAAGTCGCTGAAGTTCTCTTCGTTTGTTTATCCATATATTCCCAATCGCTTTCTCCAGAAAGCTTGGCATATGTAGATAAAAGCTTCATGGTTATGGAATTCCTCTTCAAACCACTTGTCATTGACGCTCTCAAAGACTTTCTCCTAGATAGTCTATTCTTTGAATTACTCTTTTTGATGACCGATTCTCTCTTGTTGGTATTAGTTGGGGCTTCTTGAGAATTAGAATAAGCTAGTAAATCTTGAGAGCTGATCTCGTCAACAATTGGATTAGCCTTACCAACTTCAGGCGAATACTTCAAGTCTTGAACTTGATGGGGTTTATTGTTTTGTTCATCATATTGGTAATTGTATTGGTAATTTTTGCCAGCTAAGTGACTATCTTTTGAGGGTAATGAGGGCGGCATCGATTGAAGAGATCCATTATTTTGGGCATTCACAATCTCATTGTAGATGTTTCTGGGAATTGCAGGAGGAGGTGATGTTTCATCATAGTAGTTCTGTTGAGATTTCCGAGGCGATCTACGTGGTGATGACCTATTTGGCGATTTGTAAGGTGATCTTCCGGGTGACTGATTGTAACTGTATTTTCTGGGAGACTTTCGAGGAGAATTCTGAACACTTGAAGGTGCCGACACTTTACCAGTAGTACTACCAATGTATGAGCCTCTATAATTGGAGCCATTTTTATACTGGAATGATGAACGTCTGGATGCACTGATTTGACTGCCGACTTTCTTTCTTGGTGTATTCTTATTACTTGTCGAACCACTGCGTACCATCCCTCTCTTGGCATTAAAACTATGGGATTTCTTTGGGGAGTTGGAGCCACTCTCACTTTGGTTATGTCTGTATCTCATTAATAAAGCATAGAAGGTCTTTTCGGGATTGGAGCCATTCCTTAACAAGCAATGAATAATATCTTGCTGAGGTCTGTCATGCCACAAGATCGACAAATTTGCCAAAATCTGTTTGTCTATATTCTTTACTGAACCCAAAGATTTGTAGGCAGTCTCAGGATGTGGTAAGGACTTGACACTGATTAAATCTTCGTTTGGAATTGGGTATTTGTTCAATAACGGATGTGCCAAAACCTTTTCAGTTGATATTCTTTTCATTGGATCTACCGTTAACATGAGGCTTATAAGATGCTTTGCTTCGTGAGAGATTTCATCAGGCATCTGAAAGTTACCTGCTTGTACTTTTAATAACAAGTTTCTGATGTTTTCATCATCAAATGGTAATCTACCAGTCAACAAAGCAAACAATATAACACCACACGACCAAACGTCCGAAGCAGCACCATGGTATTTTAAGCCGCTGACGATTTCTGGGGCTGCATAATGAGGTGAGCCACACGATGTTTCAAGTAATTTGCCGTTACTCTCCAAAGCAGCCATACCAAAGTCGGCCAACTTGACATTCAAAGAAGCATCTAGCAATAAGTTCTCGGGCTTTAAATCACGGTGACAAATACCAAGAGCGTGACAATAAGCAGTGCCTAGTATGATTTGTCTAAAATATTTGATGGCTTCGATTTCTTGTAATGGACCTCTCTCGACCAAGAGATCGAACAATTCTCCACCTTCAACATATTCCAACACCAAATAAAGCGCTTTTGAGGTTTCCCACACGTCATATAATCTCAAGACATTGGGATGAGTTAACAACTTCATGATTATAATCTCTCTTTCGATCCCATAAGGCAACCCAGCCTCATCGGATGACTTTTTATTAGACCCATCATTTTCTTGTAATTCTGACTTGGATACCACTTTAACGGCTGCTTTTTGTCCTGTGGTTTGGTGTGTAGCGAGTAATACTTTTCCGGTAGCCCCTCTTCCCAAAGTCTTGCCCAATTTCCAAGGACCTATCTTCTGGGGATGACTGTGGTTGGATGCCGATATTATTGAGGACGTTATGGATGGCTGTCTTGAATGCTGTGACATATTAATAATAGTTATGAATGATTGTTATGAACGAATGTTATGATGTTATAAAAAGGACAACTTATCCAAATACACTGTTATTGGTAACAGATAGTTGGCTGTTCGCGGGTGTGGTTATATTGATTGGATAGGTGAGAAGAATTGGATTCAGTGTGAGATTAATGAACTGATTGAAACGTATCTTGAATTTTTCTTTTAGTTCATAAATTAACCCAGTTAGTCGCTTGTATATGTAAACAGCCATGTTTTTGTCGAAAATTTTCTCGCCAGAAAGACGCGTTTTTGAAACATTGCAATCACGCGTCGGGCCACTCCTTACAGATATTTATCCCGATTGGGAAGATACCACAGTTACGACGGCGTAGAGTGGGCACTAAGATTAAAGCGTTAGTGAGCACTGACGTAGTCAATAATATACCGGGATATACAGACAAAGACGGGTATTGTTAAACGTTATCTGTTAAGATGGCGTGCCTGACACCGCCATAGAAAGATGAGCCAAAGGGGAAGATGAGCTTTAGAGAAGTTTAGAAGTTTCGAGATTGGGTTTGGCTCGATTCTCTGGTTGTCTTGGATCTTGCATTGAAGAGGCACGGCGAAGCTGCGGAATTTAATAAAGTTCAGTCTGGGCTCCTGCGCGTGAAGCAGATATCATCTCGTTTAACGATTCAAAACGTGATCCATCAGAATGAATAGGGGCACTGCCATTAGTCCATCGTAGTGGTGTAATGAAGTTGTGTGCTCAGATCATTGAGGAATGTATTACGTGTATGTGCTTGTTAGTTTATACTCTATACTTTTACCTTCCTCCGCACTGCCTCAGTCGAAATTGTAGTAGCTGATCTTAATGTATCGTTTGAGGACTTGATCTATTTTTTTAAAAATTTGCAGCATTCTTACAAAATGAGATCTCGCTAAATTTTTCGCTATTTTTCTACTAATTCTACACATATTGAGAAAGGCTGATCAGTAGAATAATCGACTATAGATCTATTACCTCTTATTTACACCCATTCATACCTCTTGTATTGCTTTATTACATTTTATGAACTCTTGCTATAGTACGTATACTTTTTCTAGTTTGAATATTTTGAGAGCTAGCCGTTGCCTGGGTAAGTTGTCGCTGTTACTCTCAATTTCAGCACCAGACAATTCCTTATATTAATTAAAGTCCCATACCAGTCAAGAGCTCTAACTGCTTTGTAAGATCATTGTTCACCATTTTGTTGTTCAGCTTTGTCTGTTCATCCTCTTTCAAGTCTTCTTTCAACTGCTTGGAGTCCAACGCCTTTTTGCTTTCCTGTGCTGAACTCGATCCAAGTAGCTGGTGTATCTCATTGATTTCATTGATATTAGCGTTCAATTTCTGTATTTTACTCTTGGTGGCCCTGGACTCTGATTTCTTGACTTTGGATTTACTTTTGTGTTTTGTGTTATTAGGTTTGTTCACCTTGGCTTTAGGAGCTCGACTGTCCAGCTTCACATTTCTGCCCGGTCTCGTTATTCCACCCATCTTACTCTCTGATCATCTCCTGCCATCTCAGAATAACTGATGTCTAGCAAGTGATGTCATCACGTGACGTCTCATCGGAAAAAAATCACTCCAAATTTATTATGCCAGTTCATCAAGTTTCAGAACTCAAATAACGTAAGATGGTTTCTAGTCACAACAAGGACAAGCCTTGGGATACCGAGGACATAGACAAATGGGCTATAGAAGAATTTCAGCCTGAACATAATGCTTCCGGAATGCATTTTGCTGAGGAGTCCTCCTTCATGACCTTATTTCCCAAATATAGAGAACAGTATTTGCGAACGATATGGAGTGATGTGACCAAAGCGCTTGAAAAGCATTTCATAAAGTGTGAGTTAGATTTGGTTGAGGGTAGCATGACCGTCAAAACCACCGCCAAAACCTTTGATCCTGCCATAATCCTCAAGGCTAGAGATTTAATTAAATTATTAGCCAGATCAGTTCCATTTCCACAAGCCGTAAAAGTATTGCAAGATGACATAGCATGCGATGTTATCAAGATTGGAAACTTCGTTAGCAACAAAGAAAGATTTATCAAAAGAAGACAAAGATTGGTGGGGCCAAACGGTAACACTTTGAAAGCCTTGGAATTGTTAACCAAATGTTATATATTGGTTCAAGGTAATACTGTCAGTAGCATGGGACCATACAAAGGGTTGAAGGAAGTAAGAAGAGTGGTTGAAGATTGTATGAAAAATGTTCATCCGATCTACTATATCAAAGAGTTGATGATCAAACAAGAATTGGCCAAAAACCCTGACTTAGCACATGAAGATTGGTCTAGATTCTTGCCAAGTTTCAAGAAGAGAAACGTTGCCCGTAAAAAGGCCAAGACCACCATCAAGGAGAAGAAGGTATACACACCATTCCCACCAGCACAAACTCCAAGAAAGGTTGATTTACAGATTGAGAGTGGTGAGTATTTCCTTGGTAAGAAGGAGAGAGAGACCAAGAAGTTGAATGAAAAGCGTGAGAAACAGGAAGAGGTCAGCGAAGCAAGAAAGCAGGAAAGAGCTAAGGATTTCGAAGCACCTGAAGAAGAAGATTACGAAAACAAACTCTTGAAGAAAGAGAAGAAAGAGAAGAAAGAGAAGAAAGAGAAGAAAGACAAAAAGCGTAAGAGCTCAGACGACAGCGACGAGCCAGTTAAGAAATCCAAAGTATAAGCCTCAATACGAAACCCCAGATAATAGAAATTCCGTATCAAGGCCACAGCTTGTGTAAATAAGCTAGTGTAAATATTGATATAATTAGTGCAATCAAACCGAAATTCATAATACAAACTGACAATATAATGTAATGGAATCGTAAAACTATAATCGAATAGTAAGTATAATGTAATTGAGTTGTAGTCCATATAATGTAATTGAATGCGATGTCTGGAAATGAGTTGTAAACAGGTGTGAGAGAATTACGATGTTCAAAGTGTAATTTCTTTTGCAATATAATTGAAAAGTGAACTGCTAACTACAACCAATATTTTGCCAAATTAGGCTTGGCGATAATAGAGATCGAACAGTGCACAGACAAAATGTGCAGTGTGGCAGAAAGGTAGAGATCGGCGAACTGTTTACACGCCTCGCACCCATTTCCATACCGGAATGGGATTGGCGATGTAGAGCTTGACTCCTGAGTCTTGAGATCGGCTGGACCCAACCCTAAAAAATTTTCGCCCGTTGCATACTGGTGCTACGAAAACATGGCTGTTTTGTAGAAAATACTGTGTGTGAAATTCACCCATAATGTAGTGATTTGCGTCCAGTTTCCACCATAGTTGTTTATCGCTACTCAATTGGTTAAGCTCCTTCCTATTCGGGGGCTCGAAGATCTCTGTGTTTACATTTGCAACCGGACTGCATACAGTACAATTTAATTTACAAAGCCTAGAGGGTAAAAGAAGCTTCAAGGCATAGAAGTAGCCAGGAAAGCCCACCTTTGCAACATAAATACTAGTGCATAGCTGAAGAGACCACTTCAAGCCTCCATAGAAATAACTGTCATAGCTTGGTTCGCCAGTTGCACACAACGGCTAGTATCACATGAGTTCGAGACTAGATCTGATCATCTCATTTGTGCAAGAGCTAGACTCGAGGTCGGATCGGCTTCTTGACTCAGTGGGCCGGTCAGATGAGATCCTCCAGAGTATCCAAGCAGTCAACGAGAAAGTGACTCGTCTCGACTCGAAAATCGATGATATTCGTGACTTGATGAGCCTCAACTATGCTCTGATGAAAGAGTTCACCAATTTGTACGAAAAGTCATTTTATCTCGAATCTAACATGCATCTCAACGACAACATAACCAACCAGACATCTTTTGAAACTTTGACTCATGAATTCAGGCATGTGCTTAAGAAGTTAGAGAAGAACGATGAGTATTCACAATCCTTCAACACCACCAAACCACAAACTATAGATGTGCAGAATCAAGAATTACTTCAGTCACCAGCACTTCACAACAAGAGTTCGCTAGCTAACTTGAAATTAAAACCTATACGATGCAACACCAAAAGAGTCTACAAGAAGAAGTCCAAGTACAGACTATCAGGTGTATTTAATATTAACCCCATTGCATACGATGACGACAGTTCAGCCTATACTCAAATCTCAAGATCCATAAATTCCAATTTTGAGCATATGACGGATATCAAACAGCAGGCTTCCACAACTATAAACCAAACGGCACAGTTACCTGCTAATGAGGAGGATGAATCTCAACTAAGCACTCCTTCAGATGAGTGCTCTGCTTTTGGATTGCGAGAAAGAGCCAATTCTTTGCCTGAAACGCCTGTCTCCAGTCTAATCAAACCAAATCAAAATATATTCTCTGAATTTGATACAGAAATCGCGGAAGATAAACTCCATTTTAATAGGCTCAAACACTTTATCACTTATGAAAACTTGAACAGAGATTATGTCCAAAACCACGAATACCCCAAGTCTCCCACTCGTCCTGTTCTCGAAGATCTGACAGATTTTGATAATTTGTCCATGATATCGGACGTATCGTGCTATTCACCCGAACAAAAACAAAGTGATGACGACAATTTCGAACACTTTGACAACTTTGAAAAGTTCTTACGAGGGTCTAGATTTGATTTGAATAATGCATTTCCCCATATCTTAAATAAGTCTAAATCACAAGATAGCACCTTCAATTCCGAACCTACTTCACAACAAAAATCGTCATATAAGTTCCACAATCCAGCTGAAACCCTTCATTTGAGTTCTTCACATGTGGCGACTCCTACCATTGAAAAGATCCACTACAACCAACACGATGTACCGACAAAGAAGGCCGTTAGGTTCAATTTGACCAAAGACCCCAAAGAATTGTTGAACGATGTCATTTCTCGAGATGTAAAATTCTCAAAGAAACCTTCATCCGATTCATTATCCTCCTGCTCTTCTAAACTGTCGCCGTCACAATCACATTCACCAAGCAAGTCAGATCTTTTCTCCATTTTCAACTTTACCTTAAATTCACCTTCTAAAACCCAAGCAACGCCTATAGCACCAAGAAGAAAGAGCGTTGAAAGCATAAGTAAGTCCTTTACTGAAAGTCTACTCTCACTAGTTCATCAAACTCAGGCTGAGCACAATATACCCAAGCCGCCTAATCATAGAGAAATCAAACCAATACGCATCAACAACGAAATACAGAAAAAGAGATTGCCTATTCGAATACCCACTAGAAACGACGGGGGCCATTCATGGCTAGTTATCGGCCCCAATCATACCCGTCTGATCGATCATGGCGAATCCTCAGTGTTCCGTAAGCCTTTGATCAGGAAAATAAGTCATAATTCACTTAAAGAGGCACTATCAGGAAGTCTCACCTAGTCGTACAGCATTCCACTAGCTCTTCTGGTTAAGTCCACAACTCAGAAGACTGCCACCTATTTAATTCTAATTCTTTATTAATTATATCCTGGCATATACATCTAGATACCTATAATCATTAATTATCAAATCCTTCATTTGAAAACAAGGTTTTACCATGTTCTTTTGACATGGCCAAGCTTCTTTCAAGTCTTTTTTCTTTCGTAGTTTTGACTTGCCTTACATTACTTTTGTTCTTTGACATGTAGGTAATAGATGCTTTGGAGCCAGATGCAACCTTGTACTGTTTGCTAATAGTGACACCAGAAAAGTGTTGCTTGCCATCTTTGAATTTGGTACCTTGCTTTTCTTGAAACGATTTGAATGATTTTATTATCGACGGCTTTTTGAATGCGGGCATAAACTCTATATCGTCATCTGCATCTGTCAAGTCTTCAGGCTCATCCAAGGCTCTCTTTTTGCTTTCCTCCTTTCCGGTGGTTAAATTGCTCAAACTTCTAGTTTTGAGGGTCTGGATATCTTCCAACTCGTCATCTGACACTCCGTGCTGTATAGCTGATATTCTTTGAAGACTGTCGTAGTCGTCATCATTACCTGAAGTCAAAAATGACAATTGTCGCTGGACAAAGGCTTCTTCAACACGTATGGTTTTCCTTTGAGGGAGCTTTTCTTCCTCATCCTCATCTTCACCAACCTCCTCTTTATCCTTTTGAGACTCCAGTTCAGGAGATGCCTCTTTGTTCTCTTCATTTTCTGAGTCGTCATCAAGGGTGATAACAGAATTATTTTCTTGAATCGAGGCGTAGAACGCTTTCACCTTTTCATCTTTAGATAATGTGAGCAATGCTTTATTCTGCTTTAATCTTTCTCTCTGCTCCGCCAATTTTTGTCTTCTATAAGCAGCCAAGATTTCATCTTCTTCGTCACTGAGCTCAATATCGAACCCATTGCCTTGTACTCTTTTGTTCAAACGATGATTCTTGACATCGTCCAATAATTTTTCCAACTCCTGTTTGTCTTTAATTTGGTACTGTTCCATAAATTTATTTCTTACATCTTCATCATTGAGATCAATATTGAAGTTATTATCAATCATTTTTTCATCTTCAGAGTTGGCTTGGTAGTCTGAAAGCTCGCCATCGTCTCCTCCCAAGCCATGCCATTCATCTTCAGATTCTTCAGCTTCACCCTCGACGATATTCTTCAATCCTTTTCTTTCAAACTCCTTTCTCTTTTTGCGGAGTTTCAATTCTCGTTTCCGTATTTTGTCTTCGTACTCTTTGATTCTTTGCTTGGTAACCTCAGGATCTTCTTCATCCTCCTCCTGGTCTTGATTCTCCATAATGTTCTCTAGAACACTGGCTGACTTACGCATCTCTTCTAATCCTCGCTTGACATCACCAGGAGTAATGTCTTCAGAAATTGGTTGTGTGTCCATAAGAGTTGCGTCCGCTTGGGTAGTGACGTCTGCTTGAGTAGAAACAGACTCTTGAATGAACGATTCCTGGAAATCTGGCAATTCTCCTTCAATAACAATCGAATTTCCTTCTATAGTATCCTGAGTAGCCAGCAAAGCGTCTTGGTTGAGAGTAGATTGTCTTGGTTGTAAGTTCAGGAACAATTCAGGCTTATTAGGTTGTATGATTTGCTTGGGTTCATAACTGACAGGATCTTTCTTCTGAGAAATAGATTTGGCCGTTTCACCGTCGGCAGTAGTAATCATTTCATGCAAGGCTTGGTTTGGTTCTTCACCGGGACCTTCAAACATATAACTATCGTCGAATCTCTTGCGCTCATCAAGCACTTCCTCTTCCTCCTCCTCATCATCATCGTCCAAAACAAGCTTATTTGATCTCTTTTTCTGCTTGACCACCTCCTCATCAGAAGGAACTTCATCCTCTTCATTGTCAGAACCGGATTCTTCCATTTCAGACTCCGATTCAAAGTCACTATCGGGAACCTCTTCAGATTCAACTTCATAGTCGTCATGTTCAGATTTGGTCAATGCCTCGTTAATCAATGCAGCCTTTGCTTGTTCTCTCAACTTTTCCTTCTTCCGTATATTCCGAACTCTCTCCATTTCACGTTCCAATAATGTTCCCATAGCCTCATCATCCTCTTTAAGTTCTTCAATCATTTCATGATTGGGGTTGGCGAGCTGATGGGCTTTCAACTGGGTGATATTAGCCTGCCTCAATCCAGTCAAAAGCTTCTTCAACCCATTATTATTACCATCTACGTACTGAGGAGCATGTGCTTTATCACCATACTTCTTTTTGGAGAATTTCTGCTTGATTAAAAGCTTTTGACTCTTGGTCAATTGAGGAACTGTAAGTGAACTTTTCAAGTCTGGATTCTGTTTTAATGGTGATGAGTTTGAGGTGAATTCAAGTTCAGATTCCGAATCGTCCAAAGTGATTTTCTCTTTGTTAGGTGATAAGTTTCGTTTTAGATTTTCAGCATACAACTCAAATGGGTTTCGAGGATGTGGCTGCGGATCTGGGTGTGGATGCTTGAGCGATTGGACATTGAAACTGTCGTCCTCTTCACTATAATTATGGGTGGTCTTGAGAGGCGAAGTGGTTGGACTAGACTTGGGGTTTTGGTCAAGCCCCAAGTCGTCGTCACTAAATGCAGATAGGAGCTTGTCTTTGGTGAAGGTGACTTTTTTTTGGAACTGGGGCCGAAGATCGATATTTCTCTTTTGAATATTGATGAACTCTTCGGCTTGCTGAAGTTCTTTGTTGGACACAATGTCTTTGGTATGTGACGAGACAACACTGTTGTTGTATTCGTTGAGATCATTTTCTTCGTCAGTGAGTGTGGTATGGGAAATGTCAGCTTCCAATTGCTTTTCCTGTAACAATCGCTGCTTCCTCTTTTCTTCGGCCAACTTGGCTATTTTCAACATCCGTTCCTCTTTAGAAAGGGGTACATGCTGAGTTTCATTAGCAATTTCATCCGCATCGTCATTACTGGCATGTTTATGCGTATCAATACTTATATGCTGGGTATCTTCTAGTTCTATTGCTTGGGTAGATATCTCAACTGGTTGATCGAACTCAAGTTCGTCAATGGGTAATTGGGGAAGACGCTGTATTTTTTGAGTCTGCTGTATTTTTTGTGTTTCTTGGAACTCGGACTCATCAATGGCTAGTTGGGGAAGACGCTGCGTTTCCTGTGATTTGGGCTGAAGACTCTCAGTTCCTATTCCAAGAATGGATGCTCCGAAAGAAAACGATTCAAGTGGTTGACCTGGTTGATTTGATTCTGATTGACTGGATTGACTTATCTCTGATTGAGCTGGCTTGCTTATTTCTTGCGTGTCGGCTTCGTTTTCAGGCTCATTTACTTGAAGTCTTGCTCGGACTCGCGATAGAATGCTTTGGTCTGCTCCTAGAGTTTTGCTGATAGCATCAACGTCTATGTTAAAATCGCCATCGTCTTCTGACTCAGATTCCAACCGAGGCTGGAACGTCGGGATAGTCTCTACTTCTTCAAGCAAATCCATGGCCGGTTGCAATAATCCTAGTCTTGACTTCCTTGTATCTTCTCCAGACGTGTTACGACGCGGTACATCAACACTCACGTGATCGAAACGCGATGTCCTGGCTCATCACTCACGTGACGCAACAACCCACCGCGTCTTGATTTTTCAATTATATCGGAGCCGATATTTGTGCCCACGTGCCTCGTACTTCACATGCATCCAAAATCACGTGTTATACCACAATCCAAAATTTTTTCTGGCCCATCCCATCGCCGTTGGGACCACCGTGGTGTGTGCCGCCTGCATACTAATTACTGCTTGTGGTGATTATTTGATCGAGTCACAGAAGTGTGGCTGCACTAATCGTATAAATACACGAGAAAATCTTTTCGTTGCAAGGCTTTTTTAATTTTTCATCGTTTGTTTACCCATTCTTCAATCGTTATACCATGTCTACCGAAGCTCCTGAAAAGTTCCTCTTTACCTCTGAATCTGTTGGTGAAGGTCACCCAGACAAGATCTGTGACCAAGTCTCCGACGCCATTTTGGACGCTTGTTTGGCTGTCGACCCATTATCCAAGGTTGGTTGTGAAACTGCCTCCAAGACCGGTATGATTATGGTTTTCGGTGAAATCACCACCAAGGCCCAATTGGACTACCAGAAGATCATCAGAGACACCATCAAGCACATTGGTTACGACTCGTCCGAAAAGGGTTTTGACTACAAGACCTGTAACGTTTTGGTTGCTATTGAACAACAGTCTCCAGACATTGCTCAAGGTTTACACTATGAGAAGGCATTGGAAGAATTAGGTGCTGGTGATCAAGGTATTATGTTTGGTTACGCCACCGACGAAACCGACGAAATGTTGCCATTGACTGTGTTATTGTCTCACAAATTGAACGCCGCATTGGCCTCGGCCAGAAGATCCGGTGCTTTGCCATGGTTGAGACCTGACACCAAGACCCAAGTCACTGTTGAATACAAGAAGGACGGTGGTGCTGTTGTTCCTTTGAGAGTCGACACTATTGTTATCTCTGCCCAACACGCTGAAGAGATTTCCATCGCCGACTTGACCAAAGAAATCCACGAACACATCATCAAGAAGGTTATCCCAGCTCATTTGTTGGACGACAAGACCATCTACCACATCCAACCAGCCGGTAGATTCGTCATTGGTGGTCCTCAAGGTGATGCCGGTTTGACTGGTAGAAAGATCATTGTTGACACCTACGGTGGTTGGGGTGCTCACGGTGGTGGTGCTTTCTCCGGTAAGGATTTCTCCAAGGTCGACAGATCTGCTGCTTACGCTGCCAGATGGGTCGCCAAGTCCTTGGTCCACGCTGGTTTGGCCAGAAGAGTCTTGGTTCAATTCTCTTACGCCATTGGTGTTGCCGAACCATTGTCTATCCACGTTGACACCTACGGAACTTCCAAGCACTCTTCTGACGAATTGGTTGCTATCATCAGAAAGAACTTTGACTTGAGACCTGGTGTGATTGTGAAGGAATTAGACTTGGCCAGACCAATCTACTTGAAGACTGCTTCTTACGGTCACTTCACCAACCAAGAAAACACATGGGAACAACCAAAGAAGTTGAAGCTTTAAATTCCCCTACCTTTGACATATAATACTCAATGATTAATGTAATGACTCCGAACGTAACATCTCCATGTTTCGTTGAAAAGATCCAACGCTCAACTCGTTGTTTCTTACCTATTATGAAAACCATTTTTTTTTATCACATTCTGATCTAATTCATCATTTCAGGCAACAGTCAATGTCTTGAAGAGGTTGGCTACTTTTTTGATTTGATTTTGAAAAACAAAAACCACATTTTTTTTTACCTCTTTTTATTAATTTTAAGTCCTTTAGACTGGATAGAGTTTTATTTATTGCATTAATTTGGGTGTCCTCAACGGACAGGTTATTATATCTTTTCTAATAAATTTAGATTTTATGAAATTGTAGATTGAGTGGGTGTCACTATTAATTGGTTGGAACTTCAAAGTCCATTGGCAAGTTGGAATTGACATCAAGTAATGAGTTGAAATACCACGAGTAACCAAAATATGCAAACAAGAGTCCTATGGAGCTTCCCAAAAATATGTCGAAGAAGTGGTGTCTGTAATCCTGGGTTCTGCTGAGTGCGATATACGCAGCCAATACTAACGGAGAACAGAGAACTAGCCATAAGGCAACGGGATGCTTGCGCGAAACAGATGGTTTACCATCGTTTTTGGCCAATAATCGATACTGTCCCAATAGCCAAAGAGTCAAGTAGCCGAGGCCCGAAAAAGCTAACGACGAGTGGCCCGAAGGTGTAGACTTGAAGCCTTCTAAGACCATGGCCTTTCCATTTGGCAACGTACATGCTTCGATTCCTACTAGTATATTAGACGCAGTGGAAGAAGCAGGTGCACATCTTTGGAGAAAGTCGGGTCTGGGGTTTCCTATCAAGCATTTCAAGATATCAGTCAATACTGAAGTTATAGCCGTGGTGAACCAGAGTCCGACATTGGAGACCTGGATCAAGTGAAGCTTGTCTAGTTCCGAGTTGGTATTGATAACTGATAATATTATGATGATAATGCACGGAACCACCACCCCTAAGATGTATAATTGAAAGTCATTGACCCGTTCCACCACAGCATAAGGATGCGATATCGATTGATCGGAGATGGAAAACTGTCTGGTGAACGGCACTGCTGTTTCCAAGAAGACAAAAAACACAAATATAAGCACCAACGTGGTGATCCAGTCTGGTAGATACGCCCTGAACTTGGCTGACTTGAGGTATACCTGGATCTGCATAATTGATGTAATGCAACGAACGGCACTAGCTCTAGCGAGGGATGGATTGCGGCGTAACTAACACGTGTAGAATGCCGGTTGGTGAATGGCTCGATCAATAGAGCTGGTCTGGGCTAGTATATGGCGTAGAGCTATCTGTAAGAACTGATGCTAGTGAACGAGTGTTTTGGCCTACTGTTGTCCCAGCTCTGCCCCGGTGCGCTCCTGAAACGGGGGACAATAGGCCACGAGTAGCGCGGAAAATCGCGTGGTAACACTGTGTGTGTAGAGATAGAAAAATTAGCCTCGTGGGACAATATCTGCGTATAGGGATAGATCTCGGGGTGCATTAGACTACTATTGCGGAAGCCATCCGGAAATAGGTATTTTGGTGACTAGTAACAATGGAAAGGGTCCAATGTGGTTGTAAGGGTCCCATTCAGTTCGTCAATATGATAGCTAGTTAGGTCCCCACGGCTACTTATTCCGCTCGCTCTGATCATTAGCCTGAAAATGAAGTACTAGTCAATTAAGCTTTGCAGGCTTATGGCTGAGGCGATCTAATACACTACGGGGGTAATTAATTTAAAATGTATATGAAACGGAAAATGAATTAAGAAGAAATGAATTGAAATTGCTGGAAATCTTACTGAAGCCAGTCAAAGATTGACATTGTCTAAGCTTCAAGCAAAGTGGACTAACGTCGGTTTTCGCTATTTTTTTATTGCTTTAAATCAGAATCGTAGGATTCGGCTTGTGTGGTAGGAGCGTATCTGTCCCTGACCAACTTGGTAGTGTCAACTTCACCGTGGTACAATTCACAGATTTCTTCCAAGGTCTTTCTCTTGGTTTCTGGAATCAACAATGAGGTGAAAATACCAATCAACATGAATAATGCAAAGATTTCCATAACGTGAGGTAACCAACAGTTAGCTTTCTTGCCGTCTCTGGCACAGTTGTGGTTGATCAAAGTACCGATACAGGTTTGGGCAATAATGGCACCAACCTTACCAGAAGCAGCAGAAATACCGTGAGCAGTCGATCTGTATCTGGTAGGGAAGACTTCACCAGGAATAACGAAGGTGGTGGTGTTTGGACCGAAGTTCTGGAAGAATTGGGCCAAAACGTACAATGCCAACAATCCCTTGGTGCCAAGCTTGTCGTATGCAAAACCAATGATACATAAAAGAATGGTCAAGATAATGAAACCACCGACTTGAATAGGCTTTCTACCAACAGTGTCAATGGTAGCAACACTAAACCAGTAACCTGGCAAAGAACCGGCACAGACCAAGATCAAGTTACCGGCAGCGGAGTTGTACAACTTGTCGTAAACGTTCTTGTGCGAGCCGAAACCAATAGTCTGGACAATGACGGCGGTGTTTAAACCCAAACCGTAGTAGGCGACATCCAACATGAACCAGGAAACAGCAGTACCAATCAAGATCTTACCGTATCTCCATTGACCGAAATGTCTCCAGAAGTCCTTGAAGGAAGCCTTTGGAGGAGCAATGTCTTGGGCGTGCACATCAATGACAGCTTCGGCGTCAGCAACTTTTTGGACTTGGTCGTTTTCCTCGACATCAAGCGAGTATCTTGGAGATTCGGCAATGGTCAATCTGTAGTACAAAGCAATACATCCTGGAACACAACCGAAACCAACCAAGACTCTCCACATCTGGTCACAAGCCTTGATACATCTACCGGTACATTCGGCACCAGTCTTGGCAAATTCCAAGTCATCTCTGTACGCAGCAACCAAAACGATGGCAACAATACCGGCAAAAACTTGACCCAAACCTTGGTTGGAGAAAACAGCAGACATAATGGCACCTCTCCATTTGGTGGTGGAGAATTCGGCAGAAATAATAGAAGACAATGGGTAGTCACCACCAATACCAATACCCATAAGAATTCTGAAGGTAGCCAAGATGGCAACAAAACTAATAGCAGGAGAGTGGCCCAAAGTACATTGGATAACGGTAGCGAAAATCATAATGATCAATTCCAAACCGTAAATCTTTTTTCTACCAACCTTATCGGCAAAAGCACCAAATGAGATTTGACCGATAACGGTACCAACCGAGGTGGAAACCTTTAAAAGAGTGGTGGTGGAGTCAGGAATAGTACCCTTCCAGTAAACGTAAGCCATCATGGTCAAACCCAAGTTAATGGCAAAGATATCGTAAGAATCAGTCATGAAACCAACACCGGCAATCATGATCATCTTGACTTGGGTCCACCCAAAGCCAGCATTGTCGATATCCTCCAATGCCAATCTTCTTCTTTCCAAGGGATCCTCTATGTGAGCATATTTCTCAATATAGTCCTTGAAGGCAGTCTTACCACCGCTGTTGTGCTCCTTATAAGCAACTTGTTCACTAATATCAGCCATTGTTCAATAAAGGGTGCTCTGAAGATTGCTTACTGATTGAAAAAAAGTTCCAAAAAGAATGGAATACACTGATTATATATCGCCTACATGCATGTTAAAATTACCGAGTTCGTGGATCCCGTAAATGAGCAGATGGTCTGTGAATGAAAAAATACAATAACAATCAAGCTTATTATTGAGAAAAGAAATATGAACTCGTGGGCCAAAGGGGCGCCAAAATAATATTTGCAGGTATACGGGACATACAAGCGGCGATAATGGGCGCGATAAGCTGAGGCTGGGGGAAATTTAGACTACGAGCAGAGGGCCGCATGGGCGTAGACTACAGGCTATTTTGCTTTTTTACTATTTTATTGCAGCATTAGTATTACTGCAACCAAAAGCAACGGCGAGGGATACGTCAAATATTATTGCCCATTTTGACAAGTACCAAGAAGTACCAAGACCTGCCATGGCCATAATACTAGGGAATGGAAGGATGCTTGGACCTCAACGGCCGTCGAATGCTCTCTCGTGACAGAAAACTTAGCGTGGAATTCGCCAAGTAACGATGGCTCTGCACCAATACATCACTTCGCCCAACCCCCTCCCCCTCGACTTTAGCCTGGTTTTGGAGATAGGCGACCCCACGTGTGTCTAATTTAGCAACACAATGTGGGTGCAAAATCTAAAGCCCACGTTGTGTGTGCGCGGCACGCCCCACGTGTAAGCCTTTTTATGTCACACGCACCACATGGTCGCCTGACCTTTGGGGATTTACGAGTTAAGGTGCACACGAGGTTTATACTAATTGCCCACCAGGGTTCTGCTGGGCGATGACTTCAATGCACAAATCCGTACTCTAACATATCCTTAGCGAAGATGCTTTGTATTTAGTTAATATATCCCACCTGGGCAATTTCAGTTCAGTGCCACACTCCACCGCAGATCATCACGTGACACACATGGCTGCAAGCACTCTCCCTAACCCACCGTGGCTAACCGTTAAGCTAACACACTCAGCTGAAATTGTTGTGTCTGATCAAGACCACATAAGCGCGCGTGGTTTCGAGAAATGCTCAATCGTCATAGCCATAAAGTCATATTCATAGTAGTTCTGGTGCTCTCTTAATTACGAGGTTAGCCCAATACAAGCCCCTACCAATTAGTCACCTCAATTGCATTGATCTCTTGTTGTGAATTCTGTTTGTGATCCCTCAATGTGATTCTGGTTGTGTTCTCCGCTTAGTATCTCATCATCCTTTTCTTGTCCTTCCTCCTTCCTTCTCTCTGCCTCTGTTCTAGACCATCCTGCATACAAACGACGCGATCGCGTTGATAAAAGTCTGCATTCGCTAAAACTTAACAACGAACTGTAAATACCATGGTTAGTACAAGACAAATCAGGCTAGTTGCAGTTACTGTCTTTTTCGTATTTTTACTAGTGGTGTTGTACAGATCCAATGATGCAAGAAGAACATCAGTGAACAGCGTGGTTTCGAAAACGCAGGACGCCGCCGACGCCAACAGCCTCATAGAGTCCACCAACGACGCCAAGGTGGATGCTGCCATAAACCACGCTATATCTCAAGATAAACAAAAGCAGACCGGCGGATCAGTAGGTGCTGGTGCTAATGAAGCGGCCAAAGGTGGTAATGCCGCTGCAGGAGCCAAACCAATGGGTGCAGTCAAGCCGGTGTTGGCAGGTATCGGAGACTCGGTTCCCGACGATAAAAAGGAAGACGCCATTACAAATGTGAAGTTGGACCCCAGCGATCCCAACTCGCCTACTACCTTCGATGCTAGCGAAGAAGTAGTTCAAATCAGGTCGATGTCGCCCATGACCATTTTCTCCAAGACCTACTGCCCATTCTCCAAAAAATTAAAGAAGCTTTTACATGACAACTATCAAATTACTCCAGAACCAACTATAGTGGAACTTGATAAACATGCGCACGGTGAGGAATTGCAAGCGTATTTGGAGGAGTTGACCGGCAGAAGAACAGTTCCTAATGTCCTTGTAGGCGGATCGAGCCAGAGTAGAGGTGGTGCCGATGACTTCACTTTGTTGCACCAAGAAGGAGAATTGTTGTCAAAGTTGACTGAGTGGGGTGGAAAAAAGTTGAGTGTTACCAGAATCGAAGCTCCATCTAATGTTTAGCACGAAAAACACTTAATCGTATATAAATAATAAGACAATAATTATGAAGTCCAATGATGGTACAACTTTATTGAACTACTCTGATCAGAATTTATTTGATGTAGATCTGTTAACAATACTCTTCAATGCACTGTAAAATCTTTGAATCTGTATGTTCACTGTTGACTGCTAGATCCAAGCATTAGTGTACCTAAAAAACTAAATCACCAGTGTAGTCACCTAATCACAGTATAGTTAATCATATCGATAGTGATATTTCTGTCCTTTTTGCTCGCTATTTCTGTGAGTTTCTTATTTTATGTCTCGCTATATAAGATGCTCTAGAGTGTTACATGCCAAGTTATGGACGCTAGGAGTTGATCGTTTTCTCTTCTGTCAGTTTAACTCTTCTGTAGGTTTTTTTAGACTATTGTAACATTAAAAAGATTTACCCTAATAAACATAATATATAGTTGGACGTATATATTTATTATACCAAGCGGAAATTTCTAACTAATTTAAATGGTTTATTTAAAACTTGGAGAATTGCTTGGATTTAGAGGCAGCAACGGTAACTTTCAAGACGTTGAATCTAACGGTCTTGGAGATTGGTCTACATTGACCAACAGTAACAACGTCACCTTCTTGAACACGGAAAGCTGGGGAAACGTGGGCAGCGACGTTCTTGTGTCTCTTTTCGTATCTGTTGTATTTTGGAACATAGTGCAAGTAGTCTCTTCTGATGATGATGGTTCTGTGCATCTTGGTGGAAACAACGGTACCAGACAAGATCTTACCTCTGATAGAAATGTCACCGACGAATGGACACTTCTTGTCAATGTAAGTACCTTCAATGGCGGCCTTTGGGGTCTTGAAACCTAATCCAACATCCTTATACCATCTCTTGGTCTTTCTGTTGGCCTTGGCCTTTGGGTTGGTGAAGATGTGAGGTTGCTAAAATGTTAGTATAATGAAGTAATGTTAAGCTGATCACAGACTAGAATAGACAATAATGACAATAAAACGACAAAATATCATCAACTTGTATAACGATTGAATCTTCAAACAGTGAAAAATGGACACTTATAGTCGAGAAATCTGAGTGAAACATGACTTAAAATACTCTAGCTCCATTTCGGAGTGCACTTATTTCTATGCTGATGATTTCAGTACAAATTTCGTTGATACACTTCGGTTTTTGTCAATTTTTGTTGATTCACTTTATGTCATTGTCGAAATAGTTGTCTTCATTTTCTTGGATATGTCTATTCTGGTGGTTGTTCAGCTCTTTCATGTATGGTATCTACAAACCTTTTGGAAAGCTCTTTCAGATTGAACAGTTAATTCAGTAGCCATCTTGTCTTACTTTGTATGCTAGAGTAACAGGAAAGTGGTAAGAAAATTTTCAGTGATTTTTTCACTGGACTGTTTGGCGGTTTGGCGGTGAGGATGAGTGAGAGCGCTCACGTGCGAAAACTTCGCGCGACCACTGGATTTATCCTGCATGTCTCCAAAGTGCGATGACGAGGGCTACAGCCCTCAAACAAACTCATATCAGGTGACCACGGTATGGCTACACTCGTGATTTAGAAGTGGTTCCAGAAGCTTGCTGCACTATCCACATACTACCCGATTCGGCAGTCTACTCTGTTTGTGTTTATCAAGTCAAATCACCAAACACAACAAGCATTGCTAGAGGTACTCATGTTATGAATCCCAATAGCAGCCATGCGTACATCTTGCCCCGATACAATCGAGTCTCCTCTTCACATATAGCAGAACATAATGGCAGCTTTGGCAACGACTCGGCCTACAATAGCACCCGCACAGTAAGCTCATCTTCCACATCCATGGTGAGCACGCCAAGCAACAATATCCGGAGATTTCAGAGACATCAGTTCAATCACGATAAGCAGAAGTATCCCAAAAAGAAGACCATAAGTCAAAAAGCATCCAAGAATGGCCGGTTCATCAAAAGCAAGCTACTCAACTTGCATCAATCACTGAAGCATGTAGTTCATGGAGAGATCGACGATGAGGACCAGGAAAACCAGTTTGTAGATGACGATATAAGTCCAAATCACCCCAACAAATCTGTACCCAGCTTCATTATACGAAAGCCTATAAACATGAATATCTATGACTACTCCATATTCACCAACTACCCCAACGGCATAGACCTACAGCATGGAGACAATCTTCCACCCGCGATCAAAGAGTCGCAAATCAAAGCATGGGAGTCAGCAGAAAAAGTTACACGAAACATAATATTTGAGGATTCGAGCGACGACGAGCCGGAAGAGGAAGAGGATGCAGAGAAACAGGCCCCAGAATCCGAGCCTGAGCCAAAACCAGTCATTGAATCGATGCCGGGATACCTCAAGAACGAAGTAGAGGTGATCCAGCGGGTGTTTGGAGACACCCAGAGGAAACCAGGGGCCGCGAACTTGGCACTAGAGGAGAAGCACCAGCTCTACGAACTCAAAAAGAAGGTCCAAAATAACCTAGAACGACAATTTTCGCAATCGCATTCGATGTCTGCACGTAGACAGGTCCAGATTACCCAGAAGAAAGAGTTTTTGAACAAAATGTTTGGGTACACCAATAACCTCAACCGCGACTACATCACCAACAACTCGCTATATTCTTCTATAGATAACTCGTCCAACGTACAGAAAACATTCCATGAAGACAAGGATGAGATCGGTGCTTTGTTGGCCGAAGACACCGCCTACATTACCGAACTACAAGCCACCGCAGAGCGTTTGGAAGATAGCAAGAACGACAATATCCGCAGCGAGATCAAGCGGAAATTGGGGCGCGGCGAAGACACAGAGTGGGACGAGCGCGACTTCACGTACTCCAAGTTCCAGACCATTGCCGCCGCCAATCTCACCCTGATCTACCGCAAGAGATTGGGGTATGGCCGTACGGACCACCCACAATCGGACGATGTAATTGAAGCGGAACCCGCGGCACTGGATGTCGAGTTCCAGCTGTTTATCACCTCTTATCTTCGCAAGGCCATCAGGGACTAGCAACGAGTCTAGCCCGCCAAAAAGAGCTGTCGCACGTGACTTCTCCTGATTGATTAGAAATGTTTAGGTCCAGCAACTAAACTTTCGCCACGATGTTGAACAACAGTGCTAGTAAACTCCTAAAACAATCAGCGTTTAGGTTACAGTCAATTAGCAGACATATTAGCAGCAGTACAGCAAGAATGAGTCCACTTAAAAACTACGATTACTTGGTGATTGGAGGAGGATCCGGCGGTGTGGCATCTGCCAGACGTGCCGCCAAGTATGGAGCCAAAGTGTTGTTAATTGAAGCCAATTTCAACAAGTTGGGTGGTACTTGTGTCAATGTTGGATGTGTGCCCAAGAAAGTCATGTGGTACGCCGCAGATGCTGCCCACAAGAAGCACCACTTGAAGTCTTACGGATTGTCCAACGGTGAAGGTGACTTGGTTGAGTTCGGAGACTTTTCTTGGGGCACTATCAAGGAAAAGAGAGATGCCTACGTGACTCGTTTGAATGGAATCTACGAAAGAAACTTGAAGAATGAAGGCGTGGAATTCGTCTTTGGAAGAGCCAAGTTCATCAACTCCGAAGGTGATGTTGAGGTTGGATTGACTGGTGACCAAGAAATCAAGTTTTTGGAAGAAGGCAAAACTTACAAAGCGGGTGAAAAATTGACCTTTTCGGCTGATAAGATCTTGATTGCCACCGGTGGAGCTCCAATTATTCCACCTGATGTTCCTGGCGCTGAGTATGGTGTCACTTCCGACGGTTTCTTTGAATTGAAGAAACAACCCAAGACCGTGGCTATTGTCGGGGCTGGATACATTGGTGTTGAATTGTCGGGAATCTTCCAAAGTCTTGGTTCAGAAACCCACTTGCTTATCAGAGGTGACACCGTTTTAAGATCATTCGACGAGATGATTCAACACTCCATTACTGACTACTACACCGACAAATTAGGTGTTAAGGTTCACAAGCAATTCGGCAGTGTCAAACAAGTTGAACGTACCAGCAATGGCAACAAGTTGATCACTATGGGTAACGGTGAAAAATTGGAAGTCGAAGAATTGATCTGGACTGTGGGAAGAAAGGGTGAAATCGATATTGGTTTGGACTTGGTGGGTGTGGAACTCGACCACGGCAAGATCGTTGTGGACGAATACCAACAAACCAAGAACCCAAAGATCTTTTCTCTTGGTGATGTTGTAGGCAAAGCCGAATTGACCCCCGTAGCCATTGCTGCCGGACGTAAATTATCCAACAGATTGTTTTCCGGTAACGAAATCTTTGCCAAGGACAAGTTGGATTACAACAACATCCCCTCTGTGATCTTTTCCCATCCAGAAGCCGGTTCCATTGGTTTGAGCACTGCTGAAGCCAAGAAGGTATATGGTGAGGAAAACATCAAGGTATACAACTCCAAGTTCACTGCCATGTACTACGCCATGATGGACTCCGACGACTTGAAGTCGCCAACTCAGTACAGAATTGTTTGTGCTGGAAAGGACGAGAAGGTCGTGGGTCTTCACATTGTTGGAGACAGCAGTGCTGAGATCTTACAAGGATTTGGGGTTGCTATAAAGATGGGAGCCACCAAGAAGGATTTCGACAGCTGTGTCGCCATCCACCCCACCTCTGCCGAAGAATTAGTTACCATGACTTAGAGTAAATAGAACATAATATACGGCAAATAATAGTAGATTGGACAAGTAGACTAGTAGATTATGAGTAGTAGATTGGAGAGTTTGGAAGGTGCCGATACACCCGAGGTTGCACGTGCCTTCTTGATTTCCGGCCGCCTGGGTCAGTAGATATGGGCCCCAGATAGTAGCCCCAAGTATGCTGGAGAAGGCTTAAAAGCTAAGGGGCGCATTGTTGCAGGTTGCACGAACGACATTATTGTATTTTGGGTGCTCAGCAGGCTTCGGATGGCCCAGCAAACAATAGACAATAAGGAGGAGAGCAATATCCGGGCAGCGAAGCGTGATTTTATAGTCGGAAGACGCCTTGATGAGGAGATGCCATAGTAAGCAGCCACTTTTCTACAGAACAAAGGAATAAAATACCAGGTTACTATACAGTCTAATATACAATGCACCACTGTTTTCTTTTTAGTGTTTCATACGTTTTGGAGGTGGCCCTCTGACGGGAGGCCGTGGTTTCTCGCCGGGCTTGACGAAAAACATGGGTGCATTCTTGAGAATGTCGGGAATGGTGACGAATCGTATCATGGATCCTCTCACAAACACTTGGTTCATATGGGATGTAGCACCTGTTCTGCCCTTGGTGATGACCACGTCGTACAATGACAAATTCATATTGTTTTCACTCTCCAACAACTTTCCTCGGTAGGTGTCTCCTGTAGTGAGTTCGAGCGATATGATGTGGCCTTGGGCCTCGTTCAAGAGTCTTACTGGTATTCCAACAGACATGAAATTTCTTCTCTATAATGTGCTTGCTTAATTGCTAAATGCGACCTCTTTTGTAGTAGTTTCTTGCGGTGATAATGGGTTGTTGTTTCCAGTCTCACCCGGGAATGCTTCTATATGCCTTTTTCTCCTGGTTACCGGACTTGACTACCTCCCTCGTTGAGAAGCACTCTCCAAGTTGGAGAAGGAGCGAAGCGGTGCGCGCACGCCGCCCCAATCCCTGATGATTAAGGTTAACGGGGAAGGAAGGGTGCAGGTATATATGAATATCAGTGTAAGGAGTCCGATTTCTGAAGTATCAGTTTGTTATTTGCCCATTTAAGCCTTTGATCGAGGGCTTGCCCACATGATTGACAAGAACACTACTATGTCAGAGGAGAGACCGGCTCAGAAGAAGAAGAGCGTACCGAGGAAGAGGACGCCATTGGCATGTCTCATATGTAAGAAAAGAAAGGTCAAGTGTGACAAGTTGAAGCCTGCTTGCTCGGAATGCTCCCGCAACAACGTATCTCACTTGTGCCAGTATCTCGAACCCCACTGGAGCACCAATCTCACTCCTGGCGAGGTCAAACAAGAGACGCACGAGTCTGTCACACAGTCAGAAGAGTATCTACAACTAAAAAGTTCCAATGAAAAGGTCATCAACATCCAGCGGAAGGAGATTGAAGACTTGAAGCGCCAGCTTTCGGTGCTTCAACACCTTTCGCCGCCCAAGGTGGTGGAAAGTACCGAGCTGCCCAATGTGCCCATCACCGTGCTAGGCAAACTCTGTCCGTCTAATGTGAACAACAAACGTAAACTTGTTATTATGGACGACCACAGCTACTCCATAGAGTCACACAAGTCCAACCCCTACACCGATACATACTCGTGGATAAACCTAATCAAGCTCGATCCTCAACTTACTTCGCTCTGGTTCAAGATTACCAATCTTCAAAAGATATACCACACCTACAAAATGAACATATTGATCGAATCCAAGGTCCCGAACCACTCTAACGGTAAGAAATCCGATTATAGGATCAATGAAATCGATTTCACTTCGCTGAGAGACAGCCCTGGCACCGAACAAACCCACAGGTGTCCGGTCATTGAGTGTGATTTCAACTTTATGAACGACGACCAGGACCAGACTAGTCCGTCACGGTCGTCTTCGCCGTTCCCCGCGTTCATGAAGACCGAGTACCCCAAAATAAAGAAGGAAGAGCTCCCGTTGACTCATGAAGATGTAGGCGAAAAAGGTAAGAAAACACTTATCAAGATCCAAAACTTGTGGAATCTGACTCTCAACTTGACCAGAGGCAGTGAGCCGCTCAACTATAAGCAATTGTACTTTCTTATAGACTTTTACTTCAACGGTAGTGGCTTTGAGTCGAAAAACTTGGCCCACTTTTACAAGTTGGAAATCCAGGGGATCATCAGGAAAAACGGGAACGAAATCAACTTGAACTTACAGGATGATTCTAAGCGTCAGCACGGTCCGTCGGACCACTACTTGTTCCAAAGACTAGTTGGAAAAGGCGTCTATCTCTGCTTTTTGGCTCTTATAATCAGCGAGAGTCTCGACGTGTTGCGGTCTAGAATCAGGCTGGGCGACGAAAACGATACCAGCGACAAATTCAAGAAGTTGTTTCCTTCTGAAATTGTGTATCTTGACAATGCCACTAATGAAAGTAGCATTATGACGACCATCCAGGAGTTTCTTCTTATTGACAAAACTCTAAAATCACGAGCTTGGCCAAACAACTCGTTATCTCATTTGTCATGTTGTATATTGTTCTTGAACCAACAACTTCTTGGCTACAAACTCAACGCAAGCGACCCGAAACCAAGCTTTACAGTCGTCTTTACCCACTTATTGAGAGCGGTGTTGAATGATGCAAATGCTGTGGAGTTGTGGAAAGATCCTGACTACGTTGTTCTCAAAGATTCTAAGAGAAAGAACAAAGACCTCAAAATCCATATGTGCTACATATGGAGTCATATAATTAGGCTCATCAATCTTGTGACATTCAACTTTGTGCCTATACTAAAGCACTCCGAAAGCTTGGAAACACTTATCCAGAAACTCTATGTCAAAGTCGAGGAGTCCAACAAAGCCCAGAGTCATATACGGTACCTTTCCGATTTGAAATCTTCCAAATATGACGAGATGAAGTCTAATTTGCAGGCCCACTACTTGGTGAGTAAAATATCTTCTGCCCTCTCATTTGGAATAATGAGAAAGGGAGAAGTAAGTTTGAATATCAATAACTTGAACCGGTTGATTCGGGAATGTGACGAGGTAATATTGGATTTGTATGGAAAGATTGAGCGGTACCCTTATGAAATCTTCGCAGACATTCACTTGCATTCCGAGTCCCAGCCCAGCTCAATGGTGTGGTACTTTGAATTGTTTTCCATCCTTAGTTACCTTCGTTACTTCATGAAGTATGTGATACTACTTGAAGCAGAAAATCTAATGGATGAAAACCTTACTCAAAACTTGATTCCTGGGCTCTTCATTGACCTATTCGGATTTGTAGACCATATCAGACAGGTTGATTTGAGCAGATTGAACTCATCACAGTATGTGCTTCTGGCATTGGTTGAGCTTTTGACGAGATTAATCCAGTTTGTTATTGGGCTCTTGATTCGGTTGAGAAGCGGCGACTCAAATGGTTCTGGAGAAACCATTCTCAAGCGCGAGCTTGACAAGCAGAAGCAAGAAATTGATAAAAGCACCCAGATGCGGTTTGGGTGCAATATAGATCACTTCATCAACAAAAGAATAGTGGACATCGTGGAAGATACAGTCAATACTTTAGACAACACGGTATTTGACAAGGATAAGTCACATAAGTTATCGAAGCTCTGGAAGTTTTACATGACTTTTATCAGCAATTCCACCAAAATGAACTCCATTAATTATGCCAAGCTCCACTCAAACGTTCCTGAATTCAGAAACAACCAAAACGCCTCTGCGTGCCCCGTAATTTCCACCGGTGAGACCCGTAAGCTCGAAACCAGCAAGGTCGAGTTCAAAAAATGCCCCATTTCTCAAATTACTACTCCCATGGATACGGATTTTGCGCCAGACGACGACAGTAGCGTGAAACCGGCTGGAAAGTGTCCTGTAGATCACGGCATGGCAAAATTGGGCCCCGGCAAGCATGATATAGGTTCAGGAATGAAAAAGTATCCTGTGATGTCATTTGCATCGAAAGCACCCGACCTGAAAAAGAGAAAATGTCCTTTCGACCACACCTCGTGGAGCGCCTCTGCTTATAGCAAAGGTGTCGAGAGTAACATTCGGGGCAAATTTCACAAAGAAAGTCCCCCAGTGTTGAAGACACCTACTCCCAAGAGCGAAGAAATGCTCATGCCGCCTCCCATCATGGGACATGTTCCAGTGCCGGTGGTATCCTCTCCAATATCTGTACAGACCACAGTCACTCCACTTAACCCAGCTTCACCTCCAATTGTAATGGACAAGCCTGAGCTGACCAACGAAGCAAACTTGTCGGCACCAGGACTATCAGACAAGCAGTTATTCAATGACTTTGACTTTGATTTCTTGCACAACGACTCGTTCTTTGACCAGTTGAACTTTGGTCTAAGTATGGACAATATGTATTTGGACGGATATATTCAGTAGAATATAAAAGGATGTATTTTTATAGTTTCCATAAATATCCCATTAAGGCATTTATTTTGACTTTTCACTTTTCACTTGTCACTAGATCGGTGGTTTTGGAATTCAGTAGTTAGGTGCATCCCCCAGAATTACGCTCAATCCAATTCCTACATATACATCTTATATTCCCCACAAAATTATAAATGATATTTATTTGAATCTTCCACCGGTTTCATACTCTAATAAGTTAGGTTGAGCAGCATTATCTACAAGAAAATTATTCACTATCTTCAATAATCTGAAAAATCAGAATGAATAAATGAATTAAGGTTTATTTGAAAAAATAAATTTGTGTGCATAAGTAGACATTCATTTATAATCGATTATAATCAACAAACACCTTAGTCGCCACGTTGTGTTCTTGTATCCACGGTGTTTGATTAAGCTCCTCTTCACCTTTACTCTATCTGCACGTCTACTCATCTGAAAGCCAGACTGTGAAGAGCATGGCTGTACTTCGCAGTTCCCTTTCGGGCTCCGTATCAACCCCGCATGATTGCATTTAGATTTGTGATTTCATCCTTAATTATAATTGATGTCATCTATGCACTTAAAATGATTATTTGTTCAACATAGCTCATACAGACATATCCTTTCATAAAATCTTATTTAGGCTTAGATTATTGTATTATCATTTGCAGGAAGGTTATGTGGTTCGAGCCGAGGTCAAGCGTCCCACGTGACAAACTCTATAACAATTTCAGATTGAACAGTTGCAATCAAACAGCTACGCCAGATGTTCCAACTTCTAGCAGCTAGACATGCAAAGACCACTTGTGCACGGTACAGTGGTCTTGCAAGACTGATACAGCCGCTTCGCAAGTACAGTTCTGGAAAACCCAAGTCAAAGTACACATTTTTCAAGGTGGGTGTAGGGTTGGGGTTGGCAGGTTCGATCCTTTATGCCACCAATGACAACGCCAAACACATTATCTTGACTTCACAGAGAATAGGAGTGGTAACTACGGCTACGTTTCGGTGTTTTTTACTATACAAAGAGACTTTGTCGAAGGAATACCCCAGTGAACAAGAACGTACCAAGTCGTTGAACAAGACGCACAAGAAAGCGGCCGAGATCACCCTTCGAGCTCTCGAGAAAAATGGAGGTATCTATATCAAGTTGGGCCAGCATCTTACTGCTTTGACTTACTTGTTGCCTCCTGAATGGACCGATACCATGATGCCTTTGCAGGACAGATGCCCGCAGCTGTCGATGGACGACATCGAAGCTTTGTTCCAGAAAGACTTGGGCCAGTCGTTGAGTGAGATATTCGATGACTTCAACCCTGTTCCCGTCGGCGTGGCATCATTAGCACAAGTGCATTTGGCGACCTTAAAGGGGTCTGGCGAGAAGGTGGCCGTCAAAATCCAGCATCCTTCGCTCCAAGAGTTTGTGCCGTTGGATGTGTACATGACCAAAACGGTGTTTAAGCTCATGTACAAGGTGTTTCCTGAGTATCCCTTGACGTGGTTGGGAGAAGAGATGCAGAGTTCCATTTATACCGAGTTGGACTTCACTAACGAAGCAAAGAACGCCCAGAATACCAGCGAATATTTCAAGGACTACAAGCACGAAACCGCCCTCAGAATTCCTAAAATCAAGTCTGCAAAGCCCCGTATTCTTATTATGGAATATGTGGCTGGTGCCAGGCTCGACAACCTCAAGTACTTGGAAGAACACAACATCAAAACCTCCGAAGTCTCGTCGTGTTTGTCGCATATCTTCAACAGTATGATTTTCTTGCCTGGAGTAGGACTTCACTGTGATCCACACGGGGGCAATTTGGCCATTAGAAGCGTAGATAGGAAGCATTCCGACAACGGCCACAACTTTGAGATCATTCTTTATGACCATGGGTTGTATAGAAATATTCCTCTTCAGATGAAACGAGACTACTCTCACTTTTGGCTTTCTGTGTTGGACAACGATATTCCCAAAATGAGAGAATATGCCAACAAATTTGCCGGTATCGATGGAGACCAGAAGTTCAGGATATTCGCTGCTGCCATCACCGGCAGGTCTCCCGAAAATGCCTTGAACTATGACATCTCCAAGCCTCGAACCAACGACGAAATTGTCAGAATACAGTCTCAGCTACAGAAATCCGACGGTGTGCTAGAGGACTTGATGTATATATTGAGTTCGATTCCTCGTATAGTGTTGTTGATCTTGAAAACTAACGATTTAACAAGAAACTTGGACGAAAGCTTGAATAACCCTTTGGGACCCGAACGAACTTTCTTGATCTTGGCCAACTATTGTGCCAAGGTGGTGTACGACGAAGCCAATGAAAACACTTCCAAGTTCTATACATGGTACTCGTTGAAAGGAAACTTGCTGTACCTTCGTAACTGGTGGTCTTATCAGAAGAGAATCAGTACGTTGTACGTCTACGATTTCATCATGATGATTAAGAATTTGAAACTGAAACTATCTCTGTAAATATTAGAAACAATAATACAATATATTAGAACAATTAATACAAGAAGCAACTTTCCAAATCAAGATCAATAGTACAATTTATACAAAACTAATAAACTCCAGATTAATATAGTAACAATCCTAATTAGTATGTGTATTTGTTTCCTATGCCTATTTATATTTGTCATTAGTTTCTGTCGCTCTCTTCGATTTGACTTTCTTGAATGTCTTTTTCTATTTGATATCCTTCTTTATTTTATCCAACAAATCGTTGATCCTGGGTCCCATCAAGGGCTGGCCGGTCTTGGTCTTAGAAGAAAGTTTCAACTTTCTGAGTTCTCTTTCCTTTTCCTTCTTTTCTATCGCACTCCTCCTTTGCTTTATATCCTCCAACTTGGCCTTTCTCTTTTGTTCTTTTCTTTCCTTCGCTATTTTGGCTCTCTCGGCAAAACTCTGAGGCTTCTCTCTGGGTTTTTCTTCCAGTTCTGCTTTCTCGGGAACGGCTTCTCCTTCTTTGTCAAGTAACTTGAAGTACCCTCTTCTCAACCGAGCCCTATGTGTCAAAGCCTTCTGGATATCTCTCGTCTTGGTCTCACGACGGTCGAAGTACTTTTTCTGACTGCTGAAGTTGCCTTTGTCTCTCTGAAATGCCATGATGTATAAGCGTGGTAGCAAATATGGAATGCCAGGATGCTCTGATAGCGCGATGAGGATGATGAGGTAGAGTGTTTGGTAGCGCGCAGAAAAAATGCCTGGTAGCGCCCCGCACTTTTGGAGTATGTTTTGTAACGCGAGATTCACGAGCTTTTAACCATTTAATTGATTCAAGTCTGTTGATCCAAATTTGTTGATCTAATTCCGGTTATTTCTATGAAATGGAGAATGGGCAGAGGTATACGCGTCTTGAGCTGGAAAACAGCGCAATTCCCGAGAACGAAACCGATATAGAGCTTCATGATATAGATTCGCTCGACTATGAGCTCCAAGACCCCCCAACAGATTCGCCCGAGAATGGGAATTCCAACATGAGAATGGCGTTTATGAATATGGCCAATTCCATTTTGGGAGCAGGAATTATTGGACAGCCGTTTGCATTTAAAAATACCGGGCTTATAGGTGGCATTATTGTGATGGTGTTCTTGACCGTACTTATAGACTGGACATTACGACTTATCGTGATAAATGCCAACTTATCCAACACAAGATCGTATCAGGATACCGTGAATGCATGTTTTGGCAGGTGGGGACGTATAGTGTTGCTAGTAAGCATCAGCAGCTTTGCCTACGGCGGGTGTATGGCGTTCTGTGTGATTATCGGCGACACCATTCCGCACGTCTTAAAGGCATTTATACCGTCTTCGATAACTGATCCAGACACATTCACTGGTTGGTTTTTCAGGCGCAACACCATCATTATCGTGTTCACCACCTGTATTTCATATCCGTTGTCTTTAAACCGAGACATCTCCAACTTGGCCAAGGCTTCGGGTTTTGCATTGATAGGTATGTTGATAATTGTTTGTATGACCATTGTGAGAGCTCCATTCATCGATCCTAGTATTCGAGGAGCATTGACAGCTTTGGAGTGGACCGTAAATTACAATGTATTTCAGGGAATCTCGGTGATCTCGTTCGCCTTAGTGTGCCATCACAATACCATATTTATATACAATTCCATGAAGAACCCTTCTGTGGAAAAGTTCTCCAGATTGACCCACATTGCATGTGGTGTTTCCATGGTGTGTTGCATGGCGATGGCGATCAACGGAGTGCTTACTTTTGGCGATAAAACAAAAGGAAATATCCTCAACAACTTCAAGAGCGATGACAACTGGATCAACTTGGCACGGTTCTGTTTTGGTCTCAACATGATGACTACCTTTCCACTCGAAATCTTTGTAATTAGAGACGTTTTGAAGGATATAGTGTTGGCATCTGCCGACAGCGGAAGCACGGCCCATCTTGAACTTAGCAAAAAACAGCACTTCCTAGTCACCACGTTCTTGGTGTTTTCGTCCATGGCAGTGTCGCTATTCACATGCAATTTAGGTATGATTTTGGAGTTGATTGGTGCTACATCGGCGTCGCTCATGGCGTACATAGTGCCACCTTTATGCTACTTGAAACTCACGTACCAGCCTAGCCAGTTCCAGAAGGACCCAAAGGCCAAGAGAGAATGGGTGGTATGGAAAGCTATTCCTAGTCTGTTGTGTATTCTATTTGGGTTTGCGGTGATGTTTATTAGCTCCTATATGACGGTTCAAGCAAGCTTGAGAAATACCACAGATGGTCATTGTGTAGAGGATTAATAATAGACACTCAATATATTATCAATTATTCTTCATCGTCGCTGAGCACAACTCTTCTTTTGCGTTTTCGTTCCACTATCTGATCTTCGTCGTCACTGTCGTGCTTTCTCTTGAGATCTTCCATACTTTCAGTAGTAGAAAGTGCATCCAGGTCGTTTTGAAGTTCTTCGTCACTTCCACTTTCTTCGTCGTCACTTTCTTCTTTATCTTCTTGTGAATTCTTCTCTTTTTGTTGCTCTCCTTCTTTCGTAATTTCTATCTTCTCAAAAGATGTTTCCTGAAGAGCTATTTTGACCGATTCAGCAGTATCACTTCCCCTACTCTTTTCCAACTTGGCCCATGCCTTCTTAAACTCCTTCAACTGGTCAGGATTCACGATTCCTCCAGAAGTGCTCAACAACTGCCGCAATCTTTCTTCTCGGCTGAAAAACTCCTGCGCCTTCTCTTCATCCGATTCGTCGTCAGAATCGCCTATATACTCTGCTGATCTCACTGGTGCCTCGTCGTCAGAAGTCAAACTAAAAGACCGAGGCGGACGGCGAGTTCCCTTTAATTTGCTGCTGGACTTTTTAGGTTTCGACTTCTTCTCTTGTCTCACGACTCCCTTTTTCCTTGCCTTCCCTTTTACACCTTCCAACTCTCTCTCTAAAGCATCAAGGGTGTCTAGTTCATTTAGATTGTTTCTGGTTCCGTTAGTCGGCTCGGTCACAAATGCTATGGAGTCGTCGTCTTCGTCATATCCCTTATAATCAATATCTTCGTCGCCATAATTTTCATCAAAGGATTCTTTGATTCTCATAAAATAGCTAGGGTCTTTATCGTCCTCAAAACTAGCAGGCTGGAGAGAGACCCATTTATTGATAAGCTGCAAATATTCATTCAATTCTTCGTTGGTTACAGCAGGAGGTAATTCACATTCTTCTTCGACAATAAAAGGAAGCTCAAATCCCATGGTTGATAACAAGAGACGAATAGTTCCTGATTGGATCAAGGCTCGCCTATAGGTAGGGGTCAGTTCCAAAACTGCTTTATGGTTAGGATCAAGTACTCTTAGCTCGATTATATTGGATAGTTGGTGCTTCAACCAAAACAAGAAGCCTTCCTTTTCTTCCAAGTACAAAGCACTGATCATAATCTTGAACTTTTCATCAAGTGAGAAATTATCACGTACAAACTCTAATGGACTAGCCAACTTGAGTCTTGAAGTAGATTTGGTGGTTTCAGGCTTGGTGTAGAGTTCGCCAATAGACAAATATGTCTTGGATTCAGGATCTTCGAACCGAGGAAACAATACTTCGATAGGCATGGGGAAACGGGCAAATGCTACTTTGAACTTCTTCATGAAATAGTAGATAAACTCATCGACATGTTTCCTGATACTGGAACCTCTCGGCAAGTAGTTTCTAAGTTTCTGAAGAAGGTGCATAAAGTCCAATCTGTACAAGCCGGTGAAATCTTTGAGGACGACAAACAACCTATGGAAGTAAGACAAGCACCGCTTGATCTCATCGTGAGTGAGGTCCTCGTACCGTGACAAGTACTCGATATAGGTACTTACAATTGAGCTTTGGAAGAACCTGATTTCGGTAGCCTTAAAATCTAGTCTTCTCTCACGTTTGATCTCCTTCATTCTGTCTTCAAAGTCCTCAAAGTCGGAATCCTCGTTCTCGATCATGGCCCTCATCGCATCTTCGGTGTGCTTATCAAGATCGTTGACTCTCTTTTTCTTCTGCTTCGCCTGCTTGCGCTTTGTCTGAACATAAAGCTTGACGTCTTCATTGGCAAACGATTCAAATGACTTTAGTATTATATTTACAATGGATATGGTTACGCTCAAGTACTCTGGAGAATGTTTGGAAGCCGTCTGAGGGATTTGGACAATGATATTGATGAAATCGCTAAAGCTGAAGAATTTACGAATAATTCCTTCGGCAAGTTCTCGATCTATATTGTGTTGATCTGAATCTTTAGTTACTCCAAAAAGAGATTGCGAGATGTGGAGCAATTCCTTGAAACAAATCATAGCCGCATGCAACGAGCTCCACCGCTTAGTGGTGAACGAGTCACGGAAATATGTTATGATTAATATGAAGTTGATTTCGCTTAAAGCAGCACCGACAGAACCAAAATCAATGGGATCGTCGTCAGGCTTCAATGCTTGCATTCGAGCAGGGTCTGCGGCGTACCAAGCATTATATTCACGTTTATAGTTGAGGAACCAGGCACATGTCAAGAAAAAGGTGGCTTTTTCGTATTCATCTATGGATACCAAGTCAGACATTCCTGAAAAGATTGACCCTACACTTTCAACCAAGTTGTTGAAGCATCCTCCGCTCAAAAACTGCTGCACAAACTCATAAAGAATTTCGCGACCTATATGGTTTAAATAGACAGGGTTGGTGATTTTTGTGAACTCGTCAGAATCGTACTTTATGAGTTTACGCCTATTCCATTTCTTGGTTTTGTCGAGTTTATCGAGGGAAGAGTCGGTATTGTGTAATGCTTCTTGCCCAGAGATCACATACGAGTTGGCGTCGTTGGTTCGGATCGAAAGTAACGATCCAAAGCGGCCATGGCGCGTCTGTAAGTTTTGGGTCTGGGCCTTTTTACGCTTGGTTTCATCTGATAAAAGGTCTTGGAGCTGCATTCCCAGAGTGGTGGTTATAGATTGAAGGGGCTGAGCAGCGTTTCCGTTGCTTAAAGAAGGTTGTTGGCGAGGTATGGCCGATTTAAACACGTCATCCACCTTGGTTCCCTTGGTAAGTAAGAATATACACTCCAAACAGGTGGGCCCAAACATATCACGGTCAAACTCTGAGCCCACTGAACCTGAAACCGTCAAAAGAAGCATCAATGCTTTCCTTTTCTTGTACACATCCAAAACAGTGTTTATGGAGATATCATCATAAGTGATATTGGCCGGCATCGTATCCACATCGATGACTTGTTTGGTTGATTTTGACGATATAGACGAGTTGGCTGGCTCGATATAAAGTATGTTTCTCAAGAAGAAAATCACTAGGCGCAAGATGGCATTATCTCTCGGCTCTCTTTCTTGTTTTGCTTTGGCAATAGACGGTAATGCGAGTCTTATCACGGCCTTAAGTGTGAGCCCTTTGTGGTACGATAGTATGGAGTGTTTGTAGGCGATCTGGGATTTTCTGATATCGGAAAACAACAATTTTTGGTTCTCTGACAGCTGAGGGGTGATTTCAAACGGCCATGTCAATAATACAAGCAATTCAAGACATGCCAACATGATCTTTTCCGTGGTCCGGACGTTTTTGATGGATTCCTTCTTTTGACACTGCATTTCCCACTGACACAAGATCACCACCAAATCATTGGAGACCAAACCCGATTCGGCACATGCCAAACCCACGTCGAAGCTATTGTTGCGTTCGTCGTATGCCTTGATCCATCTCTTTATATCTTTCAAGCATGCAAGAGCATCATGGCCTAGCTTATAATTTATAGTAGAGGAATCAGCAGTATGGTCGGGGCCTCCTAGTGTTGATGTCAACACTGATATGTGAGCTTTAAGAAGTTTTTGGGTCTGGGTAAGGTTAGGTTTGGAGTTGAGGTCGATGGGCTTGAGTCGTTCAGAGGTCTCTATGGGGTCATTTTGATCGCTTTCTTGATCGGAAGTTGGGGCAGTGGACTTGGGGACCGGGTCCTCGACTATGAAGTCGTCCAATTCTGCATCATCATAGTACAGGTCCTCTATCTCTGTACTCATGGTGTGGTGTAGACGCGTCGTGATGATTAAGAATTAATTGTCGCGTTACTCTTCTCGCGAAGTAGTGAAAAATGTGAGTAGTGAGAAGTGAGTAGGTGGCTATGGAGTGCCTAGCAGCTATATAATCTAATTATATGGGTGATGCTTTTTGTGTGATGTATAGGGTGTATGTATCATAATTTATTCTGTAGCTTATAGAACTATAGAATTAATAACCCATGTAGATGCGTTAATATTATTAGCATAGTGCTAAGCAGTAGCGAGAGCGATGTGAATTAGGGAGAAGTAATTATAACTCGCGGTGAATTGGAGAAGCGTGAGTGCGAGACATAAGAAGCAGTGAGTGTGGAATCAGTATGTTGATCTTTCACTTCATCTGAGGCACGATACCTATTCCAAGGCAGGGAGTTTGGTCTATGTGAAGCCAGTAGCTATTCAAGTCATGATGATACTTGTGAATTGAATCTGTAGAGGTGGTGAGAGTAAATCAGAGAGAGTTGTAAGAGTGAGAAAATTGGGGCGCAGTAGTGAGAATGGGTGAATTGCGGAGAACAGCGAAAGTGCGAGTTCATTACGAAGCAGGAGAAAGTAAATGGAAGAAGTAGTGAGATACCACAAGTAGAACTCTTGATGACATACTTTATCTTGAGTAGCGGCACTGTCGCTAAATGCTAGGATGTTTTAATTTCATTTAACACTATTTCATCTAAGCCAAGTGCACTAGGTAGTGAGTGTGTCCAGCTTTTGAGCGCGGGCAGCGAAATGAGGAGTATGCGTCATTTGAGGGACGCAAATTTGGTGCGAATCGCATGGTATATCATTAGTAAATACGTTGAGTGTCGCCTCATGCGAGATTACTCGCAGAGCAGCACCAAAACCCGAAGATTGCGAAATGGCTACATCTGGAAACCCAGCAGCTGATAACAATTCAAACATCCTAGCACCCAGCATATAACCATGTATTTCCGGATAGTGGATCCCATGCAAGCCTAATACTCTATTGTTGGGCGGGCTTTGCTGGCGTTATATCCGCCCCTCCCTTATCTCGGAAACACATTTAGCCTCGCCCCGTTCGGTCGCGGTAAATAGCCATGCAAGAGAAGCGGTTGCACCAGTCATAATGCGCACGATACGACTTGTGGCATCTAAAAGCCTGCCAATTTGGCGCATGCTCTTGCTCGTTGCGGGGTCTGTTTCAGGTAGCACCGGAGTTTTCATTATACTTTAAGCATCTTAGTGCAATACACATAACTATAGTAACGATCCCGATTGTGTCCGTTACCGGGCCCCCTCACCTCTCACTCATTCTCACTAATCTCACTAAACATCTTTTCTCTCCAATACTTGCTTCTTTTCTCCATCTATCACCGCGCCTGCCCTTCCTGTCCTCCCTCACACCATATTAGTCGCTTTTTTTGTTGACTACGAAAATTGTTTTGAATTGCCTTCATTTTCCACTCCACTTGTGTGGCAACCGCTAAAACACCATGGAATCAGCGTATAGAAAGCGCCATCGGATCCCTGCATCATGCTCGGTGTGCCGAAAGAGAAAGAGCCGCTGCGATCGGGTCAAGCCCGTGTGTGGTTCTTGTAAGAAGAAGTCGATAGCCCACTTGTGTTACTACGAAGCCGAGTCCAAAGACCAACCTGACTCCTATCCACCATTCAATTCAGGTCCATACACTGCTCCTCGACCCATAGAACATCCTCATCATCTGGTCATGCCCCCGCAACACCAAATACACCAACTACCCCAGCACCAACTACCTCAGCACCAATTACCCCAGCACCAACTACCCCAACTTTCTCAGCATCCACCCCCATTACAGTCCAAAATACCCCATCAATCACCACCACAGTCCCATCCAACACACGCCCAGCATCAACCACCGCCACAAACACATCCAATTCACTCTCAACCCCCTCATCCATCGCCCCCTTACCACCAACACCATCAGCTTCCCCAACTCCCACAGTACCACCCACAGGACCACAACACACACAACGGCGATCTCCGGCCACAGCTGTTCCATCATTCGCATCCCCCAATACCGCCAGCCCCCTCTGGTCCTGCAAATCCTGGAGATCCTGCTGGTCCACCTGGCCCTTCTGGTCCTCTTGGGCCTTCAACCCCCTCAGTTTCTTCAGTTCTAGGGCCTCCTACCAATACCTCTTCCGGTCCACCTTCCCATACCAGCTCAAGACTGGTCGATACTCAACTTCCTCCGCCACATTTGCTTTCCCTTCCACCCACGACAGGACCTAACCAGCCAGGGTCTCTTGCCCATATTGAGTCCGATTTTGCTTCTCCTCAGCGTGCGGACTCCCACGGTACTATGTATGATGTTCCTCGTACAATAAGCGGGTTTCGAAATGCCAATCCCAATGCTTTCCCTCGTCCTTACTATCTGCCTATACATCCATACACACCATCCAACCACTCCAACCACTCCAAACAGTTTTCATACTCACCATTGCCTCATGACGGTCCTCTAAGGCGTGAATCCCTTCCCAGAAACATCCCAGACCCAGAAAAGACCAGTATTCATAGTAGCGAAGAGAATAATCTCAAGTTACAAGACTATAAAGGCTCCGGCTCCAATGGTTCCGGCTCCAGTGGCGGCTCCAATGGCGGCTCCAATGGTTCTGACGGAGCCACACCGCCTCAGTCGTCTACTTCGAGCAATAAAAACCTCGTGTCTATATCTTTAGGCCCCAACTCGGCGTTGAAAGTCAATCCAAATGATACTATGACATTATTTTCCAACCCCAACTACTCATTTAACGTCGAGGGCTCAAAATGGCAGCAACAAGGTACCATGTCGTATATTGGCCTAACAAAGAGTGACCCTTTCATAAAAATCTTGAGAAGTTACGCTGTATTATTACTAAAATCGGGATCCATGACACAATTCATGAAAAATGAGAGCATAAAAAGGAAGACCAAAGAATCTGCTTCTTCTGCTTCGGATAAAGGATCGACTAACGTACATTCTGACGATTCTCCAGTAGACTTGAAACGGCCCAGACCTATGTCTTTGAATTCTGGGTCGATAATGACCACCAATTCAACCCAAGAGTTGAACGTAAAGATAAATTCTGACCCCAACGATGTCCTAAAAGAAGATGCTTTGCTTGTAGATCGAATTGTTATCAATCAGGAAGATGACGATAGTAAGGAAAGTTCTGCCAAAAACACCGACCAGCTGGATACCGAAAAGGATCAAACTAATTCAAATGATCACATTAAGAAAGACGCTGGCGTTGACAAGACAAATTCAGATGGAAAGGGGGATTCCCCCAAGGGATCATCAGAGTCAAGAAGATCTAGATCGGGGCAAATCAAGCTCGGGCATATCTTACCTATTGTCAAAATGTATGGGTGTGACCTGAAAAATAGAAAGACTTACTATCAGCATGTTGGTAATGTGATTCTCCAGATCTTGCCCACAAAAAAAATCTCGTACAAATTATTCTGTCGCTACTACCACTTTGTTAGACCGTTTTTGCCTATTATGGAACAAGCTGATATTCAAGAAGAAGTGGCTAAATTACTTCCCGATTTTTCATCTATGGACGACGACTACTATACTGAAATCAACCTTGAGAACGACGAGGGCTTGATAGTTTTAGCGATACTATTACTCAATATGAGACTAGGTTACCTAAGTTTGATCCACAACGATGATAGCCATAATCAGTATAATGACGACGAGAAAGAAATGATCCACGATATGAAAAGAGTCAACTCGGAAACTTTTTCGGGAGTGCTCAAATTGTGTATTTCAGATTCACCCATTGCATCCAAATCGTCCTTCAAATTGGTTCAGTGCCTCACTTTATTGTATTTTTATAGACGAGTGGTTCCTGACGACGGTCATGGTTTGGGTGGTGCAGATGCAAACGTCTTGTTTGGAGTAATAATGACACATGCTGTGGCCATTGGATTGAATCGTGATCCCACAAATTATGTATCACATAAAGACATCAGCAAGAAGGAATCTTTGATCAGAACATGGAGATTGTTGTGGCTTCACCTCATAGGTACCGATTCTTCGGCCGCAATCTACTCAGGAACCCCGCTAACGTATCCTTTTATGGACACTTGTGACGTCAAGTCGCCAATCCAAAATACTCCGAGCGCAGGTCTCAGTAATATTCTCTTCAATATGACAAGTGTTACTGAGTGTTTTCGAAATATCGTCAACAAACTCTACAATCTCAAGAACAAACCCAAGGTGATCGACTTGTTGGTTGAAACAAATCAATTGGAAAAGAGTTTCTTTGAGTTTTTCGGTAAGGATTTCTTCAAAGACTGTATATGTAAACCATGCAAGCCCGAACCCGCTGGTGGGTTCCCGATGGGCAGCAAAGAGAGAGAAGAATGTAACATCAAAGTGATGAAATTCTGTGCATTTGTACAGCTAAGGACTAATCTCAGTTGCTTGTATTACATGATTGCGATTCATTATGAAAATGAGTACAATGAATCCAAAACGCCGTCGATGTTGGCAGGTATTGAAATCTTCAAAATTTTCTGCAAGAGTGTGCTTCAATTGGTTTATATCATGTCGTATGTTTTGGACAATTCAGTCGAGTTATTTGGAAGAAACTACGACTATATTTTGACCGCCAACAACGAGAAATGTATGATAAAAACTCACAGTTTCTTGACGTCATTCTTTGTCAGGTTGTTGCATCATAAAAAAGATTGTGCCATGAATGTTCACAAAGACCCTAGCTTGAAGCCACGGCTTGAAGTGATGGACTCGTTGTTCAAAATCGTGGTGGTAGAGGCCGAGTTGTTTGTGGGGAACTTCAGAAAGTTGAGTCGAACCTACATCAATTCATATAAGCTCTATGTGATGACGTACTACGTTCTTCGTCAATGTATGGAAAATCCGAGTGTGTTTTTTGAAAAGACCGTGCTGGACCCGAGATTCGACCATGAAGGAACCAACATGTTGGAGTTCTTTTCCACGTACGAGTTGCAGTATCTCTGCAAGTTGTGTGAAGATTTCCGCACCGCCAAAGACGAGCAACTCAAATTCAAAAGAAGTAAAAATCAGAAAAACAACGGTTCGGGAGGCATCCGCCCCGCCAATGCAATGCCATTCAACTTGCCATTTCCTGCATCGTATAATGCAATTCCTTCTATCAGTTTTCTCAACGTGTCACCACCCGCTAACCAGGGACTTCAGGAAAGCAATTCGAGCAACTCCAGTGTTTACAACAGTTCGCAGCCTACGCCTGTGAGTGCAGTCAATTCGGGATCGAATGTGCCGCTACCGCTTAACTCCAAAGACAATTATATTGGCTCGTTTGAATCGATCAATGCGCTGGAGCTCGAACAGCCTGTTTATTCGAATTTGAACAATTGTAACTACGGGATCTTTGAGAATCCTGAAAGCGGAGGCGATGATTTGTTGAGATTATTTGAAGTGTATGTAGACTTCGATACCTCCGACTAATCCACTGGTACTATATAATGTATAACATTACAAGTACATACTATAATAACAAGTCCTATATACTAAACATCCACTAGAACTATACTCTATTCTCTATACAGGTTCAACGGTATTCGAACAAAAGCACGTGCCAGATCCTCGGGGTCAAGGCCTAGGCCCGAGACGATGAACAAAACCGGAAATAACGTCAAAGCCATCTCGGTGTTCACCAATGGAGGGACTGGGGCGGCTGTCACGGCTGAAACGGAACGGTTGTGCAGACCCAGGTGGCTGTTCTAGACGGCATATCAAGTCGCAGGCAAGGTTCTTGGAATTACGTCGGAGTTTGCCCTATTATCGTCGATCTCGGCCCTAGGGGCGAGTGGCTGAATTAGTCAATGAAATACCGATGGCTGCGGCATTGTTCTGTGACCCGTAGATAACACCACACTAAAACGTAGACCACAGAAGTTACAACTATGTTTACCGGTCTACATGATTAGTGCCGCCAAACATATCAGTAGCGATACACGTATGACCATCTACACGTTGACGGGTCACCTATTTCTCTCCTGTAGCTCTCTTCCTCAGTCCATTTTGGCCTGTGTGTTTTTCCCCCCCCCGCGCACATTTCTTCTTAGCCTTATTGCCGCAGCCGCCAAACTTGATTGAACATAACTTTCACTACAATAGCGTTAGCTGGGGATTGAATTGGAGAGATAGCTGCAAGACTAAACATATCCTTTAAACATCATACGCGCCAGAGATACAACAATAAACCGAGATATACCAATAGAGAGTAAGAGTAAGGCGTGAAAGTATCCCCAATTATTGCACGATGTCTGAGATCCGTCAGTCTAAGAAGAGGAGCAGAATAGCACTAAGTTGCAACTATTGCAGAAAGAGAAAGGTCAAGTGTGATAGAGGCAAGCCATGCTCGTCATGTGCCCGTTACAAAGTGGGGCATTTATGTGATTATCCCGAGCCTATGTGGGCAGAGCTGTCCACGGACGATGAGGGTACAGGCAGTAAACAAACGGCCCCCAGGACCAGAAATGACAACAAAAAGCCCAATATCGGCGTCTTGCCCACATTCTCCATACAGAAAATGAATATTCCCAGTGTTGAATCGCAGAAGGGGCGCCACAACCAACCAGAGCAGCAGACAATAAATCTACAGACCCACCAAAACCAAAACAACCACAACCACAACCACCAAAACCAAAACCACAACCACCAAAACCAAAACCACAACCAACAAAACCTTCAAAACCTTCAAAGTCGACAGGTTCTTTTAAATCAGAACCAGGCTCTTCCAAAACTACCCAACCCGAGCATACCTCAGCCGTACCAGCTCTCGCGCAATGTGTTCCCGGGATATCCTAGTTACCCATCTGTAGGATTAAGCCCTACTCCTGTAGTCAACACCACTATACCCGGTAATAACACCAGCTCGGAGCAGCCCACCCCAGCCCTTCAGACGGAATTGGACCTTCTCAAGGAAAAAATCAAAGACATCGAATCCATGTTGAAAAAAGACAACGAAAGTCCGCCAGCTCCTAATTTTAGACCTGCTGAAGTTCCTCCGGTCGCCAATGGCTCCTTGAATGGCCAGATGCCTCTTGCACGTCCTCTTTTGCCCATGGTATCTCGATCCCCTCGGGCTGCTGCCGACTCTCCAGTGCCGGTAAATCATCCTATAGGAGGTACCCCAAACTATACTGTCTCTCCTACACCATATTTCCAAGCCACGCTAAATGGTACTCCTGCTTCAACCAGTTATCCCAGTAACGACTACAATTCGGGTTTTGGGCCTAATATGAATAGGTTGCCTACGAATCAGCCAAGTCAATTACCTCCTTTGAACTGGAACTCGCGACCCGACCCTGTCGACTCCCCAAACGACTATCCACGTATCAACTCGAGGCATTCGTTTCACAGAAAAGAATCAATTGATAGAGACCGAACATACATTGGAGTCAATCCGTATGCATCTGAAGAAGAACATATCAATTTATACGATGGTTCTAATCCTATTTATGTTAAAGATGCTTCCAGAAGAATGAACTTCGGACCCTTTGCTTGGTTTTCTCTCATCAACAAGGACGCTGGATTGTTGGCTATGTGGAAGTACATGTTGATATCCAAGGGTTACAACCTCCAACGACCTAAAATCTCTAAAAAAGGCGAAGTGGCTGAAAGTTTCCGGCCCTTTGTTCCTATTTATGATGATAATGAGAATTGTATTTACACCAAAGGCTCCGATTCTACGTTCAGGGATAAAGCCATAGAGAGAGACGGGTACAACGAGTTGAGATACTACGGCGAAGTAAAAAAGGACTCTTCTAAAGCAAACAAAAAAGAGAGCTCTGATGAGCCAAAAGAAAATACTCAGGCAAAGGAAACGAATGAAAAGGATCTGGACAAGAAGCAAACTTCATCAAATAATCAGTACCGAAACATTGCTTTGAACAAAAACGCTATTGCGTTTGGATTGACGGCATTCGAAAGCAAATTGGACCATGAATTGCAGCTAATCGAGAAAATAAAGCAGCTCCTACCAAAGAAAAAAGCCATTTGGCTCTTGATCAAAAAGTATTTTTCTGATATTTACCCGTTTTTGCCATTTGTTGATGAGGAATGGTTCAGAAGCGAAGCTGAAAGAATGCTAGGTCCCGAGAGTTATGAAGATATCAACACAGAACTCAAGATTGAAAAAAGACTTGATTTTGCCATCATCGGGATCTTATTGGTGATGCTCAGAATTTCGTATTTGTCGTTATTTTCCAACAAGATCAGTGAAAATGAAAATAATGCCAAAACGACTGATCCTTCCGAAGAAGCGCAAAACATAAAATACCTTCTTAACAATCACATCGGTCCCCATATCGTGGATATGGCACAACTATGTCTTGACCAGTTTGAGTTATTGCGTAAAATCAATTTAGTGGTCTTGCAATGTGCGTTATTTATGAGATTTTACCATATTTTTTCACCAGAAGATGGCGATGGATCTGATGGAGGTGATAGTCAAATCTATAATGGTATGTTGATCCAAATGGCTTACTCTCTTGGGCTCAACAGAGAACCGGACTATATTGACGAACTCTCCAAAGACCACAAGAATAACAATGTTGGTAGAAAAATATGGATTATTTTGATGATGGGTGATTTGGCTGAAGCATATAAATATGGGAGTCCATTGATCATTGACAAAAGGTATTATGATACCAAATTGCCTTACGCCACGGATGAAAATAACAATATTAGTGATCTTAATGTTGAAAGGGTGGTGGTTTCAGCATTTCCCGTGGTCTACGAATTTTATTGGAGAGTTTTGAAAGTGCTCAAATTAAGTTTAAATATTGGCCAACCACCAAAAATCTCCAAGCTTACTGAATGCGTAACCGAATTGGAAACGTATATTGCCACCAAGTTAGTTTCAGCGAAGCATTATTTAAAGCCTTTCGATAAGGAAGCATTCGGATTACCATGTTTTAAGGTCTTGAATTGCAGATACTATCTCCAGTTGAAGGGCTTCTTATTGACCGTATTTTTCCACCTCCAGTTGTATTATGAAAAAGAAGGAAAGTATGAGTTTTCGTACTTCTATCTCCGGAAAATCTCGTCAATCATTCATTACGACTTGATGCCGGCATTTTTCCCGTTAATTCTTAATAACAAGGTCAATTTCCTGGGTAGCACGGCCGATTTGATTTTGAACCCAACTATAGAATCGATCATTCATAAGGTGAATCAACTACTTGTCAGTCTAATGCTAAGAGTCAATGCTCGGATCTTTAGAATGAAGCACGATCCACTGCATCCCGGTAAATTGAAAATTGACTACAAGTATAAAGTTGAGTTTTCCAAGCTTTGCAGATTCGCCAAACTTCAGGAAAGTTCCCTTAAATTTTGCATGGCTGCAATGTCGAATCTAAGCCAAAGATATTATTATGCTTGGAGAGTGACTAAAGCTTATACTTTCTTATTAAAATTAAGTATCAGTGAAGAGTTCTATACTTTCAGTAAGGACAGGAATATTGACATGATACCGTTAAGTGGAGATGAACTCGATGAATTGATTCTGATCTGTGAATATTCAACCAAAAAATGCAGTAGGACAAGAATATTCCATGCACCAAGTGACTTGTTTGATGATATAGATGATGCAGAACTTGAATTGGGAGCGTCTGCAAAGAGTAAGAATGCCAAGAGCAACTTGGGTAAAACCCAGAGCAATGCGAATCAACCAGACGAAAAGGAGTCTGCTATACCACCAGAGGGTCAGAGCAAAATGAACTCACCGGCTTCAAATGCCAATAATCGCCATGAAAGGACTAAAAATGGAGGTCAATGGTCAAGTCAATCTAATATCAACACATCCTATGTTGGTCAAACTCCAAGTATTTCAAACTTTCTTAATAACTCGAATATCAATCACCCACCATCGGTTGAATCCACCAACAACTCTGACTTTGATGAATTTCAGTTCATTGAAAATGCTGAAATTGACAAGTTGTGGCTTCAGATGACTAACATGAAGCATGATACGAATGGAGTAATGTACAGTACTACTAATGAAGACCAGGGAGAGAACGAGAATAACGGCGATCCAAGTAATGGCGGTGTGTTGAATGGGTATGGAGTTATCCCCACACCACTTAATCCTTTGAGTCCTGACAGCTTGAATAATAATAACCTTCAAGCCAAAAATCAGGACGAACCCCCCAATTATCCAATGACCTCGAATGATATCTTTAATAGCTTTCCTATCGACCAGTTGCTTGGTATCGATGGAGCATATGATACATGGTAAATACTCGTTGTACTTTAATAATTAATACATGTAATATACTTAGTGGTTGCAATTATGGAACAACCCTAAATAGGGCATGGCGGGCCGGGTAACCTTTGGGGCCAAAACATCCTAGCCGCAGAAAATTTTGCGAGGACTATAAAAGAGCGAGCATATTCCGCTATTGTAAAGTTCTTGAATATAACAACTATTTTCTATCGTGCAAGAGGTCAGGAGATCTCGTGTATAAAAAGGATAGGATGAAACGAGAAGACTAGTAGATGAAAATGACGACAAAACGCTGTGCACCAGTCAGAGTACTCAAAATAATGATTGACCCAGTATACCCAAATTTCTGAATTATCTACACTTGTTTCATTTTATTGTTTTTGTATGTGCGCAGAAAATAGTTCTGTAGTCAGTTCAATAAAAATTGGACCCTAGTTCTGAAACGTAAAACACGAACCATACGAATGAAAATGATATGTTCGCGTGTGGTGACCTAATTGTCAAAACGAAACTGAGATTAACGTGGACGTGACGAGGTACTAAGCGATTTCAGAAGATCGTGGGAGAAATTGAGGAGGTTCGCTACAGCGTCCCTACGAAGGCTGGTAGCAAACGCGGTAAAATGTGAATAATTAACCCTAATACGGGAGAAATATGCGTTATTCAGGAACAAGTAGAACTTGAAAAAATAAAAACCAGGTTATAATTGGTACGAGAAGAACTCGTCCATACGCTTGAAATTGTAGAATGTGGAGACCGAAAGAGGAAAAAAAATTAGTTGACGAGCTTCAATGGTGCTTCAATAATAGCGAGCAGTGAAAAATTTACAAAGTAGGGCAAATCGCATGGGGTCGCTAGGTACAGAGAGAAAAGACGTGTCGCCCCACTGCGGTACAAAGGAGCAAGCGTTACCACACAACCTTACTCCGCCAGAAGTAGGACCATGAGAAAAAGGGGCCCCTGGTCCTTCCATCGCGAATCGATAAGGTGGCTGAGGCTTTGATTCTTCGCGTAAATATTTGGTCTAGTTGACCGTGTAAATCATCCCTCATCCCATCCCTGCGTAGGTCTGAAAATTGGCGTTGGTAGGGACCAAGCCTGTGACCTAGACACTTTCCCCTGGTCCTTGATGCATCCAATTAATTAACGTGTAGCATTGTTTACAGTAGCAAATGTAATACAATACAAGGAATTTTCCCCCTAAACAACTGTCTGTTTGATGTCGCCAGCCACCTTGTCCTGGAAACCTAACCCTGCCACTGCCTGGTTGCTAAAGTTCGCGTTGCGCGCGTCGTTCTTCCTAATTAAGCAAGCGAGAATCTAAAGGGATGCCTGGACAATTGACCCCAGGAGACGCCTACAGTTTAGCGGTAAATTGAACGCGACTTTGTTGAATGCAGAAGAAAACAACGAAAAAAAAAATAATGCGTAAGGAGTAAGGACTAAGGATCTCTGCAGGCGTTGGAAACGCATTTCAAGGGTAAGTTGTTGATGTGAATTGTTCAGTGAAAAAATATCGGAAATGTATGATTTGGCGTCCTACATTAAAATGTTAATCGAGTGACAATTCTGGGAATATATATATCAGGGGTGAATTTCCAGAGAAGTTCAATCCCAGTCTATACTCTAACATCCTTTCAAGTCTTTACTTCCACATCCTTTCCTTTCTACCACAATATAACATGACTTCTTCAGTTGACTTGAAAGCCTTGAATGTCTTTTCCAACACCCCAATTACCCAAGATATGATCCACAAGATCGTGGTCAGCACCTTGCAGGTGTTGCCATGCCAAGACTCAAAGAACCAAACATACAGTACTGGTGGTGATCAAAAACCTTTGCCCTCCTTGATGACCTTTTTGACCAAGTTGGTGAGATACACCAATGTTTACACTGGTACCTTGATGGCCACCTTGGTATATCTCAACAAGCTCAAGAACAAGTTGCCTAAAAACGCCCAAGGCTTGCCATGCACCCGTCACAGAATCTTGTTGAGTTGTTTGATCATTAGCTCCAAGTTCCACAACGACCTGTCGCCCAAAAACATGCACTGGGCCAAGTATACCGATGGACTTTTCACCACCAAGGATATCAACCTTATGGAAAGACAATTGCTCTACCTCTTGAACTGGGATTTGAGGGTCGAAAACCATGAGATGATTGCCGCTTTGGATTCATTCCTCGACCCAATCCGTTACGATATCATCAAGGCCTCCAAGATGAGAAAATACATGTCCAAGAGAAAGGAAGAAGAGTACTATTTGCATCAACAACTGCAATACCACCAGGCTGCTACTCCACAAGACTTACTGCCTCAACAACTGCAACAACATTACAGACAACTTTCGTCTTCGTCCATACTGTCTATCTCCTCCTCAATCATGGACGGCTCCTCTTCGCGCTCGTCGATCTCGTCTCCATCTCCCGAGGTTGATCCTATAATCGAGATGACAGCCTTGAAGGAAGAAATGGAGTTGAACAAGCTTTTAAAAAGATTAAATAGTGCATGCTAGATGTTTGTGAGTATTTTGGTGGTTACTGGGTTACTGCGATTTTTCAATTCTTCTATATTATTATTACTATTATTAATACATTTGAGTCATTATTATTGTTATCATCACACTGTAAAGCTGCATTACACCATACTAATCTATGGAAAATACTGTCAAAAGTTTCGCAGCCATCATAAATCACGTGCAAAGATGCCAATCTTCAATCTTTGCAAGATTTCTACAAAAAACGTAGAATATAAGAACATCGCTAGATTTCTGGAGAATCTGTCATATTCATACACGCTCCAACTCTACACCCACATATTCGCGCTCTTACTCGTCGAATACGATACCCATGCTAGTGTGGAGCTGGACTCCACAACCCCACATCACGTGACATAGTCCGTCCGAACCGGAATAGCTCACCAAGAGAGTATTTGACCACCAATCACCAACTAATCTATCATCATACTTGTCCGGGAATATCCAACCATCACATCCTCGCACTACATAAAACTTGCGTTTAGCAGCCAAACTCGTAAACAGTTGCCTCTCAGAAATATTTTCCGGGTAACGTCAAAAATAAAATTAGTGATCCGCAATTGTTATCTCAGCTACAACAATCACGTACACCCCCCAGTATAATTATTATTCATCCACATTCAAACCATAATAACACTGCATATCAACTCTAGTCATCTGGAAAGAGTTGTCATAGAGATTAAAAAAAACTACAAAGTATAAAAGAAGTACACTATCATGAAGGTACTATTGGGTGGAACACCACGGAGGATGTTGAGTACATCAAGAGTGTTATGCAAAGATGAGAAATCCAAACAACTTCTCAAGAACCTTGGGTTATCTTTACAAAAAGGAAACATCAAAACTGAAGATTCCGAAACCCAACAGACCCAACATGCCCAGACTCCAACCAATGAAGCATCTGACAAATCGACCCCCACAAAACACGAGGAAACCGAAATGTCGTCCTCAAACCAACAGTACCAAGACATGATCAATAGACTTAACGAATCGTACGATACCATATCTCACATGACCACCGATGATATCTTGATCCAAGAGAATCTTGATCAAGGCAGACAGCTCTTTTCCAACCCTTCGCATCATTACTTAAACAGAAAAGAGATTATCAGGAGTTTACCTTCGGATCTTGATCTTTTCAACCCAGAAGAACTCAAAGGAATCGATGAAGTCTACGACAAACTAGCATTACTTGACAGTGACAAGTCAGTACAATACAAGTACTACAAGCGGTATTTGAAGAAATATACCGATCCAGTCAATGTCATGATACAAGAATTCAACGGAGTAGACAAGAAGTTCCGTTTATTGAGACGTAAAGAAATGGAAAGCTTGAGTTTGGCTCCTGGAGCGTACTTGTATCACGAAAACCTTTTCAATTCTCCTTACAACGTAGTCGGATTTGATACCAGTATCAGTGGACTTCCTCTCAGAACAGGTAAGCACAGATTGAACGAAAAATGTTACCCACAGGAGTTCATTGAAGATTTACAGATGTATAGATCCAAAATACCCATTCATAAACGGGATTTGGATTTCATCGAACAGGAAGATTCTGCTATCAATATCAACCCTAGAAAAGTCAACAGCTTTAGAATGGGCGAGAGAACTAACAGGGGCTTTAGAGGTGCATTGAAGCCCGGAATCAACGGACTATACACTAAAGACAATGAAGAGCCACTTGATTTAACTGACAAGCAAAGAGTGGATGAATTTTTCAATAAAATCTACTCCAATATCGAAACTCCCACCAATACCATCCACATTGATTCGATAGAAAACTACAACTCTATTGACTTGAATAGAGATTTGGTGATTCGCATTGAAAACGAAATTTTGATCATGAAAAAGTCATTGCAAAACGAAATCGAGCAGTTTATGAAATCGTCATTGAACACCAGGATATTGATGTACAATGCGCAGCAGCTCAAACACAATCAGTACCGACTCTGCGAATCCAAATCCACCACCTCAATGAATTCAGACTCGTTGATGGTGATAAATTACTCGCTCAAAGAGTTCAATTTGATCCCCAACTACGGCTTAGTATTGAATACGTTGAGACAACGCAAAAACTTGAAAAACCATCTTTACAAAGTATTTCTCATAAATTTGGAAGACCAAATCGACACCCTCTTCAGAATCAAGTACTATCACGAACGTGATATGAACCGTTTGATGAAGAGAGTGGTGAAGAATATTGGCCATGTGATCAAATTCATACTCCAAAAGCTCTTCAAACCAATCCAGCACCTGCTTCCTAGCAATGACCATGGGATCAAAATATCAAAGAGATTACTTAGCACCGACGAATCCAGCACCGACTACGATGCCCTCATATACAGTCCATACTTGAACCGTTCCAACTGTTTCAAGAGAATTTACTGGTTAAACAGTAGGGCTAGAAACTTTGACCAAAGTGTGACCAAGAATTCGTCTGTTGCTAGAAAGGGTGCCATGCAGATCAACTGGAAGAGTTTCGACAATTTAATCGAGTATTAAAAATACTTTGTATAGTCCCCGTATAGTCATATAGTGCATTTAAGTTAAGTGGAGCCTTTTTTTGTCGTGCGCGCTCAATCAAGTCAAGTAAAAATTCTACTGAACAGAATTTATCACTTGTTCAAGTGTCGATAGAAAATGGCTTATAAGAAAGTAGGACCACCACCTAAGAACCTTCCGCCCTTGCCTAGATTGAAGATCAGAAGACCCACGGTGGCAAAATCAACCAACCAATGTTTCGTTCTTATGTCGTCGTTGTTGAACTGCTGGGCATCTAATGGCGAGGGAGCATTGCAATGCGCTAGTTTTGAACATGACTTGAAGAGCTGTATGGAAGTGCACAAGCCTGAGAAGGAGAGATGGAGTACTGTGAACTACCATGCCGGTAGATTATACCCTAAGTTAAGAGGTAAGGTCAACGACTAGACCATAAGTCACGTGATCGGTCGATTGTATATAGAAAATCAGCGGTGCACCGCAGTAATATTACGAAGCATTTGAACAGTAAGAAAAATCGATCGTAGTAAAGCCAGGAAGAGAGCTGGCAACTAGTGCTATAGCATTGGGGGAACAAGCAAAAAAGAATGCGATTTGTGTGGATCGAACACACGACCTTCAGATTGACTGTGACTGAATCTCTTCAGTCTGACGCTCTCCCAACTGAGCTAAAACCGCATTTGTTGACGTAATCGAGAGGGTAAATGAACTGGGTCTCGTTGAGGTGATGATTGAGGTCGAAAAAAAAAGTATGCGATTTGTGTGGATCGAACACACGACCTTCAGATTAACTGTGACTGAATCTCTTCAGTCTGACGCTCTCCCAACTGAGCTAAAACCGCACTGCGTTGAATTTTGTGGCTGGAAGAAAATTTATAGGCTGAGCCTACAATATATGCTTCAGTGACGTGACCTATGTATAGAACAAACGGCATTATATTTTAGATTTCCAATTACGAAAAAATATAGCTATTGGCTGCAATGACAGCGCAAATAGAGAAGCTGCGGGGTCGGTGACCAAGGAAGTTCACCGACCGACTAAGTAATAGGGGAGAATAATATAATTTATCTTCATAAACGTACTAAAAAATAATCTCAGCATCTCCATCCAATGAGTCGGAAAAAATTCGAAATTTCTGGGCTGCAGAGCGCATGAAATAGGAATACGATGAAGCGCAAAGTTGAGCGTCACTTATACGCACACAGCTGTTCAGAATATAGCAGCTGTTCAGTTACAGCACTCTATAGGTGAAGAGGCCATTTTACTCATGATTGGCACCTTTCTGTTGTCCTAATCTCTCGGGTTTATCTAATTCAGTTGCATGCCTGTAGATGCAGAAGAAGCGGCTTGTTGTTCTGGTGACAATGCCGAGCGAATCCGTTTTGAGTCGCAGACCCCTTAAAATTTGCTCGTTTTGAACCCATTACGTGACCCGCGAGAGATGGTGTGAAACGTGGCACTGGGTCTCAAAACAACAATATTATACCTCAACAGATTAGTACATTTACGGCAGTTTACTTGGAATTAGCTGACCCGTGATATGATGAACTTTTCCTGAACCCTTTCTTCTTCAACCACTGAACTTGCGCGCCGCGGGGAGTAGGCGTAGCCTGCGGAGATGCAATTTGTGGGCACTAGAATGTTTATCTCTAATACTTTTCTTCACTTGTAGCTACCTCCTTTACCCTATCGCATTCTTGGTTGTTGGTTTACGAGCGGTATTACACCAATTTATCCAGGCAGACTGACCCGCAAGTTCGTAACCTTTCTGCGGCTCTCTCGCTGTCAAAATTCGGTAAATTTCACACAACAGAAAAGAAAAGTGAGTAATATAGTCTGGGAACTGTATGGATAAACATCCCAGTGAATCATACGGCTCATCACAGAATTAGTGCTACCAAAGTTACCGGAAGGTGTTGAGTTACACCGAACCTTACTGAACTATATCTTTGGCTAAACCTATATCCTGTTTTCACTACGAATGCTATCATGATATTACATCGCATACACAAGCTGTTGATACTACAGCTCTTACTCTTTCTACTGTTGATCCAGGTGGCGTCTGCAGCGTTCCTACAAGCCCAAAGCTGTAATATAGACAAGTCCAACTTTGCGTTGAGGGAATTTGTGATCGATGCAGCTCTTGATACAAAGAACAAGAAACTCAAGTTTTTTATCAACTCCATGGTCATACAGCAAGACTTCAACGGTACAGATCGAAGAAACACTTCGGACCCAGCATATGTCGAATTGTTTAATCCCGTAATAACAGACGTTAATCCGGCGACAAATGAGTATACCACGTTCCACGTTGACATCGATTTCATGGGCAAAACGTTGATCAGCCAGAACTTGAGGCTATGTGACATGGTGGCCGTCAAAGACACGCTTGCATTTGAAAATGGGCCCCGTTTTAACCCTCCTACGCCAACTTCAACCAACAACTCATCCAGTGAAATCCACCCTACATTTGTGGACGGTGGAGGCCCCAAAAATAACAAAACCAGAATCCATAAACCCAAAAGATTCCTCAATATGGACTATGATGCTTGTGACGAATACCAGGACGGCATCGGCACGGAGTTAGAAGTAGATGAACCACCGACTCCTGCCAATTTGTCGACTTCCAACGCCACTATCGAATATATCTTTACAACCCTTCAACATAAGTTGCCCCACTGTCCTTTGTATGACGGAGACTCTATCATGTTGTACTACGAAGCCGATATCAGTTCGTCTTTTCATGCATTGGGATCTTATACCGTCAAGTTTACTGTGGTTTCCAACACGGACTCTGAGATCATCGGATGCTCCAAACTATACGTCACTCCTGTCCAACGAGAAGCTGTATTCACTGGTCTGATTATTGCAATCATAGTTCTATTGGTGGTGACGGGCTTCCTTAATATGTTGACGGTGGTCTACTCATCGTATCAAGAATCCTCCAATCCATGCTTGTTTCAAGCATCAACCATCTGTAATGAAGACTTGCTCAAACAGCTAGATGCAAATGTGCCTCGTATCATACTATATCTTCAGTTTGCATTGTTTATAGGAGGTTTGGACCTTCAGTATCCCGGCTTCTACCAACCTCTGATTGGTTATTTCCGCTGGTGTGCCTTGCTTGGTTACAACGTCTTCAAAAACTCCAAATTCAGGCGCAGTCTCAAGTCAGACAATCTTTACAGAACCCTCAACTTGGGTGGCTTAAGGTACTTGACAATGCTTTCCAATGATAGCATGGACCACATAGGGTGGACTAATTTCATGTTGTGCTTCATACTATGGTTAATGATCCAGGCTGCTGCCTTGCAATCTCTTCTTTGGCTCAAAAAGATAGTCGACAAGGTGGTGAGAAAGTACAACAAAAATTCGAAGGTCACATTACTTAATGACGAAGAAAGCTTTGATTTCAGCTGGAAACGTAACTTGTACTTTCTAACCGGAAGCTTGCTCGAATCGTTCTTGGGACTATTTGCCTTGCCGTTTTTGGTGCTTACGTCTGCCCTATTTTACGAATCAAACAATGTATACAAGCGGTCATTCAACAGCATGAACACGTTGCAATTGGATGCTTTCAGCTTGATTACTCCGTACGACCACATGTTCCAACCTTTCGAAATATTCACTACAAACGCAAACAGAACCATGACTCCCCAATTTAGCGGAGCGACCGTCAACTACACCCAAACTCCTTCCCCCGGTAGCCAGATTGTAATAGACAGAAACATTCATAACACACCTGTTCCTATCCTTATTGTCTCATCAATATTGTTCTGTTTCTGGCTCTTTTTGGTTGGCTACTTCGTCTTCTACTACCTCGTTTCGTTTAAGAAATGGGGCATTACGACAAACAAAAGGATCCTGAGACTATATACTTCCATTAAAGTGGTGATGATATGGGGTTTTATGTACCAACACTTCCATCCAGCGAGACTCCTCTTCATCTGCGCATATTACCTCTCGCTAATATGTAAAGCCTTAATCATCGGGTGCGTACAGTCCAATGGAATCGTTCAGGTATCTGTGTTGATTGTCTTAGAATTTGTGGAGGTGGCAGCAATATTTATAATCAAACCCAACTATGTGAGTCTTAAAAGAATTTCCACAGTGTGGATGATGCCGGTAGCCAGGTTCTTGGTAACTGTCTTGTGCATACCCTTAATCAGAGAACTTAACCTCAGTGAGCTTCTGAGAACGTATGTTGCCTATGCTCAATTGATAATTCACCTCATAGTTGCATCTGTCTTCGTCATTCAGTTGATCTGGTGTTTCAGTGGGACTTTGATATCCATCTACAAAATGAGAAAAGAAAGACTCCAGTTTGCCATGTATTCTGGAGATAACAGAACCTTTTGCTCTGACGACTTTGCCAGGGAATTTGAGTATAAACCGGTCCAATTACCAGGAAGTTCACCAACTCACACGCTGCCAACGACTGATTTCTACTCTGAGAAAGATTACCATAACCAGTTCTCTTTCTATTCCTACCCACCTCCATCACACGTACCAGATTCTGAAGATCCGACTATCCAGCCATTAGAAGATATTAATGGCGATTTCTACTATAGAAGTCAGTCTCAGAAAATTTTGAAGAAAATCGCTGACCAGGGAGAAGTCGATTCGACAGCTCCAAAGGCAGAAATTAACGTAGAAAACAACCAAATAACCTCGGACGATCCCAACAATTCAGAAATTGCCTTCGTGGATCAGTTATCTTTAAGATCCCAGTCCGATCTACAATCATTTTCGGAATTACAACACTACTCCGACTTGCGTAAGAAAAAGAACGATTATCGAGTTAGAGAAGGTGATCAAATTTACAAAAAGTACTTTGTGGATTCCCACATCGACCCCGAAATCAAAGCCTTATGGGACGCAAGAAGCCATAAGCATACCCAACGAAACACAAATATGCCCATTGGTAGTGGAAACGCTAATGCTGCTAAGGGACATATTCCTATTAGCAATGGATTATCAGCCACCGCAGTACCTCCTGAAATGTCCAGTACACCACCGTCTATGATACACAAGCTTACTAGCGAATTCTCGACTTTTATCAAACCACTTGTACCCAAAAAGCAGGAGAAGGGATTCCACGTATCCAGACCTAGGCAATTGGTTATCAAGACCTTGGCCGAGGTTAATCCACCTGATGTTTCAAGCAGCGAGGAAAAAGATACCTCCCGTTCTCCAGTTTCGTTTTCCAAATCTTTATCAAGCGAAGAAGGTAATTAGTATTGACTACTAGTTATTTCACCGATAAAGTGACAAAGTATTTCAATTCTGTCATTTATATTTATACAATAATTTTTTATATTCATACTGTTAATAGTAGGTACATGTAGTTCTTTAGGAACTTTGAAAAAATCTAAGAATCCCATTAAATAAGTCTATTTTCATAAAGACGAGTCGTGAAAAGAAAACGATGTAAACTAATAAATACGGAAGTAAGGATCAAACTATGTTTTTGATTTCTTAGTTGGCATCTCTTCTTCACTAGTCGAGTCATCACTGAAACGCTTCTTGATGATGTTCTTAATGAATTTTCCATCGTCAATAAACTTGAACGTACCTGAAGCATCAGTGAATGTCTTTTCTATATCAAGACAGCTTAAGATTGACTTGTATTCAGATTTCAATACAGTGTCGGCAAAGCTGGCTCTGTTGAACTCAGCATCAGCATCAAATGGTTCGGCGGCAACTGGTGGATACTGACCTAATCTGATGTTAAGAATGTTCTCGTAGTTGACCAAGAAAGCCCGGGTTAATCTCTTGGATTCAATTAATTGGTAACATTTCTTAAAGATCCTGCTTACCAACTGGAATGTGGCATCGTAGGTGAGCTTTTCCATGGAATTGATTCTGTGAATGGACGAAATGATGGTCAAGATTTGAATCACGAAGACAAGCTCGAGAATCACTTCGTTGGTCCTGAAACAATCATAGGAATCCAACACTATTTCCACCATTTCTTCATCGTCTTCCTGTTCGATCTCGACGATTTTGTTTAAAACTTTTAAAATAACGTCTATAGTTTTTGACGAAAGACCGCTCTGTTCCATAAAGTAGTTTTTGATGATTCCAATAGGAATCTCGCCGAAATCGTACTTGGAGCCCAAATTTTCAATATAGCCGTATCTACGCAAAATTTCACTATTGGGGTGATCGGAATAGGTGTTGAAAATTTGCTCGCCCTTGGAAATAGGCTTGATACTCTTCATCATGAGGTCATTTTCTGTGTAAAGCAAGTTCGCATTATGTTTATTAGTGTCGGCATTTAAAGTATCGGCCAACGGCACCATGGATTTGAAGTAGCCATCTTGGGCAAGAGTCGCCTCCTCAGCATCAGGATTAACGTCTTCTATATCTTCGTGATTCTTTTTGACTTTCTTTAATTTTTCATCTTTCGACACGTCATCTATTTCTTCGTCCTCCTCGGACAGATCGTTACTGACCTCGCTGTCGAAACCAGACCAGTCAACGTCAAATGAATATGACATAATGATGGATGCTACTCTATTATAGTCTTTTAAAGTGATTCCTTTCAACTCCTCTATTTGTAAGTCTTGAATAATGATTTTTGGGTAAAGCTTTGCAAACATAGCTTCGGCCATATCTTTACCAATACGCTCAAGAATCAAAGAAGGTTTCAAGCGTTCAAGCTCCTCCTCAGTCCAGAACATGAGTTGGTTGAAAATATAGTTTTCGTCATCAAGAATAGGCAAAACCTGGAAGTACGAGTACCATTCTGACGACAGTTTTTTCACCTTCAATTCGTACAAGATGGAGATAATAAGCGCTTCCCATTGATTCAAGTGGAGAAGCTTCTGTTTAATATCCGGGCGGTCACGCACCAAGGAACAGTTGTCGATATTCAATACAATCAGTCTGGGTATAGTAAACAACACCTCATCGTTGTCTATGTCTTCAAGGGCCCTCAACCCACGGCCTTGATTGCATGCTCTGTAATCAGCAATCTCAACCTTTGGAGATATTGTTATTCCACGATCTGTCAACCACTGAACGAACTTGTCCGTAGCCCGCTTAAACTCGGGCATTGTCAATATTATTCAACTACTTCGGAGAAAAGTTTGTCTAAATATCAAGTTACTAGATGAGTTAGAAAAAATAGAATTTGTATACAGAAAATAGCAAGGATAAGATATCGCAAACAGTAGTTCTCGCAACCAGTGCAGGATTTGCGAAGGAGATGTTATGACAGGGAGGGCGGGACGAAAATAGAGCCTGCGACATATACGGAGCTGGCTCCCGCCGTTTTTGCCGTTCAAACCTGTCATAGTTAGCGAGAGATATGCAGAGCATGTTATGATGAATGTGTCTGAGACTAGAGAAAGGTTGCTGTGTAAACAATCATACATATACACTATAGATCCTTTTATTATACACTATTGTCCTGTCTTCAAACCCTGATCAAGGTAAATACGTAGGAAAAATATTTACTCGGAGATCTTGGTAGGGGGCCGAGGGGTCTTTGGCTGGATTATGCCTGTTTGTGCCAGCTGGACCGTACTGGATCTGGTTTACTGAGGCGAGCCTGTTTGGGCGACGTATTTTTTTTTTTCGCAACTTTAGCGAGTTGCCGTTTCATATGGATGATTGTTGTCTACGTTGCCGTGCGTACATACAACTGACTCGGCACGCGGGCGTTCACAGGATCAGACAACCTGCGAGCGCGGATAAAGTTATCGTCGCTGGTGGCGACCGCCAACACCCCGTCGCCGTACGCAAGCTTGGCCACGCTCTGCGGAAACCTGGGGAACATCTTTATTCTTTTTCTCTTGACGCAATCCCACTCGCACACCGCCCCGTCCGCGCCCCCCGTAAATAGCGAGCCGTCGGGAGCAAACACTACTGAATTCACCGCGTACACAATATCGGTGTCGCAGGTCTTATCGTGCTGGCGGTGACACTTGAAAGTGAACCTGGCGGCATCCTGCACTTCCGCGGCCAGATCAAAACATTCTAGCGACACCCGCCCGTCGACGGTACTGACCGCAAAACCCTGATTGTCGGGTCTGCACCGGAGGTCTTTGATCTGGTACTTCAACCCAAGCTCTCTTTGCTCAAACGGAACCGAGAGCTGCCGTATATCGTAGATTTCAATGTGGTTGCCACTCAATCCTACCGTTAAGTAGTCGCGGCTGGTGTCCATGGTAAATATCTTGCTGCCGCCTACTCGCGTGGTGCCGACCACCGCGCGCTGCCGCACGTCTACCACGTTGAAGACGCCGCCAAAGCTACTGGCAATTATTACATTGGGGTTATCGTGCACTCGGGACATTTTATTGATGCCTTGTCCTATGACCTGATCGTCGCTGCCGGCAACCAATTGGTCTAGCTTCATGTTCTCGTAGTCAATCTGGCATATGCTGCCATCCAAACTGCCCACAAACGCACTTTTGGTGTCGGTGTATAGTAGACTGAGCGGAGTGCTGCGGGTGTGGATGGACCCGACCGGCTCAACAAACTCCGAACTGGCTCTGGTGCAATCGTAGATCAATACTCGATTATCCCATGACGACAATATCAACTGGTTGTTGCTTGACAATTGAATGTCTGATACGATATCTAGTCCCTGTGGGACTTTCACCTCAACGAACTTGCTCATGATGATGATGTACTTTTTGATACCGCGACCCGCACCAAAATACCGCGAGTCCCCCAAAATACCGCAGCGTCACGAGGATGATCAACTAAGTTAGTGCACATCTTTAGTTACGATTTTGAGTTTCTGGATCTCGGCAGGATCTTGGTCCGGCTCCACCCATGCAAAGTTCTCGCCGTGGGTAAGCCAAAACTCAAGAAACATGAGCTCGTCCGGAACGTCATTTAGCACCATTCTACGCCGGTTGAGCTGCATTTTGAAATGCGGCTCTAGATCCATCACCGTAGGACGGGATACTGGCGCCTCCAATATAAACTCATTCTGGTCAAACATGTTCAAGTTGGACTCTTCTCTGACTTCACTGTGGTGGAAGTTTCGGATGTTGACCTCATTGTGTTCTTCAAAGTGCCTGATGATCTTGCTGACTGCTACGAGCTCGTCCTGATGTATCATGTTGTAGTAGAGCGAATTGTAGTGCCGCCAGGTGAGCCTGCCCACTCTGTCTACGAGAGTCGCGCGCCAAAGTCCCGCTAGCGTGGTACCGACAAATACTGTGCTGGCTATGCCCCACACCGCGACCGGGACTAACGGCATCAACGACCACTGGGCTACAGTCGCCGCGCTAGTCAAGGCACCTGCGAGCACGCAGTGGTTGATGATCTGGCGTCTCTTAAAGTCTAGATACGCTTTGGATCCAAACGTGGCGTCGATAAGCACAAACCCGTTGAAGTAGTCTTTGCCGTCTAGTAGTACGTTAAGCGCCGTGTGCACCACCGCAGAGCGCGCGCGCGAGCTGCTCCCTGAAGCAAGACTAGTCCACGGCCTGGTGAGGCTACGGCCAAAGTTACGTTTGACAGCGCCAAGGATATGGCCAAAGTCGCGGGACCGCGGCCTATATGTTACGAACTCCTTGACCGCCGTGTCGAGCCCCCCAAAATCATTATCATTCAAGTATTTGTAGAGCATAGCCTCAATTTGCGCGGGGGCCGGCGCCGCGAGGCCGAGACTCTCGCTAGAAATAAGTGCTCTCGCGGTGGACCGCGGTGGCTGCTGCGTGCGCTGTAGTCGGCGACCAGCACGAATGCAGTCGATCAAGTCAAGTTCGCGATGCACAGAACACCTATGAGTGCGTAGTCGATGGATATAGCTCTCGCATGTGAGCGGGGCCCGAGTGAACGGCGTATAGGTGTTGCACCTCATGGTGAGCATTTTGCGATGAGATTTGAAATTGGCGCCGTAATTATCCTCAATGACACTTCCTAAACGGGCACAAGTGTAAATAAATATACGGATCACGACGAAAGCCAATTTAGCGAAGAAGAACTTCGAATGGAGCAGCTGTAAATACCTAGAAACACATCACCTATACCCTTACAATTTAATCACCTCTAGTACTTATGGACCCCACAAACTCGAGCCGGTTTCAGTACCCCCATCCCGAGAGAGCTCACTCTGGCGAGCCAGCTGATGACGACACAATTATGCCGTCGTCCCACTCATCCAGATCATATATCGAGTCAGATATCCCACCACAACCTCCAAAGCACCTTTCACACACACGGTACTCGTCGAATTACTCAGAAAACTCCGACGAAAGCGGCGAATCTCGGCACTCGCTGTTGTCTAAGGCATCAAGAACATCAGACTTCAAGGGGTTTCCGCCACCACAACCACCCAAATCTCGAGAAGTCGCCAATAGAGAGTCGTACGTTTCGACGTTCAGTGACTATTCAGGCAGAATTGATAATGTTGACGACATGGGAGCGCAGCCTTCGTTGGTCAAGCTCGTAGAAGGAAAAGACAAACCACAGCAGGACTTCTCTGATCTCACTTCAGAGGCACTGTCTGTACATATTGGAAAATTGCCTACATTCAAGACCATGTCGCAGCAGAATCCAAATACAGAGTATGTTTCGCCGGTCAAAGTGAAGCCTGACAGTTCTTTTGAGACCAGTATCGAGAGCGCCGTCCCACGCAGGTCGCCAAGGAGACCCAAATCAGAGATATGGAACGATGCTGTTATCAAGGAGAAGAAGAAGAAGAACAGAAAGACCATGTCGTTGACGTTGAGTGACGATTTGGATAATCTCATGGAGAGCGCTAGCAGCTACAATGTAGAGACAGAGAAGACCGAGACTGAAAGACCAGAACGGTCAGAAAAGACTGAAAGAGGAAATTTAAGAGACCCCAAAAGGTACGAGTTTGAAAGGTCAGACATCGAAGAACTTGAAAGTCTTGGTGAGAAGAACAAAGTAATTCATACCAGTACTCGGCAGTCCGATGAATCGGCCATTCCGTCGCCTTCTTTGGAAACAGAACCTGTATTTGACAGTCATGCGATGCCTGCGAACGTTAATGTAGCCGAGCCCAGATCGGGTGCTTCTTTACCTCCTAGACCCGCTCCGGAGCATGTGAGAAGAGCCCGTGAGGTGTCGAATGTGATTCAAGATCAGGAGAGAGAACAAGAAAAAGAAGGAATACTGACAGGAGAGTTAGAAGAGAAAGAGGTGCCTGAGGTTCCCATTGATCTCAATGCCGACCCAGCTGCGGATAATGAATCAGAAGAACTCTACCATAATCCTGATATAAATTCACAAGAGCTTTACGAGACCAAAGAAGCAGGAGAACTCTACGAAAATCCCAAGTTGAACGACTCCGATGCTTCACCCAAAACGAAATCGGCCTCGTTTCAATTCAATTCTCCTGAATTGGCCCACGAAAGACAAAACTCGGGCTCTTCATTCTACCCCGAAAGCCGCAAACTTTCAGCCCCAGAAAGCTACAAGAACACCACTCCACTCCAAATCAACAGAGACTTCAATAACGACGACGAGTACTACGATATAGGCGACCCAGTGTTGGTTCATAAACCCTCAAGAGCCAAATCGGTCAAGGATGCCACCAAAGTGCCTGGACATAAGAGAACCAAGAGCAGAACCAAGAAGATACGTCACAGCACCGGTTCCAAAAGAGCATCTACCGACCTCAAACCTTTTAGCTACAATACCTTGATCAGTTTATTGGAAAGCATGAACGGGACCATTATTGGAGAAGAATTCAGCCAGCTCAATTTACCAGTCAAGGAAAAGCAGTTGATAGAAAAGATAGTCGATTCGTTGTCTCGTTTGACACTGGATATGGTCATTGACGAGAGCAGGTACGAGGTGGGAATCCAGCGTTTGGAAAAGGCTTTAAGGGTATTAGAGGGGTTTATGTGAGAGCTACAAGGAAAGAAACCATTAAATAGGTGGCACCAGGTTACAACTCGGTATATTAATAGAACATGAGACAACAACACTCTCCGTTTATTACCACATGAGGATACGAGAACACTCACGGTTACATGAGGATACAACTCACCGTATATTATATAGATACATGAAGGTTTGATCAAAGCTTGTTAATCAGTGTATGATCAGTGCTTTTGATCTTTTCCTTCCATTTTCAAGTATGTATGGAAACAATTGGATATTTTGACCATCACATCGTAGACGAGTTCGGAATTCACCACGAAGTCGTAGTTGAGTTTCATTACTGCCGGCACGCTTTTGGTGCCTCCGTTGCTTTGGTCTGAGCTGGTCGACGACGGCGTTTGGACCTGTGCCTGTTTGTTCATACTCTGGCACTCGACGTCGATTTCGTTGATGGCCTTGAATATCAACTCAAAAAGACCTTTGTATTTGAGGTTTTTAGAGTTGAGGTTGTCTTTGAGGGAGATTTTGATCAAGTTCCTGCCTTTGCTATCGAATTTGTTGCGTTTGAACACCAAGTTGATGGCGATTTTGTCCTTGAAAACCTTTTTTGACGAAGCAGGGTTGGTGTAGTTGAAGTGATAGATGTACTGGATTTGGTTTAGCGACGGCAATTTGACGTCAAAGTTAACCTTGCGAAGTCCGTTGGGGAACCGAAGGTTGTTTTCGGGTGCTTCAAACTGTTCTCTGATAGCCGGGATCGATTTAAGGATCGGACTCATCTCTTCCAAGTACTTTATGATACCAATAATGGGTCCAGGACGAGTATCGATGGTTTCTGGCTCGGGACTAGCGCTCTTTTCTCGCTCCTCGTGCTTTTTGGAACCAACGTACTGCTTTCTCAAGTACCGGTTCAAGTAGAGCAACACTATTTTGAGCTCTGCGTAAGAAGAGCTTGGCATTATGGTGTCGATACTGTGGTCAGATTCGGTACCCACAAGCCTGATGGGCTCGTTGGACATTTCCGGCAACTTAATAGTCAAGTCGTCGGCGTTATCCTTAATTCTGATGACAATATCGTTCATGGTGTTGGTGACTACATGGACATTACTTTTATGAAGCTGATCCAAGATTTTTATGAGCTCGTTCAACTTGTTCAAGTTATTAAAGACCTTGTCAAGTAAATTTTTGGATGCTTCTCCACTTTCTGCCACACTATCCAAGTCTTCGAAGGTTGAACTGGTATGTTGTGCCCCCATTCTACTGGTCAAGTTGATGACATCGTTAATCTCGAAGCATTTCCTGGCTTCGTCAATTTTTATAGCACTTTCTTCTGAGTTTTTGATCGACAAATTTCGGAAATTTCCAAAGAGTTTGAGCTCCATTTGCGTCTGCTGGTTGATATTGATCAACTTAATTTTGAGGAATAGACTGGTCGACGAGTTATAGACTGGAAGAAGATCGTTGTTATTGTACAACATGAGCATCGACTCATACGTAATTGGCGACTCAGGTGTATCCAGGCCTTCACTAACTGTATTTTTAATCTCTTCTTTTACTCCATTTTCTTTCTCAATGTTGAATTTACCAAGGATCTGCTCGATCTTTTCAGACTTCAAGAACCGCACGCCTCTAGCCTGTAACTCCTCTAAGATCATATGGTCAATAATCATGTTAGAACACAACTTTGAAAGACTGGAAAAGAACCCAAAGTTGAGCTTCTCAGGCACAACTTCGTCCGTAGTGCCTTGAGGGTCTTTGAACGAAAGCTTTTGGATCCACTGTATTTTCCAGTCTCCATTAACAGATTTAATACGTGAAACCCACCAATGGGTTTTGGATATCACTCCATTAGTCAAGTTGATCAAAAACCACGAGGACGGCCAGTCTTTACGACGGTAGAATTGGATTTTACTGGCATTAAAGTACAGTTGTTGGTTGATCAAGAAGTTGTATAGTTTTGTGGTTTCGTAATCGTTCAACTTGATGATATCGTTGTTGATCCATTCGATCGTCATGAGGCGTGAATTGATATCTTTGGTATAAGTTTCAAGTCTCAATTGTATCAAAGACTCCACCGCGTTGGCAATCATCTCTTTTTCACTTACAAAATTTGATGTTTTAGCGTTAGACGGAATGGAGTTGATTTTTTTGGTGATTTGGAGCTGGATCGGCGTGGGGTCTATGAAATAAAAGAATCCAGTGGTGGGATTTATCGAGAATATGGTCGATTTGTTGGGAGAGATTTTGATCAAGAGCTGGTGTGGTGAAATGTACGAAATTTGGTCTGACTGGGCTACTTCGGAACTCACCGTATCTTGTGAAGCCACCAACTTGGCCAAGAACTGGTCATATATCTTGGATATTAGCAACGCAGAGTGTTTGTTGACAATGATATTAAGAATTAAATCGATGCTAAGATCTTCGGTTTCTGCGTTTTGATTTGTTTCGTTATCGGCCTTACTTTCAAAAATATCGGTAATGCCGTGGTTCAAAATATAGTGGCCGTTTTTGAACCACCGGAAGTTTAGGTTGTAGGATCTGTCTATGCCGATTTCGATGAAAGATCTCCATCCTCTCAGTAAGAAATGGCTTGTCCAGTAGTTTATGATCACAAGCGACTTACCGTTTTGGTAATTAAACTGGATATTTCCTCTCCATTTCGAGTTCACGGCTAAGTCCTTGAGTTGCCTTGATATAAGGTATATTTTGAAACTAATCGAGTATTTGTGAAGTAAATCGTATAATCCTGATAAGCCATGATTAAGCAATGTAGAATTGACGGTTTTTTCCAATTTTTCATGCGAAACTTTGGGCAATTTCGTGGTTATTCGATTGTCTTTATAGGTTATAAGAGAATTTTCTGGGTTGATTCCGAACAAGAATTTGAAGTCAACAAAGTAAAATGGCGATTTATAATATTCATCTTGTGTTTCGATGATCAAATCGTTGGCTACTGTAATTGAAATCTGAAACTCGTCTGGAATCGAAATGATTATTCTTCCGTCTTTGATCTCATAAGAATTCAAAAAACGACTAGGGATATCCATTAGTGCCATTCTGGTCATAAGAATAAGGTTCAAATCTTCAAGAACCCCCAAAGTCTTCTCTGGACTGATCTTGGGCACCTTGATGAAGTTATACGATGGAAGCTGAGGTCTTCCCTTTGTCAAGACTTCCAAACTGGTAATCAAGTCGGAGTTGGGGAGCTTTGCACCCGAAAAACTGTTAAGAGCATTCAACTGGAAACTTAGCTGTTCAAAGTGGAACTCTTGCATACGAAACCAGTTAAGCAAGTCAATGAATTTACCAATATCTTTGGAGTTGCTGGACCATTTGACCAATGTGTAGATCTTGATAAAGTCCTGTCTTAGAGAGGTTATAACCTTTAAGAAGTTTTTCTTACGCATGGAATCGGACTCGGTTTCCTTGGTGGTCGACAAGTTTTCTATTATAGTGGTCAACTGCTTGTAGGCTTCTTGGGTGTAGAACTTCAACACGTTGGAAAGCGGTATAATGTTGTTGGTTATATGAGGAATCTCTGGTGGAGGAGATGATACAGTGGCCAGTGACTTCTTGACACTGCCATTATGGGTACCATTTTGAGTAGTCGTATCATTCATACCGGTTAGTATTAGGCAGTTGGTTAAGCAGTTGGTCGAGAAATTATGGCAAATACGCGATAAGATATCACAGTGGGTGGGTATGTGTAAGGATTTGGTGATTGATATGTATTACAGGGTGGTTGGTGGTATTATGATGGAGGAGCAGGAAGTTATTATGGTGGAGGTAGGCAGCGTTAGGTTGCAGGGATAGATGTGAATTTAGGGAGTACTGCGATAGTATACTGTGGTGATTGATCCTAGTACTTTGATGTATACACCAAGGTGTTGTGGCGTACTACTGACGTGGTATGTCTGTTAGCTGGCTTACAGTTGCAATTGAGTTGAGTTGAATTTTCACCGCACGACGAAACGCACGACGAAATCGTCGTGCGGTGAGAGCGGCTAGAACTAGAGAGTAACGAGAATTGAGGACAGGAGAGGGATAAGGGAGTAAACTACTTTTTTATTGGGCAAAACTCTCATGGTGGAGGTGTATCAATTTTGAGTTTTAGGATGTTCTTTAGGTGGCATTATATGTAAGATTAGAGTGGGTTGTCATAATTGTGGTGAAATAGACCTCAAGACTCGAATGCTCGCTAGCGCATTAGCGAGAATAGCGAGAAAATAGCGGGGGTAGAAAGCTTGAGAGAAGAAACACCCGCAAAATTAATTGTATCGAAGCTCGAGTGGTAGCGGATTGTGCTTTAGTATGAGCTGAAGAGAGATAAAGCCGTTCGGTTTTGACATAGAATCTCTCTTCCTAGTAAAGTCCTTGGGATAGTGTCGCATTCACATAGTATGAGAGGGGACATTAAAGTGCTAATTATTTAATGTTATATTCACAATGTACGAGTATTTTAACAATTAGATTTTATTTTACATTGATTCAATAATATACAATACATATTATATCGATAAACGACAATTATAGTACAATTAGAATTCACAAAAGTTTGCTGGAACGCACGCTTTGATCCACTGGAACTCTTCCCTTTGCAATATGGTTTCGACCGACAATCTTCTGTCTTTTCTAACCAATAAAACCTCGACCAAGCTCTTCAACTCAGTCATTATATGCTTGATTTCTGGGCACACCTCGTCGCCGCCAAGAAAATCGTTGACTTTGAACCAGTCCCAGTCGATCATGGCAATTCTGTGAGCTGAGCTATTTTTTGACAACTTCCTGCGGATCACTGCTGGCGAGACTCCATAACTTTGTAGTACTGCCAAAGGAGGTAAATCAAATGGTAGCCTATCTTCAAGAATCGAGTATATCAACACTCCCACAGACCACGAGTCGGTTAGTCTCCCATTATACTTGAGGCCCATCAACAATTCGGGAGATATATAATCTTGCGATCCACATCTAGTTGATAACAATTGGTCTTTGCTCAGTAATTTCTTCGATAAACCAAAATCAGTGATATTGACAAGTGGACCGGAGTAGTCTTGAGCAAACCGTAAGGTATCGTTATAGTTGTGATTAAGAAGGACATTTTCGAGCTTGATATCTCTATGAATAATGTTTTTGTGATGCATGTATGAGATTGCAATGATGGTTTCGCACACAATCCTACGCATTGCTATCCAATAGGCTAAATTATTAGGTTGATTATTGTGTGTGGACAAGAATTGGTAGAGGTTCCCTCCGGGACAATAGTTGATAAAGATTAGTTGATCACTAGAATGCTGAAGCATCACAAACTCTTCGTCGGAACCAGTGGTGGGTTTGGTGGGTTTTGAGGATTCGTAGTCCTTTTCAGAGTGGATTTCCGTTTCACTATCAATTATGAGCTCAGATTCGATCTGTTCACGCTTAATATGGAGATTAATATTATAGTCAATAAGTTTAATGATAGACGGATGGTTGAGCTGATAGAGAATGTTGAGTTCTCTTTTGATGAAAGACTTGAAATTACTGACTTCGTTCTTGTATTTGGTAGGAATAGTAATGATTTTGATGGCTACAGCATCCAATCCATTTTTGGCAAGTACCACAGTACTGAAATTTCCCGTGCCAATTTCTTCTACAAATGTGAACTTCTGCCCCAATCTTTTCGAATAAAATACTGTTCCAGAGTATTTCGATGCATTTTCAGTAGTAGTGATTTTGTTGTGTTCAGTAGTAGGAGAAGTTTGCGAGTATGCCGGTGACGTTTGTGAGGTTCCTGGGGAAGTCATGGAAAACGCAGATGTCAATGGAGGGGATGGAGTCAGTGGAGGCGAACGAGCAGATGACTTGGATGAAGATCTAGACACTGTTTTATCTTCAGGAGGGAAGTTTGGAGCGATTGGAGAGGTGTTAACTGGGTTTGAAACAAACCGCTTTTTGAAATTAGTGGCGCTGTTTTCTAGTAAAGAGTTCTTTCTACCCAAAGCTGGAATAGGTTTGTATTCGGAGATGATTCTGGGAGGTGACATCTGAATATCATTCAACTGGTCTTTATCGTTGCCTCTCTCCATATTTTTAGGGCTTTTTTTGATTAGTTTATCCAAGGTAAGAAACTCACGATCGGTTGGAGTATGGAGATTATAGTTGTAAGAGAATTGGCCGGGTCCGATGATTGGAGTAGGAAGTTGAGTTATTCTATCAAAGGTAACACTTGATGGGGAAGTGCTCTCAGTAGGCGTGGCATTGAATGTTACTGATTCTCCAAGGATAGAGCCACTTTGCGAGCTAGCTCCTGAAGTCACCAAAGAAGATTTTGGGGTGGGATCGCCCTCATCCATGTGATCATCTTCGAACTCATCATCACTATTATTAAGAACGCCAGAATTCATAAGGTCGATTTTGAGATGTGAAGGAAATCTAGGGTTGGTCACATTAGGCGGTTTGTAAAGAAAATCGTTCTCATTCAAGTTTTTCAATTCGGGTATTGACAGCGGCATGGAGGCGAAAGGATGGGGAGACACCGTCGGACTAGGCGACGACGACGGGCTTTTTCTAGACATTGTGTGATTGAAGTGTGATTAAAGGAGTGTGGGGAGTATCTAGCCGTTTGGAATTGATATAATTGTGAAAGAGTTGAAATTTGGGTTGGGTATTTTGGTGGGGTGTGTCAACTCAGGTGAGCAGATACCAATGGCGGCTAAAGCAACTTGAAGGTATAGATGTGACGAATACAACAGCAGCGTCTCGCCTTCTCGAACTACCAGAGACTTCCAAGAAGAAAAGACCAGACTGGTTAAAGTTTAAACAGTGAACAAACAAGCTTTTGGTGTTATTCTAAATTCTTGTTGTGAGTTTTGAATCTTATCGCGCAGTTGGGGCACGGAAAATTGGGGATTTTGAGAGTTGGGGTGGATGACAGATTTTGCGAGATGCAGGGCGGCTGAGGCGAGAGGGTGGGGAGGCGGGATACGCAGGAAAGAGATGGCAAAAGGAGATAGGCCAGGTCTGGGTCTGGGTCAGAGTAAGTAGGCACGCTAGCCGCGCTTATGGTGTTTCTAGAGATGGTGTTTGTTGTATTTCCGTGTATATTGTGTTGCTAGCGGTTGCCAGCACTACGTCCGCGAGCATTGGGTCATCGGAGGCGTGACTTTTGTGAGGCTAAATAATACTGCCGCGTGGGTGGCCTATTGTTTGCGGAGCTGTCACGGGTAAATGCGGCGAGCGGCTCTGTAACATCGCAGCAGCTAGTTAGACGGCTCGCGACTCTGGGGGTAGATAGGGGTCACCGGTCATGGATTAGGGGTCGCCCTATTATACAGTGGCTAAGGTTATGATCTACACTGTCCTGATGTGTGTGCTGCTGGTAGCTTACCAACTATGGCTGGCTAGTCCGCGATTGGAAATTTGTTCCGGAGCCGCCAGCTTTAGATGGGTGCTGGGATGAGGATGGTGGAGGTGCGGACACGTGCCCGGCATTACGGAGCTCATCGCATGGCCACGACCACATATCCCGGGGTCCTCAAATTTGCCCCAAATCGCGCGAGCTTGTTGTCCCTGGATTAGGCGCGGATCTCCGCACTTCGTAACCGAACGATGATTGCCGCCTCGGACCAAATGTCCTGTGACTTAAGACCGCAAAATGACTAGGATGCTACAATATTACACGATTGATAAAGTTATATTACCCAAATTATATATATTGATGAATTGAAATTACCTCTTCTCAAAAACACACTCATGTTTCTTCTTGTTACACCCCTCACACTTGTTGAGCTCGCTGTTAAACAAGCACTTCACTTTTCTTTTACGGCACGACACACACGACGACTTCCGGGTATTCCCCGAATCTTGCGCGTCCTGAAATGTCTTTGATAACGCCGATGTGAGCGAAGAGATCAGACGTTTTGTTGTAACTTCTTCTTTCTTCTTGGCAATCTTGTGTGCCTTCTTTTTTGTAGCCACTCCCAATCCTGGGTCAGCTGCGGCTGATGCTGATGCGAGAACTGGTGAGACCGAGGCACATGCTAAACCTTGGTTTTCGACTTTAACCTCTTCACGCTTAATGCTAGCAAACGTAAAACTGTTGTTCGATGACTTTTTGTTGTTAATCATGATATCTTCTTTGGTGAATCCCTTCGAAAAGCAGCATGCAAGTCCCTTGACATTGCACGATTTGCAACTTTTGAACCTAATCAATTTACCGTTAGATATTATGATATGCATACCTTCTTCGTCCTTGATAACTTCTCCCCTGTTGAGATCATTCATTTGGGCGATACTTAAGTTGCTTGGGTATTGATATGGTTGGTTAGGCTCGATGGTTTTGGAAATAATGACAATCTCCGCATTACACTTCACCTTACGCAATCTGCACGAGTCGCACGATGGGCCCAACCTTTGTCTCCGCTTACTCCCCTTTTCGTCATCCTTTTCGGTTAATGTCGCACTGGCAATATTGGGTGACGACATGGGTGATGACGATGCAGAGCTAGATGATGTGAGCGAGGGTAAAGTCTCGGCTTTATGGTCATTAACAGAGGAGTTCGTTGGGCTGGCATTATTTGGATAGGTTTCCTGGTGCGCTATGCTGGCAATAGTGGCACTCAATAATCCTAACCCGCTGAGAGAAGGTGCTGGTTCTTTATATGTGTTACCTAAATGCATCAAATTATTTTCGGTCAATTTGTGATAAGTCGAAACTGGTTCAACTCCGGTATGTGCGGTGGTATAGTTTGATAAGCTGTTCAATGGTGGCAACCTTATAGGGTTGTGGTTGATGTTGTGAATGGTGGTATATTCGCGGTTTTGAAGCTGCTTTATTATAGGTTCTAATGGTGGCAATGATATCTGCTGCTTGTGTACTGATGCATTTTTATTTTGATTCATTATCGAATACAGCATCAAATCGTTTGACGTAGCCATTATGCTATTGGTTTTTTTCTTATTATGTAAATCCTAAATTCTCGAGGTCGTTCCTAAATTTAATATAACTGTGGTAAGGCGGTATCTTGTTTATATATACTTGGCCTTCCGAAACTCACAAGTTGTGACTTTTTTCTTTTTTTGGTCTAATTGCAAATTCCTGTATGCGTAGAGGTGGTGTGCAACAATATTCTGGGGTACGGTGAGTCTCCCGTTACGAGAGGGGAATCATAATTTGCTGCCACTGAAAATCCGGAGTTAGTCCGAGCGTGATGGCGATGAAGTACTCGACGTGTTAAACGACTCGTTGAAACTAGCACTTCAACCTACTATGTTCTCGAATGCTACATGCCACAGTGAAGTCTTGTGTGCTCCCTTATACTACCCTCTGAGTCAGGCCACAATTCTACGGTAGCTCTCCAAAATGAAATTCGTTAAACACTTCCTAGAATAAATTTGAATTGCCATGTGCACTTTCTCCTCCGAAGCGGCTCGGAGGACATTCAGGCGGTCTAACGTCGGAAGATGGCGTTTCGGAGCTGTGGGGACCATTTTTCTGACACTAGGAATTCCTCGGAAGATGAGTCTTCCTGGTAGAAGAGGTTGTTCGCGCGGTTTGCCAATAATCCGTCGGGTGAACTCGGGTGATTCTCGCACCTTTGTTAAATCAGGAAAACAGCAATTGCTTACTGAGGCGCCGCAAGTCCAGTCCATCTACCAGAGTCTAACTATAGAAAGCGCGGTTCGATGGTTTGATATCTTCCGGGCTATGAGTCGCGAGTACACGGCTCCGTGCTCGGGTATTTAGGGGTCTACAATTAGGTGTATTGAATGCGACTACACCCCACAGCGTTAATGACCAGTTTAAACTATCTGGCACCGCGGTCTTAGGGTACAGCGGTGGGAGGAGGTCACAGTAGAAACGCCTTATACAAACTTGGCCTTCCCCACCGGGAATTCTCTAACTCCCTCTCCCCGTAAGTTCAGTCGAGGAAATATACACCACAGCATAAAAAATAATCATCAAGCTTCGAGATTTCGAGGTGTGCTCATACGCAGTCCGTAAACGCAAAGTTATTTTCCTGTATTTGAAAGTTTAGCCTCACCCCTCTTTAAATTTTAGATACATGCGATCGCCACACGATTCTTAACGTCTCCTCACGACGAAATGAGGAGAGAGTGAGGAGAACTGGAATACGCCATTACCGCATAACAGGTGCTTGCGGTATGAGGTCGGCATGTGTAAGGCTAAAGAAAGCATAGCGGTGGCGACGTTTGTAAGTATAGAGAGAGTACAAGTACCATGGATGTCGTGGCACTAATCGCCGGTCGGCCCACAAGCGTCCCTGTCAGCCCCAGGTTCAGTTTTTTTTTTTTTTTGTCCCTAAATCCTATGACTCCTACAGCGACTCATCGAGGGAGTTTGAGTCCGAGTCCGAGTCCGAAGTTTATATCGGAGAACTTTTGACGCCTGGGGCGTCACCAGTAGTTACGACCTAAGACTTTTTTCCTCCGGATTCTTCCCCTCTGTCCATCATCTCCCCAAAACTCCGGATAACAGAGGTTTATGCACTTCCAAGAAAGGAAATTTCCCTTGACCCGGGTGAGTCGCAATACTGATATGGCATCCGCGGGGAGCTCCGGAGTCTGAAGTAAGAAGATCGCTTCGGCCTTCAAGTGAATGTGAGATAAAAATAAGCCTCGCTATCGAATGCTCCGAGGTACGACAAACGCGGCGCAAGCAAAAAAATAATCAGAAGCCCGATGCGGGGGTCGAACCCGCAACCTTTTGATGTCCTACCTAAGAGTCAAACGCTCTACCGATTGAGCTAACCAGGCGCTTCTTGAAATACTTAATTTTCGTAGCACTTATGATTGGTAAGTCCAAAAATACAAGATGAGCAATGAATGGAATCCCACAACATCCGCGTCAGTAAGGGCCACCGCCAACGCTTTGGCGTCCACCGTGGCGAGGGTGCACAGCTCGTGGCCCGACTCCCATACGGTGATGCCGCTGCCGACGGTGATGATGGTGTTCCCGTCCACTATCGCGCGACCCTCGCTCTGGCCCACTCGGGTGGACGCCACAACGGTGCCGGTGCGGAAGTCGTATTCCCTGACCAAGCCGTCGGACGAGTAGGTGACAAAGCGGTCTTGGTGCGACGTCATGCTCAAGACCCGGGCGCGTGCCTTGACGATCTCCAACAACCCGGTTTGCGACTTGTATTCAAACTTGACACTGGCGGGAAGCCCCGGCGCATGGGGCAGCCAGTACTCAAGTACTCCCCTGGTGTCTGCCGACACAAAGCACTGGTGCTTGGTGTTGTAGACGATGCACTGGATAGGGTTGTGGTGGGGCAACTTGAGCACCACCACGGCGTCGAGGTCATCGGAGACCACTGCAGAGATGGTTGCAAAATCGTCGCGGTGGCCCACGAGAAGACGTTCGTGATGTTCATGTTGGTACCAGCAGTTTGAGTGGGGCCCTATGGTACTGGGCACGAACCCTAGATGGACCACCTGGACCATATCGAGCGACACCAAATCGAAGATCCTGATGGTGGGGTCGTCTTGCGCAACAGTGGCAAGACGGGTGCCCATGACTAGGAGCTGGCGGATTTCTCGCCCGGGGTGGGCCGAGAACTGCTTGATACATTCAAGAGTATCGAGATCGTTGTCGTGGGTGGGTTCCGACTTGGGCTGGACTCGTTGCCAAAACTTGACTGTTCCGTTGCGGAGTCCCACCATCACGAGCTGGTCGTTGCTGGACTTGGCTAGTGCGGTGATGAGCGACTCTTGCTGGTACGATGAGGTATACAGTTTTTGGAACGCATGCCAGTGCGACTGGGCAGATTTTGGCTTGGGGTTCGGTTTCGGTTTCTTGGCGGCAGGCGCGCTCGTCAAATATGGTCCCACCACCTCATCATCGCTTTCGTCGCTGCTTTCCCGCTCGCTCATGTTGATGTTTTTTTTCTGACTTGCGAATCATAAATACAACAATACATAGCACATGGAACATTAATACATTAATATATACTAGAGATATATCAGTAATTTAGTTAATCAGTAGTCACCATTAGTGTTTTCACCAGTCAATAGTGTTTGCCATATTAGTTGTTAGCCTGTCTTAATTAGTGTACCATAGTCACCAGTTTAATTAGAGTGCCATATTGTGTACCATATTTACCATTTATTGCCATTTAGTGTATACCAATTAGTGTAAGTGTATTTATTCGCATGGATACTGCCACTTACAGCGAGCTCGCGAACAGGCTCACCGAGCTTGAATTCGCGCTAGGCCCAGTCACGGGTCAGACAATACAACACCAACTAGGCACGCTCCAGAAGCAGGTCCACGACATCTACAAAAACCACGGCGAGTTGGCGGAGTTGAACCGCATCATCACCGAGTTTGGCCTTCGGGACGCGGTGGATCCTGTGGAATCACAAGGCGACACCGTCTCCACCGATGTGAAACACAAATTGGTGCTACTCAGGTCGGAATCAATCAAACAGGCCCACAACAACGCCATGCAGTTGGCGGCGTTGGACGTCCGAAGACTAGTAAACTTTGTTGCGTCCGCCAACGACAAGACGCTTGACTTCAACGAACTCCACCACCACGTCCAACAACGCCAGGCTCAACTAGAACATATATCGCGCAAGTTCCACTGGTTGGTGCTCAAGTCGATGCTGGTGGTGGAGGCGTACCTCCAGCGGGTCAATGACCACAATACTTTCTGGCTCCAGGCGAACGAGCGCTTGGTGGCATTGCAACGAGCTGTGCTGGCCCGCGAAAAACAGCGTCCTCGGTATTGAAGCAGATAGTGAGTATAGGCTATGAATAAATGATGTAAACTAAGTAGTATCAAATCAGAAGTACTAAAGTAAATTTACTAATGGACAACATCTTGACATTGAGCGGGGTATAAACGGAGAAAAGCATACTTCTTGGTAAAACTAGTGCTACGAAGGTTACGTTCAATTATAATTGGAAACTATGTTACTTTGCAGTGAAATTGACGAGTTTCAGACAAGACAATCAAACTAGCCTAGCATATAGACAAACCCGAATTTGTGCTTCCGGCCCTAGACCTTGGGTCCATAATTTCCGCAAAGTTGCTTCACGAACCCCTCGAACCATGTGGTACTTCTAGTGAGGAGTTTCACAACCACTAAGGTGTCTAGGCCCCGTGGTGCCAACTTTCTCCTACGGTTTGAACACGATATAAGGTCAATTGTTCAGCCTCGATTGGCGGGCCGTTTTAATCTCGCTTAAATCGGGGGGCTTTGATCTATAAAAGTCTATACATCTATGTGGATTGGACCCAGTACTGGAAACAGGCACCAGACGAGAGGAGTATCCGGAGGTGAAATTCAATGATAACGGCCATCAAGGTTGCAAGCATCAATGAAATTTGACGTTGAATGCGCATGTGTCCTAAAAATAGTTATTGATTGCAACATCAAAGTTTATTTTTTAATGCGAATCATGCTTGCCTAGCACACCGAGAAACAAAAGCTTCGAGAAGGCCTTCAAAAGGGATATGACGGCATGACAAAGGAGCAACTTTGTAGGGCCCCCTTCGCAATATTTTTGTACGCCAGGGCTGCAAACGTGAAATACAGCTACCCCACAAAGACCCTGGAGGGCAACCACCAAGCTAAAGATTACCATATTCTCCGATTTTTGCTTGAGCGAACAAAGTACGAACGGCACCCTTTATTTCAATGCACGTTTGACTCCTGGCACAAAAATAAAAACGCCTGCAGCATAGACTTTTGCAGTCAAATCATGAAATTGCTTCAAATCGGCAATTGGGACGCTATGTAGACTCGACAACTATATATAGAGCCAAATCCTGTGAACTCTCCAAGTGCCAGGCAATAAGCTACACAATGGTTTTTTCAAAGAACTTGATCGCATTGGCTTTGGGTGCGATCCCACAAGTATTTTCAAGTCCTATCAACTTGGAAAACGGCTTGCTGGCCAGAGATGGCCCAAGTCCGATCTACGCAAACTTTTCGAAAGGATCGTACAACTTTCAGTATGTTGACATTACAGTTGGCTCTCAGAAGTCCCCTATTAAGATCGCTTGGGATACTGGAAGCTATATGACTTGGGTGCCTAATAGTAACGTCACTTGTGGCAATGCCGAGGTATGTAAGGAATATGGGACATTCGATCCACTCAAGTCCACTACCTACAAAAGCACCGGCGAGCATTGGGGAGGTGGATATCTTGGAGGTGGAGACCAAGAGGGTTGGGTCGGTAGCGACCAATTCGGCATTGGTAATCCCGGGGTAACAATTACCGGATACGATTTTGCTGTTGCGGACATAGCATACTTCGACGGTATTTTAGGAATGGCCTTGAACAACAACTCCGATCCAAACTACTTGCCTACCAAGTTGAAAAACCAAGGGCACATCAGTAAGGCCGCTTTCTCGTACTGGCACGATTCTCAGGATTCCGATACCGGAGGTTTCCTCTTGGGTGGGGTGGACGAAGCCAAGTACGAAGGCGATTTGGTTGCCGTACCACGTATGAAAAGTGAAGGTGGTATGAAGATTTACATCGACTCTATTGTCGTTGATGGTCAGCTGATCCATCAAGGATATCCAGCCACAATTGATACCGGAGCTCCAATGTTGATCCTTCCAAACGCAACAGTTCAGAACATCACCACCTCATTAGGTGGAAGCATCGACTCTTGGGATACTACCCACTACTTTGTCGATTGTGACCAAGGTGACAAGACATTTGAATTCGTGTTTGGCGAAAATGGCGAGAATGCCAAAGTGGTCATCCCAGTCAGTTATTTTCTTGGAACTCCTTGGGGTCCAGCCGGGGGGAAATGTGCTATTGACATTGGTGTAAACGATTTCTTCCTCTTTGGAATCCCGGTTCAAAAATGGGCCTATTGGGTCTTTGATCAGGATGCGGATACCGTGAGTATTGGTAAACCTACTTACAGCAAGGATTCCAAGATCGTCAATTTATAATAACTAGATATATAAATATAACTAAATATAACTAGAGCAGTAACGCGTAGAAGAATGTCCCACCATTATCATCCCAGCACTCATGAAACATCTGCCATGGTGGGTACATGGTACCGTTTTGCATGAAGAGCCTGTTTGACAAATCCTATAAAACGGTTTTATCAGACGTATAAACGACGAGGGAAGTAGGCTCACACGGAACCTCCAACCCTCTAGTAGGCTCTAGACCAATATAAATAGTGCCCAATTCTCTGATGGCAAAATATTTTTAACTCACGTGGTAATTGACAAGTGACTACGTAGAGGATGATTAGTACTATACCTCGCAATATTATTAGAAAAAGTGAAGTATTAAGTTGTCCAAATACGGGATCCCTTATGTAAAAATATTGCTTATTCTATCTAGTACTCAACTTTTTTGTTCATTACCAAGATCACTCAAGTTGACACATTTTTTCATTTGGGTGCAAAACTTTACAAAAATGTACCTCAATATTCATGGTAGTAATCCTAATTTTAAGATGCAAGAGTCTCAAACTTAGCTATACAGTTTTCTAGTAGTTAAATACTACCGAGTTGTCTACTATAGTACAGTAGAGTACTTCTATGGACTGAACGGCTAATCTCCGGTCTAGGGTCGTGCTCACATCCACGAGCGGCAGCCCCCTTTAAGATCGCAGCGAAGGCCCGAAATTGCGAATGCCCGGCTGACCCACCTAAACACACTAACTAAAGTCTACAAGAAGCTATATCGGTAATATGTACCCATTCGTGTATACCCGTAAGCAGTAGGTCATACCTAACTGCCTCAATCTCTTTGTCAGGTACAGTTTCAGACCAATCCATCTCCGCAAGCTCCACGTGACCCCGATCTATTTACGTTTTTCCCCTTTCGGTCTCTCCGTACGATCTCCCTTTTAAAAGATTAATTAAAACATCCTAAGAAGTAACCAGAAGCTCACCAATCCATAGCAGTGATAGCTCTCTACAGTGACCGGCATAAGCAACTCCTTAATAGCGACCATTTGTTGCGATAGATTCAAAGACTAAGTTGCAGCCAAAATAATCGCCAAAAGCAACCAGATCAGCTCACAAATCATATACCCAACCACCCACTAATCACATACACAAACCACACACACCTACATTATTGATGGATTTTGACATACCCAATCAACAAGACTCGCTACATCGTTCGTTTCATCTTGGTGATCCCAACACCACGGCGTCTCCTTCGTCGTTCAATTGCACCTTCAACACGTCGCTAGAGCTCAGCACTCCTATAAAAAGAATCAAGAATTTGAGTCTACACTCACCAATGGGCCAGAAATCGCTCATATATCCCAGTTTGGATGATATTATCGTGTCTCCTGACGAGAAAATGACTCAAAGAGAGGCCCGGGATCTTCCCCTGGATCTGCCAAACACGCTGATGACAACTTCTATGCTCAACAAAGGCTACTCCAAGAAGTTAACCCACAACGTGCTTGAAGAACTCAATCTGAGAGCAAATGAAATGATTAAACATTCCGATAAAATGCCTGCGAAACCGGCTCCAAAAGCCCCCGAAACCCGTAAGAATTCAGACCAAATACGCCTGCATCGGAGCAAAAGATACAGTGGTATCCACAGATCCAAATTCAGCACCATGGAGTCGATTTCTAGCCACTATGCTGCCACAAGTCACTCCTACAGAACCACTTCTACCTCCACTTCCACTGCCAATTCGGCTCCTCGTCACCAGGATATCCACGATTATCACCATAATAGAGCCGTAAATGCCATAAATTACCAACCTATACTGTACAGGGACAACGCAAAGTCGTCTCCTATCAAGAAAGACCAAGAGGGCCCCAAACGGATCTCAAATACCATGGAATCGCATACTAAAAGAAGAAGAACTCTTAATGGGCCCGACGACCTCCCTAATTTTCAGCCCACCGCCCCCAAAACAGAACTTCACAAGCCAAAACTTGCTGCACCAACTGCTCTTCCAACTCCAACAACAGACAAGTTTGAGCTTAACAGTAGTCCTATTAGGAAGATTTCTCCGTCCAAAAAGTCGATGAATTTGAACCTGATATTGACCAGTGACGACGTAGACATGGACGAAGCTTTGGACAGCGTAGTCAATTCACCTCAGAAACCAGTAGATCTGGCTGCAGATTCTTCCAGATTCATCAAACCGTTTCCTCCCAGCAATAAACTCAGAGTATCGTCGTTGGAAATGGCAGGAGTTAAAACAAACACTTCTTTGAATCACCCCAGCCTTCAAAAAAAGTCTTCCATACCTCAATTGCAAAAGAAATCATCGATTCCACAACTCCAAAAGAAATCGTCTATACCCACCCTTCAAAAGAGTCTTCCATCTTCTAACTCAGTAAAATCATTGAAACCCACCCCCGCTATACCCTCTTTAAATAAGAAGTCTTCAATACCTCAGCTTCAAAGAAAGTCATCTACACCAAACCTTGCCCCAAACCCCAAAACATCAAGACTTGTTAAATCACAATCAACTTACTCAACGGGCCAACGCATAAGTTCTAAGCCTAGCCAGCTTCCAACTTCTAGCTCGGCCAAGTCGTTATCAGGAAAGTATACAATTCCACAGCAAAATACTTTATATGATAAGCCCACTATATCATCGTCACAAAAATCGTTGAACAAATTCCAGCGATTCAAGGATCGTTTCAGCTAACCAAAAACTTAACAATATACCCAGACTGAATACTCAAAGATTCCATTAATTAGTGACTAATCCAGATAAAAATAGAGCAATTGATACCAAATATTACATCACTTTATGTAGAATTAATACAGACAACATTAGAGTAATATACGCTTCAGTAGTTTTATATCCTCATTAAATAGAACTTCTATTTTTTTATTTTTCTTAATGTATATTAGGTTTTATGCTCTTCAGTCGTTAGGTTAAACTAAGCTACTTAAAATATTAATTAAGAGAATGGAACCGATTAGTAGATGTTAGTTTGAATCTTGATTTCACCGCCGGGAGTCAATTTCTGCGCAGCACTCCACTTTTCACCAGCTTTCAACTCTACAAAGTCAGATACATGACCTGGCTCTATACAAAGCATGTTGAGGTAACCGTTCTTGGGTTGAAAGTCGCCCATTCCATTAGACTTTTCGATCCATGGGTTCCATACAACAGCATCTGGCAAGTTGGTTCTGTGCACATTGACGAGAACTTTGCCCAATTCGATGATCTGTAAAGTTTTATCAAGCGGCACTTTCTTATAAATGCGGTCGAATTCTTCGTGGAATGAAACCACAGGCGCCTTTTCCACATATTCAGTAACTAACAACTGGTCATAACACTTTTGGTCTATCAAGTTGTTCACCAATACATCGGTAATATCGGGGACTCTGAAATAGGTGTGGAAAAGCCAGTTGAACTCAAATGGCGTCTTGCCGGGGTTTTCCACCTCAATGGCAGTACTGAGCGATGAGTCCTTGAGATCAAGACTTACTGAGAGAATAAGGGTGAAATCGTACTGGCCCTCACCCCAAAGTTTAAAGACTTCGCTGTCGACTTGCTCGGGACTCAATGCGAATTGCACCGTCAAGGGAGACTCGGTGGTCTGGCCCAAAAACTCCCATTGCGTGCTACGCGCAAATCCGTGCTGGTTCAACTTGAATGTAGGGTGGTCCTCCTTCTTTTGTTTGCCAAAAACTGGGAAAACGAGCGGGATACCTCCTCTGACGGGCTTGGACCCGTCTAATTTGGCGCCTTCACTCAACCATAAGTGTTCTTTTCCGGCAATTTTCCACGAAATAACGGTGGCTCCGTGCTTGAGGATCGTCACAGAGGTGTTGCTGTCGTCCGGATGTGTCAATACCACCTGTGTTTCAGTCTCTTCAATACCCATTGCGTTGCTGTCTGGTTAGAGTGTTCGGGAGCCGGAGTTAATGGGTGCGATCACGTGGCGATACGTCGGTTGCTGAGCCCGCACACGACCAGTCACACACGACCGTCACGTGATAATAGGGGGTGATGGGCCCAGCGTGTCGATGCTATTGTTGGTCCACATGCTGTTCCCGCTAAGCTACCTTCCCCTACTGTCTCTCTCTATTGCTCTCCTCTTCTTCTCCGTCCTTTGTTGTCAAATAGGGGTCCAAACACGCAAATCCGAGCCAACCGCACGTATACTAAACATACAAAAAAGCGAAAAATCCACCGCCAAAAACTGAGAAGCGAAGCGTAAAGAATAGAGAATAGTTTCTACCAGGGCAAACTCAACGCAAAACCACATCAACAAACGTGCATAGACTCTGCAACTAGTATATACAACTAGCACATAAGACTAGTATTCAACAGTACAGACTTTTGTTGATCCGTTTGCATAGCATAGTTCTGGGATTCTACCGCCACAAATACCGGGTCATTTACATTCTGCTCATTTTCCCTACATTCATACACTAGACACTTTTGCACCACCATGGCCACATCTGCTATACTTCGGTCCAAACTCATACAGAAGCCCTACCAGCTATTCCACTACCACTTTCTTCTGGAAAAAGACCCGCTGTCGACCATCACAGACCTCTCATTTGAGACGGATCCATCGATATCCATCAGGAAATTTTTGGCTCACAACTGGACTTTTCGTGAGACTTTGCACTATGGCTTTTTGCTGTCCATCATATTCTTTGTATTCCTTATTTTCCCGGCCTCGTTTTTGATCAAGATCCCTATCCTTTTGACGTTTGTGCTGTTCTTCCTTATTCCATTAACATCCCAGTTTTTCGTGCATGCTTTGCCTATATTCACTTGGTTGGCGCTTTTCTTTAGCGCCGGCAAGATCCCTGCATCCTGGAAACCCGCCATATCTGTAAAAGTGTTGCCCGCTATGGAAACCATCTTGTACGGCGATAACTTGTCCAATGTTTTGGCCACCATAACTAACCCCTTCTTGGACGTACTTGCATGGATTCCTTATGGTGTGATCCACTTCACAGCACCATTCGTTGTGGCATTTTTTATCTTTTTGTTTGGTCCTCCAACCGCCATTAGATCCTTTGGATTTGCTTTGGGTTACATGAACTTGACTGGAGTTTTGACCCAACTTCTCTTTCCAGCGGCTCCTCCTTGGTACAAAAATTTGCATGGGTTGGAACCTGCCAACTACGGCATGAGTGGCTCGCCTGGTGGCTTGGGCAGAATCGATACTCTCTTGGGAGTTGACATGTATACAACTACCTTTTCCAACTCTCCTCTTATCTTTGGGGCTTTCCCATCACTTCACTCGGGTTTTGCTGTCATGGATGTGTTGTTTTTGTGCTGGTTGTTCCCAAGATTCAGAGTATTATGGTGGGGCTATGCTACTTGGCTCTGGTGGAGTACAATGTACTTGACCCACCATTACTTTATTGACTTGATTGGTGGTGCTGTGTTGTCGCTTGCTGTGTTTGAATACACCAAGTATACCCATTTGCCAGTGATTGACCACACCAAGTTCTGTCGTTGGTCCTACACGCTGATCCAAAAGTTTAATATCCAAGCAGAAGATCCATTATCTTCTTCCACGAATTATTCTTACGATATCGAAAGCCGTCCTCAGCCGCTCGAACCATTTGTCTCTTCCCCTTACTTTTTGAACCAACTGGCTCGTACAGCAGAATCGTATGAGATGACCTCTTCGAGATCAAGACAATCTTCCAGATCTTGCGTTCCTACTCTTGGAAATGACCCCAATTCTTTGGCTCCAAACTCATTGAGCTACGGCAAATCGTCGTCATCTTTGAGTTTGCCATTGGTTGATGAGATTGAACCGGTTGTTGAAGAGGAATCGGAGGATACTTCATCGGTGGAGAATAGTGCTACACCTTCGGTGTTTGATGATGAACATAATCATCTTATAAGCTCCACTACCTCTACCACTTCATTAGACGACTTGGAGTCCGTGGGAAGAAGCACTCCATTGGTTGGAGGCAGTAAATTAAAGAATGCCTACAAAACAAAGTAGTTAGCCATACCAAAACTACAATCCCATAAAAAGGTGAGATCTTTCACCACTGAGTGCGAATACCTTCCACTCTTACACGTTCATGATATCTGGTTTCCGGTCCTCTTTTCCGTCTCTTTAGACGATGATATTAATCTTAATGCCTACATAATATTACTCAATACCACTTTAACTAATGCTAATTAATTTAATCTAATTTAAGAATTGCTAACTGAAAATTTACCAGTCGCGTTGAGAGCGATGTAGTATGTAATGAACATGTGTATGCGCGAGACGGAAATGCAAATGTATGGTGACTGCATTTTTAGGGCTTAGTGAGATAATTCTCGAGAAATCAAAACATGTTTACCTGGAACGCGAAAAAAATGATGGCATACTTCCACTTTGCAGATGTTACATTGGGACTGAAATCTGTGAAAAGAAGCTTGCAAACGCCAGTAAAACTTGCAAAATTCCCGCGAGGGATCAACTATTAGTTGCTATTTGATGCGGAGTAAAGCACAACCATGCTACATAGTTGTAAGTGTAGCAGTGTTTTGCGTAGACTCTTGGGCCAGCGTTTTGACGACGCAGCGCGGGCAAAGTACTCTCTCACCGTGTTAAAATTTGTCACTCGGATGTTTGCGAATTGCACGTAGCCAAGAAATTCTGCACTTGAACGAGTGCAACAGTTGCCCAGAATCGTGACCAGAACATTCGATTACCTACACCAACTTTAGGGGCAAGACATGTATTGGGGTTTAGCCAGAGACTAGCTATTTTTAGACTTTTCACTTTTCTTTTCTCGATGCTGGTAAGAAGGACCAAATGCGCTTATGGCTTAGGATTGACACATGCGGTCGATGCTGTTCTCGAGTGCTGGATATGTGGCAGAAACTGCTGAACGCAGGCACAAAAGAAATCCCAGGTTACCCCCACTTTTGCCGGATTATTGTTGTATTCTTGTCAGTGTGTTTTGGCTCGACGTCATCGCACACCTCCACACAGACCCTTTGATGCAAAAAAGCGCATAAGGAGAACACGCAGCGAGGTGCATGACCGAAAAAGAAACATATGCGGCAAATTCCAAAAAAAGAGCACCAGCTATACGTCCAAAAAGAGGTTTTTTGCTTGTTTGCACCAGTTTTTCTCCATTTTCGCAATATTGACCCGGGCTTCCGACGGCTTCGCTCGATTGGGAAGCAGCCAGTATTGTTGCAGCCCAGCCGATTTTAAGCCCTGGCCTCTGCCAATAGCCGTCTGAACGCTGAACAGAAGCAATGGGACATCTATTTTGGTGGTGTTTCATTGCAGCAAATAAAAATAGAAGCACCTTATTTAGGGTCCCGCATGACGTGGACCCCGAGTAAAGATTCAACTATAAATATGAGATGAAAGTTCGGTAGTTCCTGATTCTTTTTCATTATACTAATTCACTCGTTACAATGCAATTCTTAAACACCTTAGCCCTTGCCACCTTAGCTGCTGTCGTCGCTGCCGACCAAACCTTCACCTTGGTTGCCCAAGGTAACGGTATCAACGCTCCAGTCACCTCCGACGGAACCACTGTCGGCTTAAACAACGGTGGTACCGCTGAAATCACCTTGGAAACTCCATCTGGTTTCGCTACTGTCGGTGGTAAGTACTTGTCCCTCGCCGTCAACGACGAACACTCCATTGGTTTGACCTCCGACCACTCCCAAGCCACCAAGGACTGGGGTTTTACTGACGGTAAGTTCAGATCCGGTCCATCTACCGGTAACACCGACTTCTACGCTTGTAAGTCTGGTGACAGCTACTCGCTCATCAACTACCAAAAGGACGGATGTACCTTGGTCTCCTTGACTGAAGGTGGTGCTGCTTCTTCCTCCTCTGCTGCCCCAGCTTCTTCTACCACTCCAGCTTCTTCATCTGCTCCAGTCACCTCATCTGTTGCTCCAACCACTACCCCAGCTCCATCTCCAGCTCACAACACCACCACTCTCAGCGACCACACCTTGGTCACTGTCACTGACTGTGCTTCCACTGTCACTGACTGCCCAGCTCACACCCACGCTGTCTCTACTTACGACAACGGTGTTGCTGCTGTCGGTGCTGGTGCCGGTGCTGTCATGGTTGCCGCTGTCGCCATGATGATCTAATTTATGTAAAACTAACTAATTAATATGGGAATAAAAACTAAACTGTCGGAATTTACTGTAGTAAGCTTCAATAGTGTTGATGCTCACTCTCTTTTTTCATCATTTGACCGCACTGGTCAGTTTGCACGCTCTTCACAATTGATGCTCGCTCTTTTTTGGTCAATTGCCCTGAGTGGTTATTGTTCGCTGATGCGTTCTTTTTTCGCCCGCCTGCATCGTTTGTTGTGGGAATGCTTGTTCTTCAATGCTCACTAATAGCCATTTGCTAGTGACTCACGGTCTTTGTGATGTGTGCTTAGCCCAATTGGGCCCACTTTAGAATATATTCTACATTAATAAGGAATTGCTCAATTATGCTCTCGTGTAAATATGAATTTGGCTTAGTTCATAAGCCTAATTCATCATAGCTATGATAAAGAAAATACCGATCTCCAGTCCAAGGTACTACTTCTACACTAATCTAAACGCTGGTCTAATCTACACCTTTATAGACAAACCGTATAACTCCAACTCATTCAATTTTCGTCCACTAATCTAACCACCCACTATTTCCCGTAATCGAATCCTTCAGCCGAAAGCCACTTGTAACTACTGCTGCTTTTAGCTGTTTTAGTGTCGATGCACCAGCTCGCCTCACCAGCCGCCGCACGCTATTCAGCCAGCGCGTAACAAACACATTCTTCGCGCGAAAAACATACCAAAATACTCACAACAAAGCTCTCTTGACAATACTGCAGACCCCTCACCGGCTCTACTAGCATACAGCAGACATCACTCCACCTGTAAGATGCTCTACACCGGCCGCCTTCAGCTCTATCTACCCTTTCATCCGCCTCGTCACTTATCTTTCTTTGTTGCTGTGTTTGTGCGTATCTAATTGTTCACCTAGATCGGCGTACATGCGAGTCCCGATCGTCTGAAACTGTAAAAGCTACCGCCGCGCGCTCAAGTAGCACTTTAGCGAGCACACCGCACACTACATCTCACTCACTACACCTTAAACCCTAACTCTTCCCTTGCAATGACCTACTTCTGGTCCCACCATTGCCCCCAGTATTCACTGTAGTACCATATGGAAACTTTCTGGCCTTCAATTGCCTCTCTTCCAATAGTTCTCTTGTCAAAAATTGTCAGTGCTCGCCCGGAGTCTAATTTTCACCATTTTTTCGCCCGGCGGTTAACCCTTCTCTTCCCCTTCTTCTCATTGCGAAACATCCTAAGTTGAGCTAGTATGAACCAACCAAAGAATCATACTATCTACAATTACCCACACTTACCCGTACTCTCTCTACCGATCTATACGCTTCGCTGTCTCTCTCTGTCCTCACCAAGTCATCAGCCTGTAGCTATTTTCACGTGACGCGCTCGCTACTCAACTCAACTTAATTTCAGCAGTCTTCAACACTGTGCTTGGCTAGTGAATAATGGATGCAATCACGACGTTTGTAAAAACGTCGGTGCCGCTACTAGTACGTAGATACGTGCTAGACGATCCCGAAGGTACTGCTCATGCCATTATTCTGCATATCAAGCGGGCGTCTCGACACAACCAGGTCGAATACTTTACGGCCCGCCAGGCGTTAGTCCAGAGAATCTTGGCCACGTCTTCATCGTGTGCTTCCATCACCCTCTGCGTGCTAGGAATGTACTGTTTTTTGGCAATAGACCCAAGAAGACTCATCTTCCGCCACCAGCTCATCTTCTTCCTCCTATTCTTCGACCTATTGAAGGCCGTCATCCTCCTATTGTACCCCACCAGGGTATTGACACATTACACCGCGTACTACAACGACCGGTTCTGCCAAGTAGTGGGCTTTTTCACTGCCACGGCCATCGAGGGCGCCGATATCGCCATTCTTTCATTTGCCATCCATACTTACCTCCTTATCTTCAATCCAGGCTTGGCCACTAAGGTAAAGAACTCTACACGGACTGAAGGTGGTCTTTATCGCTACAGATACATGGTTTATGGGCTTTCTTTGGTCATTCCACTTGTTATAGCCAGTCTAGCATTTATCAAAAACTCCGGCTACTCCGGCTATACTTCTTTGGTTTGCTGGTGTTATCTTCCAGAAAGACCAATATGGTACCGCTTAGTTTTGAGCTGGGTACCGAGATGGTGCATTATTGTCGTTATAATGGTGATTTACTGCTTGATATACTTCCACGTAATACGAGAATTCAAGACTCTAGGCGGAGTTTTTACGACTCTACACAAACCTACAAACAACACTTTGAAACCTCAGCTTAGTCATAACCAACAACCTACCTTCCTTTCTGCATTCAGGTACTTTCTAGACCGCGCCATGCCCAAATGGATCATTCCTGAGCCACACGGCTTATCGACAACTTCCACAACCAGGACCCAGGAAGGACCCCATGGCCACAGTTCGTCTGCTAGAGACACTGATCGAACTAGAGCAAATCTACCGGGAGCAAAAGATGATGACGATGACGATGATGACGAAGAAGAAAGCCAATTCACTTCTTCGCCTATTCATGTCGACACAGAAAACATCGTTTTTGATCCGGAAATGCATGCAGCCAACCTTGAAAAATTCCGTAAACGCCAGCGTATTATCGAAAAGCAAATGAAGTCCATTTTTATCTATCCATTTGCCTACTGTTTTGTCTGGTTATTTCCATTCATTCTCTACGTCACTCAGATCAACTACGAGGAATCCCACGGACCTATTTACTGGATGAACTGCATGGGAGCATTTATGCAGCCGTTCAACGGGTTTGTTGATACTCTCGTGTTTTTTTACCGTGAGCAGCCCTGGAAATATACTATTGAACGCAACTTTGAAAAGGAGCACAAATCAAAGATGGACACCATGGTTTTTCATAATAAGAGATCCGACCATGGCAGTGTAGTACGCCATGAAAATGACACTGAGTCCATAGCTACCAGCGCTAGGCTCACCAAAGGCTCTCGTGCTGCCAGCACGGGGCTTATTGATATAACAGAGTATCCAAAATGGCGCCAATGGCTCAGTTTCTTGAGATTGCCGCTCTTCCGCTTGCCAGATGACGAGAGTGCGGCCAAGTTCCAAATGCAATATATGAACCAGAAACTCTCTACAGTCGATGGCGAGGAAGAGCAAAACAATCATAGCAATGGGGCCCCTGCCGGTGCCGCAATTGAAGGAGTTATTGGAAACAACCACGATTTCTCTGACGTTCTCAGCGGAGAATTGAACGATACGGCGTTCCGGACCAACTTGGAGAAGTTTTCTCTCAATTTTAGCGGGAAGGACAGTAAAAGACCGTCGATTTCGGGCGCAGCTAACTCGTCCAGAAAAAACAGTATAATCTCGTCTACAAAATCGGCCCGTTCCAGACAAATATCGGCAGTGGACTCGCCGGATCCTATACTTGTGGAGGGCCGCAAAACATCGTACCCCAATAGTCATCCTGTGAACATAGAGCTTAAGCCCATGAACAACAGGAGAAACACCACTCCTAAAAAGACCCACGGTTCAATTTCGTCCTCGGGCCCTGGGGAAGACGACGATATGGACTTCCTAGAGTTCTTACGCAAAGGACCTTGACCTGCTGGCAGGATTAATAGTAATTAATAAAAGAAATGTCAAAAACTTAGAATCAACACCAATATAACCAATTATATTGGATAGTGAGTACTATAAAGTCATTAGTAGTCTTGACTACTGTTCTGGTTTGATACATATCTAGTACTTGGTTATTTGTAGCCCTCTTACACTAGTTACTGGACCTACCCTAATACTCATATTTATCCGCAAAATTTGATAGCTCTACTTATCTATAATTATCAGTTTTTATTACATTTTAATAAAACAGTTGGCATTAGAATTATCTATGATAATCAAGTATCATAATTGTTTATTCCAACTATTGATTCTAGCTATTGATTCTGGTTTTTAGTTTTAGCTATTTCCATAATCATTTGTTATAATTACCTATCTTTCACTGAATTCTTTGTTGATTATTTATTATGATTCTATTTATAATAGTTCTTATTATACATATAAAACACTAATATACAGGGAATTGTCCTAAACCTTTGCCAATCTCCTCCAAATGCTGGGATCTAATCGAAGGTCATGAGTGGTGTACGTTAATGGGTTAAAGCACCTTTTTGCCTACCTCTTCCAAGTACAATCGGATCTGGGCATTGAGTCGGGTCACCTTTAGCTCGGTATTTCGTACTTCCATCAGATAGTCTAGTTTCTTTTTGGCCATGGTGCTTTCGATTTCGCTAATCAATTCCTTTTTCTTATTAAACTCTCCTTCCTTTTGGTTCCGCTCTTCCACCAATTTGGTATAATCGTTTCTATAACTGGCCAACTGCTGCTGGCTCTTGGAGATTCTCTCGTCCGCCTGAACCTTGAGTTTGTTTGTTTTATCTTGCATATTCGAAAGCTGCCGCTGAATCTGCTGGATTTGACGAGACAAGTCGTTGTTTTGGAGCTTCAACTGCTCGAGGTATTCTTGGCTATCAGTAAGTCGAGATTTGGCCTCTCGTTCTTTGAGGCTATCGTGGGTGATTTCTTCGAGGATCCGGAACAAGTTCTTGAGCTCGTTTTCGATCAATTGTATGGAATCTATGGTGATTAACACACTCAGATCTCGCTTTTCTACCTTATTGTACTGACTCTGCACCTCGGCCAATTGGTGTTTGAGGTCTTGAATGATTTTGGTCAATACCGCCACATCCGTCTGCGAGTAACCCTTGAGCCTGTCAAGCTCTTTGGTTGATTCAAACACCAAATACTGTATATCATCGAGTTTCTCGATCAACCGGGACTTCTCTTCTTTGTACTGGCTGTGCTCAAGAGTGACAATTTCTTGACTCTTCTTTAGTTTCTTTAACTCGGCTTCAAGCTTGAGATTGTAACTATGTACTTGCTTCAATGTGGCTTTCTTCTGGTTACTTTCGTCAGTTTCAATTCTGAGTTTTAGTTCCTCCAACTGCTGTGTAAGCTGGTTATTGTCATTTTGGACTTTTCGGATCTTTTCTACACTGCTCTCACTTTCCTGAACGAGCTCTTCACATTCAGCCGAGTGTTCTTCGCGGAATCTGGCGAAATTAACCACAGCACTAAGTAACCTTCGGGTTCGGTACGGATCGGGCCTTACTATATCCATGAGAGTAAGATCGTATATGCCACATCCTTGGAAAAACTTGTACGCTGCTCTGTGAAGCCCTATGAGTGATAAAGTGGGCGTAATATCGTCTGAATCAGACTCAGACTCTTCTATTCCCAACCCATTTTCATTCCCGCTGATAGGAGTGTGGCCGTTTTCGACTCCACTTTTGCTGGACTTTACTTTTTTGTCAATCGACTCGGTCGATAGTCCCATAAATGTATCTAGAAACTGCTCAAATAAAGATCTAATGAACTGACTGGTTGGTTTGGAAACCAACTCTTCTGTACTTATAAAATCACAACTCTGAAGACATATGGTGATTTCCTTGGAATCAAGCAATGGGAACGAATCTTGTTGTGTAAGTTGAAGATGCCGACGTGTAGATACATTTCCAGGTCTGTAAATGGTACTGAGTCGTGACATCTTCCCCAGTGTTTGCTTGTATATTCTGTCTGGTGCAACTGTATTTATCAATTTGTAAACAATAAAAATCGGGGCGTGACACATCACGTGACAAACCATTATTCAGGCAGTTTACAGAAATCAAAGAGGGCTACGTAAAAGTCTAGCACATTGGCTCGTCGTATTTATATACATATACTTATACTCTTTCGGCGGTCCAGATGGCACCGCGACAGGCAAGCTTGATGGCTTCGGTCAACAACAAGTAGGGCACGGCTTTTTCTGCGTCGTGGTCGATGGCGGTATCTAAATGCTCTAATTCTTCGTCTCTAAATGTACTGATTAAGTCTTTTAACTGGCTAAGCTCGGGTGAGTCAGCTTGCTCGACTTGTTCAGGACTAAGTTTTTCTCCCGTCTCTTTGTCGTAGATAGGAGTGTTGTATTGGTTCATCAAGACTCTCAATTGTTGATTGTAGTGCGTACCTATCACTGTTTCTACGGCTACCGTACATGCCATAGCAGCCTCTTTACTTATTAATGCAGTGCCGATACCCATACCAAGGGCTCCTACTTTCCATAAAGGCGTGAGTAAAGAAGGTCTGACTCGTCTTTCTGTTTGCAACTTGTTGAACGTGTTATGATGATGGATTTCTTGGTCCCACATGTGCTGTAGCACTGGCTTCAAATGAGGGTACTTGTGGGCCAAAACGGCATATTGACCTTTATAGATATAATTGGCACCCAACTCACCTGCCTGATCTACTCTTATTATTCTGTCGAGGAATGCCTTTTGAGCTTTGGATAATGCCCCATATTCAACATCCTTGCCATGATACTTTTTAGCCAAAGTCTCTTGGCTTTTTTGAGAGCGAACAACGCTAGTAGACATAGGACGGGTCAATCCACGTGAATGAGGTTTTATTGACTTCAGTATCATTTTAAGCTAGCTCCAATAGATTTGATTTTCTGGTATGGTTCGATTTTGGTTTTTTTGAATCGCAACTTACAAGAGATTTGTGTAACGAAAAATCAGAGCTGCTAAAACTAAATTATTTAGGTACAAAGGAACTAATAATTTTGAGCATGGAGATTCCTGCATTATAAGGAATTTCCTGAGTATCTCTGGAGTTTGTAACTGGTTTGAACTCGTTGGAAGGTACTTTCAAGTGATGGAAGTAACGGTTGGGAATATCTTTAATCAATAACCATTCCACTGGGAAAATACCTTTCCAGCGAGTTTGTTCTACCCAAATATCACTAGACTTGGTGAAATCGATTCCGTTACTCATTTCTGCCACTCCACAGAATTTCCCGCTCGAATTGACCAGAAAGAACAAAAAGATTTTTCCTTGCTGGTACTTTATTTCATTGTATGCTTTACTTAATCTTTTGTTTCCCAATTCCGTGGAAGTCCAAATGTTGTGAATGAAAGAAGCATTAACATCGAGAATATTGTAGGACTTGATAACGAAGAACTTGGAGTTGGGGGGTACGGTGAAGAAAGTTCCTTTATAAGATTTGAATGTCATGATTTTGTTTTGACGTGGTGAGTTATTATGAGTATACGTAAGTGGAGGACTAATCAGAGCACTAGAATAATCAGCACCACTGAAGTACTCACTTTGGGAAGCAGCTAAATTTTGGTAATCAGATGAAGGGGACACATCAGAAGACAAATAACCGTAGACATTTGCCATTGTATGAGCAGTATTCAAAATTATTGAGGGTTTCTCGGGGAAGCTTGAACTTGAGGAAGTGTCATATTGAGCGGCATTGGTGGTTGCGGGGCGATTTGCAGCCACAAGCGATTCGACCGTACCGGGTTTGTATTCGGACGACCAGATGTTAGGATTTGAGGTAGTAGAGATAACAATATTATCCGGTAACGCATTGACTGCTTCCAAGGTCAAGAGTGTGCGAGGAGTACAGTAGCGAGTAGAGCCTGAGTTGGAGTGGTGGGAGAGGGAACGTGGCGATGTAAAGTCATTGTATTCGTCAATAGCACTTGAGTTTGAATGAGTGAACCTGGAGTCAGCAGACAGTGTCATTGTAGAGAAGTCCATATCGAACATGGTATTATAGTCTTTGGCAAAGAAGAGATTGGTGAGTGGCTGCCAAAAATTAGGCGCTGCATTTATAGTTTTTGTGGGGGACTACACATTTGAGCATTTTTTGCAACACAGCAACATGTAAAATCCGGGGCCACAAACTGTAAACACCACAGGCGTTTCAAAGCGGTAATGAAGAAGAGGTTGGGGAGCCACGAGAATGTCATATAGAGTGCAAGAGATCGATGCAGACTACTTGAAACGTAAAGAGAAGAAGGACAAATTGAAGTATCCGAAATGCTACAAAATACCGGTAGACATTGAAAAAGTCAACCTCGAAATTATAAAAGACTGGATCGCCAAAAAGATCAATGAACAACTACCAGATGATGAGATAGTGATAGATTACTTGTACGAGTTACTAATTGCGAACGAAAACCATCCTGACATCAAGGCGATTCAGTTGCAGATGCGGGACTTTTTGGGAGAAAAAGAAGCAAGGGTCTTCTGTGAACAGTTGTGGAACGTCTTGATATCAGCCCAGGAAGATCCAGATGGGATACCGCAGGAGGTTTTAAAAGAGCGCAGAGAACAAATTGAGCAATTGGAAAGGAAGCAAAAGGAGGAGCCCAAGCTGAGAAAGACAAACTATAATAGAAGCCAGTACAATGCGAGAAGGCGAAACGAAAGAGAGGCAGAGCCTGAGAGAGGAATTGCTAGAGATCGAGAAAGAAGCCCGACCAGGAAGTAGAGTATATAAAAAAGTAATGAATAATGGTAACAAACTTATAGTTAAGAGTAGAGCAGAACCTCAAAATGACAAACATCACGATCGTAGGCAAAGCTGTAAGGACTAGACAAAAACACCGACTGGTTGCTTTATTATCTGTTTTATTCGCAGCATTGGACTCGCATTCTCACCCTCTCTAATTCTCGCTAATTTTCTCGCTACAACTATTACACGATTTCCTCACTAGCTGTCGTCTACTTCTTTCTATCGACATCTCTCTGCACTTTTAATATGGGCACTATAACCAACGTCTATTCTACAGGTACCCTACATCTCCCCTCGCTCATCACCGCCGTTAAAAGATAATAGGTGGTAGCTGTAATTGAGAATTGGAATTGGTATGTGTAGCTGGAAGAATAGATAACGTTAGTTTTTTTCTGTGTAGTTAGTGAGGAAGTGTTTTTCTGTCTTAGTGAGTAAGTGTTTTTCTGTACAGTTAGTGAGTGTTCCTGTGGGGGCCCCTCACTTTTTGCGTGCCCTGGCAAACCAATCTCATACAACTTCGACGGGAGGAACGGTTGGCGTTGACAACACTCACGCCACGTCCTCATCAGTTAACTAACAAAATCAGTACTAAAAGTGAATTTCCGATGTCTGAACATCATCATCACCATCACCATCACCATCATCACCATGGCGAAAACGCACAACCGCAAATACCTATAGATCCTAACGCCAACCCGGCCAACAGGATAGGAAAGTATCAAGTCATCAAAACATTGGGTGAAGGGTCTTTTGGTAAGGTCAAGTTAGCCCAGCATTTAACCACAGGCCAAAAAGTGGCTTTGAAGATCATCAATCGTAAAACTTTGGCCAAATCGGACATGCAAGGAAGAGTCGAAAGAGAGATCTCCTACTTGAGATTATTGAGACACCCACACATTATCAAGCTCTACGATGTGATCAAGTCCAAAGACGAAATTATTATGGTCATAGAATACGCTGGAAAAGAGTTATTTGACTATATCGTGCAGCGGGGAAAGATGCCTGAAGACGAAGCCAGACGCTTCTTTCAGCAGATTATTGCCGCCGTAGAGTACTGTCACAGACACAAGATTGTGCATCGTGACTTGAAACCCGAGAATTTGTTGTTGGATGAACAATTGAACGTGAAAATCGCCGATTTCGGGTTGTCCAATATCATGACTGACGGGAACTTTTTAAAGACTAGTTGTGGCTCGCCCAACTATGCAGCTCCTGAAGTTATCAGTGGTAAGCTTTACGCCGGTCCAGAAGTGGACGTGTGGTCTTCAGGGGTCATATTGTACGTAATGCTCTGTGGAAGATTGCCATTTGACGACGAGTTCATTCCAGCTTTGTTCAAAAAGATCAGTAACGGTGTCTACACGTTGCCCAACTACTTGAGTCCTGGAGCCAAGCATGTTTTAACTAGGATTTTGGTCGTCAATCCGTTGAATCGTATTACTATCCATGAACTTATGGAAGATGAATGGTTCAAGCAAGGCTTTGAAGACTATTTATTGCCTCCAGACTTGTCACAGTCCAAGCACAAGAAGATCGATATCGATGAGGACGTTATACTGGCCTTAAGCATGACCATGGGATACGACAGAGATGAAATCATCGGGGTGATTGAAAGAAGCAACCAAAAGACGTCCACCAGTCAACACCAAACGGATGAAATATTGGATGCATACTTGTTGATGAAAGAAAACCATTCATTAGTCAAGGACCTCAAAAAGAACAAATCCGATAATGTAGACTCTTTCTTGTCTCTGTCGCCTCCTCCTTCATATACCACCAGTTCTACAAGCTCGGCACCTGGCGTGCAGCAGTCATTGACGTATCAGACATTGGCTACAGTCCCCGACTTGTCTACTCTTCCCAACTCCACCATTGCCATCTTACCATCATCATTGCCATCTATCCATAGAGCCTTTATGATGGAGAAAAACAACCAAGGTTCGCTCAATCCTGTATCTACCAAGAAACTGAAAACCAGATGGCATTTCGGTATTAGATCCAGATCATATCCTTTGGATGTGATGGGAGAAATCTATCGGGCGCTCAAAAATCTTGGCGCAGAATGGGCCAAACCTACCGAGGAAGAGTTGTGGACTATTAGAGTCAGATGGAAATACGATAGCACCGATGTGACCAACGCTCCTAACTTGATGAAGATGCAAATCCAGCTTTTTCAGCTTGAACCAAACAATTATTTGGTTGACTTCAAGTTTGACGGCTGGGAAACCCCAGACCTGGCACCAAAGCAGGATGTAGATGAAATGTCTTCGTTTTCAGCATACCCGTTCTTGCATTTGGCCACCAGGTTGATTATGGAGTTGGCTGTCAATTCCCAGAGTGGATAAGGACATAAGAGAAACAATCTAAATACAACTCTGATCCTCTAGAGGTTTCACGAGCACTAAATACGAAACTCTAACCTCATAGAGGTATAATAATTTAGCACTAAATACGAACAGCACAGAACTCTAAATGGAGATATAATAATTCACCGAGCACCGAAATTTACCAGCACAACTATCTGTGCTAGTCAGCTGTGCTGAGCGTGTTTTATGTGCTAGTGGTATTTCACATAGTTTAGATCTGTATTGAAACGCTTAAGATAGAAACTGTAAAGTCACAGCAGCAATTCCTCTACAGAGTCAAAGAGTACAAAGAGCAACACTAGTGCCGAAGCAAAAACACAAACGCCATTTCACCACAATTCATGCCGGTGAAACGTCCTAGCTCTCATTTGTGTTTACCGTGGCTGGCCCAAATAGGAAAAATTCTTTGGTAAACAGAAGATGCACCACGTGAGTGTCCTACAGGGCTTCGGACTGCTATAAACAACTCGACACTTACTCCTACGTCTTCTTTATCCAGTATACCCTACACCAGCCAACCAGCCTGTTGCTATTCTTCACTCGTTCTTACCCTGGTTAATTTTTGCTATTCATCCTAGCAGTTCCCTCCCTTGATACCCTGCTGATCCTTTTCCGCTCACGCTCGCTAATTCTCGCTACCCTCGCAGATCCGTACCGCCAAATCGCATCGTGCCTAACAAAATTGGAAAGGAGCCCAGACGAAGAAGAAAATTAACGTCCAGCACCACAAGCACACCCAAGAAAGCAGAACTTACTAGCTCCGAACTCTCAGAGCCACTGCCATTATCCTCCGGTGATACCCAAGAACGCCCATTGCGTTTGCTCCAACTTTACTATTTGTGTCGCAAACTACTACCGCTAGCAGCCACTCGCCTGTGCTTGCAGTAATAAAAGGAGACTTATAAATTATAGAAGACCAAGACGTCATGATATCGATAGACTTAAACTCCAAGTTGGATGCAAGCAGCTCCATAAAGCTCAACGAGGTGGTCAAACACATCTTCAAAGCCAAAAAAGCGACAGTATTGACGGGAGCAGGAATCTCGTGCAATGCTGGGATTCCTGATTTCAGATCGTCTGACGGATTATACAACTTGGTCAAAGAAAAGTACCCCAAGACGATCGTAAAAGGCCAAGATCTCTTTGATATCTCGTTGTTTCGTGACGAGCTCTCGTTGTCGGTGTTTTGCACGTTTATGGAATCGCTCTATACGTCGAGCTTGGCGGCAAAACCCACCGAAACTCACAAGTTCATCAAGATTCTCAAGGAGAAGAACAAGCTCCTTAGATGCTACACCCAGAATATCGACTCGTTGGAGAAATCCATCAACTTAAACTTGGGAATTAATGTCAACGACTTCGATTCCGGCAAGAACTTTGCCCAAAACTGGAAGAATTTGGACGTTATTCAACTCCATGGAAACCTCCATAAGCTCTCGTGCACACATTGTTTTAGCAGTTTTGACTGGAACGAAAAGTTCCAGGCCCAGTTGGCAAGCGGTCTCAACCCACAATGCTCCAAATGCTTTGAAAAGTACGAAGAAAGACTTTATTCTGGAAAGCGCTTGACAGGTAACATAGGAATGTTGAGACCTGATATAGTGTTGTACGGAGAAAATCACCCGCAGTCCGATATATTAGCCCAAGGCTTGAACACCGACTTGAAAGCAAAACCAGACTTGTTGATCGTAATGGGCACATCGCTCAAAGTCGACGGGGTCAAAAAACTTGTTAAGTCACTCAGCGCATCCGTACATGCCAAAGGAGGCAAGGTTATCTTCATCAACAAAACCCCATTATCCAAAATGTGGAACAACGTAGTAGACTATGAGATCTTGAGTGATTGTGATGCCTTTGTCAAAGTGTTAAAGAAGGAAATCCCTGACTTGTTTTTGACGCAAGAACAGTTGGATTCCAAGAAGTTGAAGAACAACAACTGTAGTAAAGAAAAGATCAAGAAAGAGGTCCTCAAATCAGAATTCAAAAAGGAAATACTAACACCACCAACTACTCCTGAAAAGAAGAAAGCCCCTTCACTCAAAAGAACCCAAGTGAAGCAAGAGAAGAAAAGACTCTTTGACCTTCCATCGCCGTTGTCCAGTTTTGAAGATACCGATGATGAGAGGACGTTGCAGACGATTCCAAAGTCCAGACTCAACCAGCAGAAACGTAGAGCTGTTAAGCAAGAACCTGAGTACGACTGCAAGAAGGAATCCGAATATGATAGCTGCAAGCGACTTAAAGTGTAATAAAGAAAAAGAAGTACAATGGCACCTACTGCCAAAGGCTTTATTAACGGTCTCTTCTGCGGCATCCTTGTTCGCATAATATATTCATGAATCATTGTCGGCACAGTCACGATCGTGTGCCGGCATATGTTTATAGACTAATGTACATTACTAGCTGTGAAAATTAATAAAAGCGTATAATAAAATTGTCTGAAACCGTAAATGATCTTCATTTCTCAAAACATTCCATCGTTCGTTCATAGACTATTCAAATTCTTTCATTGATTAACCAATCGTTATTCTCCACATTGCTTAATTTATTTGATAATTTTTGCAAAAATATACTAAATATTTAGTTTTATGCTCTTTAATGAATTTATAACTTTGGGTCCGACAAGTCCTATTGATCGTAATACGTTTTATCCATTGAGATAAGTCGTCTTTGCAAAGTTGTGTCAGAATAGGTCTTAAACATTTTCAGTGCCTCTCACCAACAGCTTAGGCTAACTAAAGAAACATAAACAAAATGGCGTTTACTACAGATGAGAATAATTCAGAATTTATGGCCTTTGAGTCTTCATTTGGCAAACTATAAATAGTGTCTTCTTAATTATTTAGTTTAGGTTAACAAAACAAAAAGCTGTTAATCTCATGAGATTATCTGTAATACAAGCATAATACTGTATGGATATTTTGAGATACTATTTACAGTTGGTGCAATCGCGCTCCATGTATATTATCTTGCACATTCTACATTCAATAATTAGTAATTAAATTTAATAGGCTAAGGTGGTACGGTTTGAGTCATTATTTATTAATTGATTTTGACAGTTTCGCACGTGACCTATTCGACCCGCAAGAATGCGCTGCAATTGCAAACCGTAGCAAGAACTGTCCCTATAGGATTATAGTGTTTGATTCCACAAACTAACGCAATGTATCACATCTCCAGCTTGCTCGAAGGGATGTTGGCCGTGGAGCCTGATGAAAATGTGGCGGAATCGGCAGATTCGGCAGAGTCTGGCAAGCACCACGAACTCCAAGGGTCGGAATCAGACAGTTTGGTCAATAACGCCATCAATTACCGCACTATCAAGAACTTGCACGGCGATAAATGGACTGGAGATATGGACTTTTCGTCCTTTTGGACTGGTGGCAAACTGGACGATTCCAAGAGCTCTGGATCCAAGAACCCCAGCTCGGTTCTATCAGACAAGATCGTGGAGAAAATGATCCTGATGATCATTCCAATGGGAGTAGAAGGCGAATCTTCATCGAGAATCATCAGAGATAGAATTGAAATGCAAAAGTACCGTCCGTCCCTCTCCGTGAACGTCATGTCGACCAATTCGATCCAGCTCAACCAGCGACTCTCTGTGGTTTTCTATGCAATTGACAATGTAATCCAGCTATTCAACTGGACGGACCCTGCTTTTACTATCGGGATGCTTCTTGTTGTGACCCAGATAATCTTAAATCCGTACTTGTTGACGGTATTGCCTACATTGGTGCTAATGAAGAACGTGTTGATTCCTCATTATCTTGAAATTTATACTCCAGATAACTCCTTGACGGCAGATATATTCGAGTATAATCCTGTGCCGTCAGTCACTCCAGTAAATTCCTATAAAATCCCACGGCCGGTTCCCCAGCTTTCTCGAGAATTCATATTGAATCTTACCGACCTTCAAAACATTATGGTTTTGTATATTCTCATTTGGGACTTTTTTGTATGGCTTACTAACGATTACCTCTACTTCAAGAACGAAAACATTACCCTGATAGTGTTTTTGGGCCTTCTTGCCATAACATTCAACAATTTTGTGGTGGCTCCCAAGATCATTCCGTTTTTGTTTCGCAATATACTAGTGCTAAAGTTGCTGGCGATCTTTAGTATATGGCTAGTAACCATTTTATTCCACCCCAATCATCGAGGCAAGATTTTGGAGTGGATCTATAATGAAGAAACCCGCTTGAACATGCTCCATGTGACCAACCGATTGGAAAAGCAGATCGTCAAGGTACTTCTTGATTCGAAGATAAAGCTAAAGCCCGAAGAGAAACAGGTGGAGATCTTTGAGTTGCAGAAACTCAACAAGGAAACCCGGATCTGGGAAATGGTAGGGTTCACCAACAACTTCTATACCGTGAATGTGGCCAGTAGAAAGTTCAATTGCTCTATGGGTAGAGAAGAGGAAAAGGCACAAGAAGCCAATGGGCAAGAATACGAAGAGTTGGAAGGCTCCAGCAAGTATATCAAGATCTTCAAAAAGAAGCGTATTAATGATATAAAGCCACCGAAAAACTGGCAGTTCAGCGATTCAAAATGGAGATTGGATTTGGATGTGCACCAATGGGTGGACGACAATTTGATTAATGATTTGGGTGTTATTGATGATGGAGAAAAATGGGTCTATGATTTCCTGGAATGGAAACCAATAGAAGAAGAAGAAATAGAAGAAGACGTTAAGACTGAGGCAGCAGAATCTGCAGACCCTGACCCAGAAAACCAACCCAAACAGGAAGAACCTAAAGACGAGATTGAAGAGTCCGAGACGAAGGAGACATCCACTTCATCCTTGACTTCTGATTCAAAACGTCAAGGCTTCAGTGGACCTAGAGAGGGAGACATATACAGACGTAGACGGTGGATTCGCAACTGCCGCCGAGAGACCCATACAGATAAAGATACCACCGATAAAAAATAGATATATATTTATTGCATGAATTCCATCAAGTTTAACGAACCGAACCCTTTCGAAGCTTCTTTTTGCTTCTTTTTCTCCTCCAACATACTGCCAAGCGTATTCTTTTTGCGTTTCTTCTTGCTCTTGCTCTTTTCCTCTACTACCTCAACCTTTTGCGGCCGTTCCTGTATAAGATCGGTGTCGATCTGCTTATGCTTGCATACCAAGCACTTGTGCTGTAGCCTTCTATTGGCGGGTTTGCTGACTTTATTGACTTTTTCGGGGTTAGCCTTGCTGGCCTTGGATTTGGTGCGATACAAAACTCGTACCGATACAGTAAGTCCTGGGATCCACATTATGCCGCAATTCTGACATACTTGGTGCGATAGCACTGGAGGAAGGTTGATTATGTGTTCGGCATTGTGTTCAGTTAGTTTTCGAGTATAGTATTTTCCGAGAGGGTTGAACGGATGGCTATGGGCAAGGTTGTAGTAATGAAGACTAGTGTGTTGTGCAGGGGTGAGGTCGCTGTTCATTAGAGTGATAAGTATAATTGGTGATGCGGTGAAATTTGGCATCGCAGCTGCTGACGTAAGCACCGAGGCTAATGAGCCCCGAGCCCAAGGTGACAGCGATGAGAGGAAGACAAGTGAGAGAAGACAAAAGGAGGTGAGAAATGAAAGGAATGAAAAGCCTAATAAAAGGGCAGATGAAAGGACAAATGAAAGGAGACAAAGTCAAATAGATAAACTGGATATTCCCGATCAACAGTAATATATGGCCAGCAAAACCTGTCGAAGTGGCCATCTATATTTAGGGACTCGGACCACGTCATATTATATACAGTACTTGTTACATAATTCTATACAGTTCACACGGCTACAGGTAGAACCCCAAATGCAAGCATTGCTGCTTCATACTTTCCTCTAGTTCTCCCCAATCGTAAACGGGCTATTTCAAATGGTATATACTTTCGCTATATAGGGGTTATCACCCGTTCTTTTCTCCCTTACTCTCTGCCCTCTCGGCTTTGTTCTGTCCACCTCTCGGCTTTTAAGACTGAGCCCCGATCTCCCCTCACGCGCCCGAATTTCGGACAGCTCGCTCACAGCCAATCACCTGGCGCGAAAACCTGCTTACTCACTAACGGGCCTGCCGATAAGCGGACTAAGATGAGATAGTTTGACGCCTAAAATACGCCAGACCAATAAAGTTAGGGCAATCGCTGCTTACAACCCACCTGAAATAAGGTTGATTCTGCATGAGATTAAATATATAGTCAACATAGTTCACTTAAATCATCAAGAACATAGAACATCCTTCCACTAATCAACTAGTTAACAACATACACCCATACTATCTCATCGCTATGATCATGCCTGCCACACCCAAACATCGAATAAAACTCATTATACCTCCCAAAGTCAAAGGAGGAAAAATCCTCAAATCGTGTGTTCGGTGCAGACATAATAAGACCAAGTGCGACGCCATTCTAACCAACCCTGAGCCATGCTCGCACTGTACCAAAAGAGGTGTCAACTGTACGTTAGACGTGATCTCTACTCTACCAAAAAAATCCGGTATTGATTTGGTTGAGAAGTTGAGCAGTGAGGTTTCTGAGCTCAAAGTGGTGCTAGACCGGTTGGTCGACCGCAAACAGCTGTTGATGGAAGCATTGATAGCGAGAAGCCAAGGCATACTAAACACCCACCAGCAATTGAAGACTCCCAAAAAGACGGTTCCGTCTACTCCGCCAATCTCCCAAATCCAATCCTGCCTCAACTCACCGGTCTTGACTCCAACTACCCTTCCATCTCCTCCCAGTATATGCCTGTCTACTGACTGCAAAATCTCATCTTCACTTGAGGTTCCGCCGTTCGTAATATCCATAGAAGAAGCCTATGAATTATTCACCAACTATGAAGTCAACTTCAACCAGTTTTTGCCAATATTTCCCGAGAGTTTTTTCTCTACCATTGACTTGGCCAGTTTCAAGCACGAGAATGAGCTTTTGTTCTGGTCAATCATTATGACTTCATACTTGAACTACCCGGACCCGAACTCTTCTTCCAAGTATAAGCATTTAACTAGTCACATCAAGTCTTTGGTGGTGGAAACATGTTGGATGAAAACCCCCAGATCGGTATACGTGGTATCGTCGTTATTGATATTGACCACTTGGCCATTGCCCCACCAGACCAAATTGACCAACAATATCTCGATCAAGTTCTTGACGTTAATGAAGAATTTGTCGTTGCAGTTTGGACTACATAAGCTCGAGTTCTTGAACGAGTTTAGCCATAAAACTCACATGAATGTTTCCAGCGAATTAAGTGAAAGCAACTTGATCAGAGAAAGAATCTACAAGCTCATCAACATCAACTCCAACTATTGGGTCATTTACTTGGGATTGGCTTCCAATAACAACAGTGGCTCTGACCATGACTACATCATCAACAAGGCCTCCAACATCGACATCTTAAACAAGCAAAACAGCCCTAGTGACCATTATATCAACGCATTACTAAAAGTTTGTATGATCCAGTCCAAACTAAACGAGAATATGAGCGACTTGATTGGAAACTCCTCAAACAACGAGTCAATTCTCACCTTGCCAAACCAAATTAATACCACCAAGGTTATAAACTTGAAGATGTTTGAGGTGATCTTGCAAGATATCAGTAAAACATTACGTCACGACAATCATATAATCAACAACTTGATCCAAATATCCATCAATTACTCAAAATTACAGTTGTATATTTACTCGTTGTCTCATCTCAATATCAGCATCGATGAGTACAAGTTACAGATATCAAAGATCTGTTCCAGCTGTTTCAACTTGTTTTCACTCTATCAAAATCAATTCAAAGACTCATTGTCTTCATTCAACCAGTTACCTATCCATTACAAGTTTCCAATTGAATTGGCTTCGTTTATTTTGTTGAAGATCTACAAGTCTCCATTACTAAACACCGTCAAGGACTATGAGTTACTCAAAAAACAATTCAACGAGTTCTACAACGAGTTTGTGTGCAAGGGAAGTTCGAAGAATAAAGACTGGATCTTCTTGAACGAAAAGTTCTTGAAAATCTTGACCAAATTCGATAGTATCAATAATATATTTTTGATCAATCAGATGAAGTCGGATGTTACTCTCGACTCACAAAATGGCGATGATGACGAGTTTACCACTCCTGAATTTTCATTGATTAGAAAGATGAAGAATTATCTTGTATCAAGTATTAGCTATGAAATGATTTGGAGCATTCATGAAAATGAAAAGAACAAAACTAAAGAAGACAACGTACATCCTAAGTGGGAAACCTTTGGTCTAGATGAAATGAGAGACCAGAAGGTCATTCAATTCATTATGCAAAGCGAATCGATCTTTGAGTAATTATATCTCTACAGGTAGAGAGAATAAATATGAAAGCCGATAATTCTGTAACAGTACCAATATATTAAAAAACTAAATACTTTTCAAACGATATGTCAACTACTAAAATCGGAAGAGATTAATAGTACAATTTATATATAACTAGATCAATAGTAGGGATTTTTTGCAGCCATTGTATTACCTATACCGACTATCTGTCATTATAGCTAATTACTTTAACTTAATTTAATTCTTTTATGTTTTGTATTTAACTATATTGTTCAGGACAAATTCATTCTGGTATTTTTATTTATCGATCTATCCAGAGTTCGTTCAACTTTCTCTTTTCAACTATAGGCTTCAAGATCAAGTACGCAACAAACAATACTGCTATGGTGGAAAGAAGCTTGAGCTTTTCAAATCTTTTGTTGAGTAAATCAAACGAAGATGATGGTTGGACCAGCGTACAGAATTGGTTGTACTTGTTAAAGTAACAAATAATGGAAGTGGACTCGAAATCTGTGGGCTTGATCAAAACCTTACCAGGCTTATCGACCAACAATTTGTGTTTATGATTCAAAGCAGCCTGAGCATTTTGTTGAACAACAGGGTCGTATGGCATCATCTTGTAATCACTAAGGTAATCATCACTGGTCAAGGGTCTGTCATCGATTCTTCTACTGTTCAAGATATATTTGGGGATTTCAGCCAAATATCCCAGTTGAGTCACAGCGATGATCGACTTCAAGGTGATCCCGTATGATGATTGAGTGGAGCTCAAAGAAAGGATTCTTTCTGGGTAAACGAAAGACTTTTTGGAGATATGATCGATGGTAGAATTGAAGTTGAATGATGACTGCAACTCGTCAGAGCTGATGGATTTGGTGGTATCAAACAAGTCTAGCACTCCAATACGCTGTTCTACTCTTGGAGACTTGATGAAATAGGAGTAAATGATCCAGTTGTCGTCCATGATCAAGCTTATGGAATCGTAATCAACAACTTCTGCTGGGTCATGGTAGTGTGAATAGAGAATGGCTCCGGTGACACCATCCACAATGTAGAGTTTCAATGAGTTGGAGGCCAAATCTTTGGTCAAGACCGTGATGATGTTGGGGTACAAATACTTATACAAGACGGACTTATCAGCCAAAGTAATACCGATAGAAGAGGTGACAGTGTCTTGAGGTCTAGTTACTACTTTCTGAATAGTTTCGCCTGGTCTGGAGAATTCCCAGGTTTTGACTGAACTGAGCGAGCCAGCCTCGATTTTCTGCCCCGTAACTGATTTTACACCACTCGAAACCAAGTAGATATCATTGGAAACAGCGAAACCAGGATGTACCAGGTAGGAGGACGCGGATTTGAGTACCAATGAGTGGTCTGGTGCAGATGATAAACCAAGATACTTTTCAGATAATGGCTCTCCTGACTGAGCTACTCCATTAGCAAGGTCAACGAAATACAAGTGGTCTGCGAAAAGAACCGCCAATTGGTCTCGGATTTGAACCAAGTCCACAAACGTGCCCTGAAGATCTACAGTCCACACTACCTCACCAGTACGAGAGTTCAAAGCAACCAATACCGACTTCGCATCGTCGTAGAACACTACAAGCTTGCTGAATCCAAAGTCGTCTTCGGTATTTTTCAGCAAACTTTTGGACCCAGACGTTACAAAGCGGCCCAATTCACCAAGGTGCGTATAGTAACGCTTCAAAATTTCCACAAGTACCCACGACTTGGTATCTTCTAACACATGGTGAGCTTTATTCTGAACAGTACGGGATGCTGGTCTGTCAAACATGTAATACTTGTTTTGGGCAGAAAAATATTGGGGCAATGCATGGAACGTTTGGTTGAGAGTTCCGTCTAATAAATTATACTTTGCACCATCTGTATTGAACGCTACGAGAACCAAGTTTCCGTCATCTGCAGCGGTGATTTGCTGGCGCAGAAACTGGCTATGGGATGAGATCTTGACATGTTTGATACTGTTGATATCGTTGAGCACGAGATAATCGGTCAAGTCGAAAATATCAGTGGTGCCTTGATCTTGCACCACCAAAAAGTCACTAAGAGCGTAGCGGTGTACCGAAGAGGTGGAGCCTGGTTTGGTTGCAATAGTGTGAGATAATGTCATGTCACCTTTGTCTGAAACGTGATACAATTCAACAGCCAGGTCTTTGACGCTCACAACAACCATGGAGTTGACTATTGAAACGTCTCCAAATTTGGTATTGAGTTTTTCAAGCTTAGTTCCATCGAGTCTGTAAAGGCCGTCGGATTGGGTGACAACCAAATCGTCCTTGAATTGCTTGATTTGAGTGACTGGGGTGGCTGCTTTTTCCACTTCTTCAAATTTCAGCGACAACTTTAAAAGATTATTGTCATAAAGTAAGTATCCGTAGCCATCAATCTGCTGGTAGTGATGGTTGGAATGAACGCTAGCAGACATTGACGTTACCACGCCATTTGAAATACGATGCAAGTTTCCATCGATGTCTACCACTAAAACAGCATCGCCAAAGAAGCTTTGCACCGAAACAGGATACGAATCAAGGGTCACTGCGTATTTGAGCACACCGTTAGATGCGTTGTAGGAATACAACGTGGAAGATTCATTTGAGTACAAATATACCAAGGAATTGCTGGAAGTAATGTAAAATTGAGTGGAGTCGGCAGGTATGTGGTCCAATTGCACCGACCATTTCACCGAGACGGTATCTCCCAAGTTCAAATTGAGCAACTGGTTGTTGGCAACACCAATGAGAGTGGAGTGGTCGACCACCTGGGGCAGCACCAATTCTCCAATCAAGTGGTTCAATCTCTCTTTGGAGAACGCATCCTCTAGCAATATGGCCCAAGCAGTGGCCAATAGCGGTATCAATCCCAAAAACCGCAACAACCTCATTATTAACCTTAAGAGATCTGGTGGTTCAGTCGATTTTTCACTCGCGCTTAGAGTTTACGAGAGATCGGAAGCTAGCGAGAAATCTAGCGAGAGATCGTAGAATAGCGAGAACGCCACCAGCGGACGAGCAACGTTATCTAATACTTATCGGAGGGTGCCAAGTATTAGCATTACACTCATCGACTACTCGAACGAGAGGCAGACTTGGTGGGACTCTGAAGCACATAGAGTTGTATTTTATTGTAGTAGAGACATCCCAGGCTAGGACTGAGACTAGCGAGGGACTGAGACTAACGCGATTGTGGGGTGCGAGAACGCGCGCCACCGACCGCACAGGGCGATGACATCCTAGCACCCATTGAACTATTCGAGAAGACATGGGCAAACATGTTGATAAAACTTTACAGTACGGTTAAGTAGAGAACGAACAACTGAATGGCGATCTTGAGTGGTGATCTTTGAGTGGTGATCTTTTGTGTCTGATTTCTGTCTTCCACGCGGCGAACGTTATCGCACATTGATGCAGGATTGCTACTGAGTTAGTATATAATGTATATAATCAGGGGCAAATCCTATATATCACCCCGTAACTAAAATGCACGCTAAAGATTGGTTACTAGTACTTGTTGGATTCTTCTGTAAGTAATGCCAGTACATTCGAGACACCACTACTAACGCACAGTGCCCCCAATTCCCGTTCTTGTCAAAAGAGGGTTCTTTTCGGCCGATTTCTGGATCAACATCCTCTTGTGTGTGTTGGGATTCTTGCCAGGCTTGATACACTCCTACTACATCATCTCGGTCTACCCTTACAGTGAGGGCTACGCCACCCTTGGAGGCGATGGCCACGACCACTCCGACTACGGTGCCACCGTATAGACCCGATGTCTTTTTTATCAGCGGTGCCCAAGATTGTGCCTGGACACCGCCTAGTCTACCCACTGTCCCTAGACACTCTCAGGAGTGTCAGTCCATATACTATGAATACTGTGATTGCAACCAGGCACTCGGTTCTAGTCCGGGTAACTGGCACTTGCGCTCAGAAAAAATTATACTAAAAATTGTACCGAAAATTATACTGAAATAAACCATCAATATACGTTTTACTGAACAAGATGTAGAACACGCATAAACTTAAGTTGGCCGATCCGAGTTTACTCATCTTTCTTAGATCCTTCGGTTCAATGTGTCACTATGCGAAGAAGAATCAATACAGGCAGGCACCCAGCCCGGTCACCGCCTAAGACTGCAATGCCCCACCGGACACTAGAATGCACCAGTTTTTGGTGCAATTCGGACGGTGGTGAAATTGGTAGTCACTTGAGCAGGTCCCAGTGCCGTAAGACGCTCGGGTTGGCCAGAAGTACGTTTTGTTCCGATGTCCATCACACGAGGCTTGCGACACTCTGCTCAAGAATGCGGCGGTGGATCTTGGGTGCTATATATCGAAGTGGACCTGTCACTTGACAAGTCAAGTCTGCTTCTTATTCCTAGTATTAACATACATCTTAACTAATTACGATTCCCTGATATTTATATTACATCTGCGTGCTTTGCACCTTTCTAACCATCTCCTCTTCTGTCTCTTCTACCTGGCCCCCTCCTTGTTTCCACAACCACAATGCTTCGATTGCGTAGTTTCGCACCGACATGTTTCTAGTTTTGGATTCGTCTGCAGCCTCAGTGATGGTTTCGATGATCCTGAGCTGCTGGACCAAGTCCCACATCATTTTCTCAAACTCTCGCGTCCATTCTTTGATGTTTTGGTTAAACGGCTCATCGTCAGCTGCACTCTCATCTATCGGCAAGATATTGTACTTGTGAAGTCCTAACTTGTGGAGAATTCTTCCAAGCATCTGTATACTCAAGCATCTCTGCCCTGGCACCACTGATCTCGCCAAATGGGCCAATTCAGGCAATGTGTAGCCTGCCAAATGGGGGTTGTCGGAGTGGTGATGCAACCCAACGTAGGTGGGAATTTCCTTTTGCTTGGTTTTGTCCGAATCGAGCTCAATGAGATCGCCCTTAAAATCGAATCTCATATCGGCAAGCGACTCGTAGGTGGTGCTGACTTGTTTCGGAAGTGGCTCGGTCATCCACGAGAGTTTCAGTGTTTCCTTGGGCAAATCGGGATAGTACTTTTCGTGGAGCTTATCGTAGAAATCGGGATCATTTATATCAAGGTCCTGGTCCTGTTTGGGCTTGACAAAATGCACACCGATTTTGTCTTCGTCTTCCTCTTCCACTAGCTGGTAACCATCAGGCGCGACCTTGTCGGCTCCAGGAATCATATCGTTGAGATCGTCCACATCTTCCCATCCGTCTGGATCCAAGGCTTCTTTGTCATCCAAGTCTTCGTAACTAATGGTGGCTACGGTGTTGAAAGTGACCGATTTCTTAGGTTCATTGGAACGAGAAGACGACCGCGACTCGAAACTCGTCAAGCTGCTCTTTCTTTCGCCATTCTTGATTTCGTCTTCACTACTCTTTTTTTCATCGTCAATGCTCAATCCACTCATTCCTAACACCTTTTCCACCTCATCGGCTTCCATATGCGACAATTCAGTGGTACCTTCAGGGGTCTTCATGGCTCCGATCCACCCACCGTAGCCTTCGGAATGGCCGTGCTTGCCCTCGTGGTTGCAGCTGTCGGTGTGCTTGTGCTCTTGCTGGTGTTTCTTCTCTGTACGCTTCAATAACGCTTCAATTAGCTTGGGATCCAACTGGCTCAACAACTCCTGCTGCTCACGGGTGATCTCCTCTTCGGTCATTTCGGCCATTCTTTGCAAGTTTTCTTTGTGAATTTTCTCAGCTTCGGATTCTGGCCCAGCAGGTTCACTATATTCCTTCGGTGGTGTACTTTTGGTTGGTTTTTGGCGTCCCACTCCTCTACCTTGCTTCCATCTGGATTCAGGCTTACGCTTCAATTTGCCTAGTTCGGGGAACCCATTGCTAACTCCAATGGGTGCAGATGGAGCTACCGGCGCAGCAACCTCATGTTCCACTATTTCACCTACAAAATCCATGTTGTGTAGTATGTATGTGTGTTGGTGTAAGTTCTATGTCTAGCGATGATGTAATTTGCGATGCCCAAAAACGTGCGCTTGACTGAATTGATAATTAGTGATCTAGGAGTATAAATATACAGGAATGACCAGTGAATAACTCACGTTATCGCGTTTGCTTGGATGTAACATACTTACATTGGGGTGATACATACTTGAAGCATAGTGTAGCAGAGCTACTGTTAGTCTGAGAGTATGTCTGCTAATAAAATGGCTGCGAATCAATTAGTGACTGAAAGGTAATTATGGCCACAAAAGTCACTATTTTACGGATCGATGTTCTACTTCATTCAAGATTACTTTTATTTTCTTCTAGTAATATTATTCTTCTTTTTCTCTAGTATACAGTGCCAAGGTATACTCTCCTATATCTATTTTGGTATCCAAGTATTGTAGAAAAGCAGGCGCAAATTCACTGCTAAAACTATCATACGTCAGTAAAGAATCGCGCCGGTGTCTGTATGTGAATGCAAATGGAATGTCAATCAACGGAACCAATATCACCAAGATAGCTACCAAAGCCTTCGAGGTTGTATAGAACTCTGCAGGCCTGCCATGGTTTCGATTGCCATTAAACACAAGATTGATCCAGTTGCGTTTCCAGCCCTGGTCAAACGGCCGCTGCACAATATCGTACTCTATTACTAGTCGCCGGTCTCCTGATTTAACATTGACGTATCTCTTGCCTAGCTCAACACGAGGCATTCGCTCTTTTTTGGTTCGACCTTCGTTTCTTTTCTTCCACCGGAGGTACCCTTTGCGCTGGTTGATGGTGATTTCGTCCAATGTGGTCATATTAATACACACGTAGCGTAAGTGTACTACTATCAATGCACCAAGCATGATGAGCCAGAACACACACAATACATACAATGCGATGAAATTGCCGTTGATGCCGCCGTGGTCGATACTAGGTCTGGTAAATCGTATAAGGTACCCGAATATGACCAAGAACAACAGCCAAGCCGCTAGAGTATACTTCAAAAAGAGCATATAGTTGGACTCTCCAATTACGGTCCCGATCCATACACAGTAATGGTCGAAGCGAAGCACGCTATAATGCAAGTCTTTCAGAAAATGCGATCTGTTTATAGCTAGAGACTTGGAATTGGAGCAGAAGTAAGGATACCCTGACTCGTCACATAAAAAAACGTCGGGCGTGGGTATCAATTCGGGGTCGCCTTGGTTGTGTGGGGCATCGTAGAGATTGAATGGGGGGATTGGAGGCGCCTTTCCAGGCCCAATTATAAATATAAGGGTCCAGTAAATGAACATGAGCACCTCAAAGAGCCCGAGTAGTGTCCACAAGCTTATGGCTGTGCCATGCCTTCCATGTTTGTAGATCTCACTGTATCCTAGTGAGTAGAAAGATGCAAAGTCGATGTAGGCGAGACCCAAAATAACGCCCACCACCACCGTAAATTTGGCCCACCTATAATGGAATAGCAGCACATCAAAGATCATAGCGGCATCAACGAGCCAGCTGCTAGTGTTTCTACCTTGTAGTAGTCACTGAGTTACTCTTAGCTTCGCCTGGATGTTTCCTTGTGAGTGCTATCTGCAGGACTTTTCTACAGGTAAAAATGATGATTGTAAGCAAGTAGAAAGTAAGAGTGAAGATGGTGGCAATGTTGGAAGGTATGTGGAGAAGCACTGGTGAAAGTAGTAGCATTGCTAACAGTATAGATGAGCGGACCAAGGACATGTGTCCGATCTGCAAAACAGACAAGTATCTCTCCCCCAACATGACGTTTCTTATCAACCCCGAGTGCTACCACAAGATCTGTGAATCGTGTGTTGATAGAATCTTCTCGTTGGGACCGGCACCGTGTCCTTACCCCAAGTGCGGCCGTATATTGAGAAAGAACAAGTTCAAGAAGCAGATATTCGAAGATATTTTGATCGAAAGAGAGATCGATATAAGGAAGAGAATCAGTGGCATCTATAACAAAACAGAGGAGGATTTCGATAGTTTAGATGAGTACAACAAGTACTTGGAAAGCATAGAAAACATCATTTTCAACTTGAACAATGGAATAGACGTGGAAGAAACTGAAAAGATGGTGACTCAGTACGAGCAGGAGCATAAGATCGAGATTCTTGAAAAGACCATGAGAGAAAGTCAGAAAAATTCCGATCTCAACAGGTACCAAGAAGCCATTGAGCGGTTGAAGCAAGAAAAGTTACGGATACAGAAGCAAATGGAGGTGGAAGATATCCAGTATCAGAAGCAGCAACAGCAAGACTTACTTGACAAGTTGTCCAGTAACACTGCCAATTCCGAAGACATTATAAAACAACAGCAGACCAACATGCAGAAGCGGAACAACTACAGAAAGAAACAGTTGCAGCAGTTGACCAACCAGCTTGACCAGAACTTCAACAGGTCCAACCAATTGCTCAAGAAGAAGGACTCCGAGAATGAACCCGCGGCCCCATTCACGCCATTCCAGGGTGATCGTGATCTCAAGAAGAAGTACCAGTTGTTGAGCATACCGAGAGAGCTCGACGACTTGATGGAAATAGAGAAGAACACCGACACCTACTATGATCCGTATGTCAACAAGTTGGCCAAGAACAAGGAGTACTTGGGAGCGGGATGGAGGTTGCATAATGTGTTTGAGAAGGCACTAGACGAGGCTTTTATGGGGTTGGGGTGTTTTGTAGAGAAGGAGAAGGCGGTTGTATAATGATAATGAACAAACATAGACTTTCCTGATAAGTTAAGTTCTTTAAAATAATGTACTAGACTACAATTACTAGTAGCAACAGAGTTGCAAATTTATGGCAAATTAAGAAAATATGAGTAATTGCACAATATGAAGATGGCATGGATTTCAATACTGAGGGAATATAATGATGACTGTACTGGTATTGAGATAGGATAAGCAGGTTCCAGGCTAGCATGTGTATATTTCTAACGCCATTTATGAGTATTACTGAGCTCTCCACTTGACCTGTGATACAATGCCAATTACTCAAATAGCACCTGCTGTTATTATTTAAATAAGGCTAAGAATATATAATTTCGCATAAAAATATGCTCATGTACTTGTAACATACATCCGCCTCAACACTTGTTTGCTTAAGCTGGACTAAAAACCTACAGATGTTCAAATTCTCTTCAATCCGGTAATTTAAGTAGTATTATATGTGAATGGCTAATTGACCTGGAACTCCAAACGCAGTAGACGAAAAGAAACCCAAAAGAATGCTGAAAATGGTTTGATATCATGAATATAAATTGATATCTCTAGAATCTTGACCACTTGTAAATACGCTTCAACAATTTTATCTTGTAGTTCTATGATATGTAGTTTTTATTTTACTTCTTTAAACGTCTATAAACCGGGCCTCGGGGTGGTAGTACACCGGACAGGACCAGTACGATCTCTTGATATCGTCCCACACACTCTTTGCTTCGGCAGATTCATCCTTTGGTGCCTCTTGTAAGGTGGAAGCAGGAACTTCAATTTCAGCAAAGGTGCATTGCAAACCGTAGTTGGCCAAGTCCAATTCAACCAACTGCTTGTAAACCTCGTAAACTACCTGTCTATCCGCACCCAAGCCATTGAAGAACGAAAACACTCCATGGGGCTTGAGCAAACCAACCACAAAGTCGAAAAGCTCCAACATATCCAGGTAGTGTTCAGAGTAGGTGTCGTAGTAGATCCCGTTGAAGTAGACATTTCCGGCCGACAAAAGCTTGTTCAACTCGTCCTGCCACCTTCCCTCAAGAATAACCACGTCGGGGTCTTCGTACCAGCCATCGGCGCGGAGTTTGGCCAACACATCGGGGTGTGCTTCGCAGATATACTGCTTGGTCGGTTTCTTCTGGCGGATCATGGTATCGATGATTCCCATACCGAACCCTATATTCAAGACCACCACCTCCGAGTCGAGTTCTCCATCCATTTGAGCGCCCTTGAACAAACTGTCACATCCCAAACGCATCAAGTCTGTCTCCCACGACATCATGACCCCATCTTGACGTTCTTTGGTGACCAAGGCGTTGTCTCTGTACTCTAGCTTAGTGTTGAGATACGTCTGCTGGTTTTGAGACGGAGCATCGACCGAGTCGTGGTCCAAATGGGCCGGTGGTTCGACCTGTTCGGGCTCATTTTTGGTTTCATTTTTGGTTTCTGGTTCTTCTTTTTTTTGTTCTTCTTCGGCATCTATTTCTGGCTCTTCTGGTTCTTCATCGATAAATTCTACGTCATACTCGGTCACTTTTCTCAAGAGCAATTCGGCTCTGATTCCCGCAGCAAGGATCTGGTTGTAAATGGGCCAATGTTTTAAGTTACGACGGATCAAGATGCATCCCGGGGTCTCGTTGTTGATGTCTGTCAAGCACCAGCCAGCGCCGTATTCCAACAACATTTCGACCATAGACTCAATGACCTTCAATTCGGGCTCACTGGCGTCCGCGGGTGCATGTGTACAGATCAAGTGAAGTGGGGTAGTGGTGGTGGTGGGTTCAGCATCGATGCCGTTGGTGTAGTTGTAGGCCTCTTCGATGGTGTAGGTGGCGGGAATTCCACTTTTCAAGTACTCCTTTAGGTGCTCGACGTACTCGCCGGTAATGGGACGGGCCTCAAACTTACAGAGATCGTGCAAGTCCGACATTGGTGCGGATAATAGGGTGTGGTGATGGTGTGGTGAATTTTTCAGCCCATCGCGATGGCTAGTATGGGGTAGCCCCGTGCTGCGAACCAAATCACAGAAGATTAATGAGAAGATAATTATAGAATACAAGGTTACATTATGCTAACATTCTATCGCAATGAATATATCGGTCATATTGCGCTCGGCCCTGTGAGCTATTTCGGTCGCTATGCGACGCTTGCCCTGTAACAATACTTAAAGCGCATATGAAATAAGGTTTGAGATGGAATCGTACGATTTTCTTCAGTTGAGTGCGCAATAGTATGTAGGCAGACGACTGTTGGAGGGTCTAGGTTCCGGCACCAAGCATGTAGATTGCCGAACTGAATTTCTGAACTGCGGCTTCGGATCCCTTCAGTCACCAGAAGGTGGAATGACATTTTTTTAGAACGGAGATAAGTTCTGCCCCATGGGCAATGTGAAACTGCCCAGCTCTTATATCATCAAAGTTATCTGCCCAGTTTTCACCCAATCCCACAATCTCATCACAATTACGGTGATGCCATTTACAAACAACCATCCATTGTCACCTGAGAAAATACCTGGTGGTGCGAAGCAGTTTGCACCGATTCATCACCAGGGCACGAGCGAGCCTGCGATCGGTTCGTCGGCCAAAGCTCTTTTTCAGGCGTACGACGATGCGCCTCAGAGCGTGCCAGACCCGCCTTTTCACACACACTCGTATGTTCAGCAGCCCCAGCCCCTTCCAAAACCCCCACAGTACCCGGTTCTGTACCAGCAACCGCCTCTATTTCCTGAACGGCCTTACTACCCTGGCATAATGGCTGCAAATTATGACCCGCAGTCAAAAATCGACCCTCCCCCAGAGACAGCCCTGTACAGTACATTCAACAACTACGCCATGACTCCCGAGCCCTCATTGTACGACTTGATGACCCAGTATCGTACACCCGCCGTTTCGCCCATGAACACTGAGTTCGAAAAAGAACCTACTCTGGAGATCTCCCAGCCCAACAGTTCTGGCGGGGATGCAGCGGAGCCCGCGCGCATTCGCAGACCTGCCCCCAAGACCAAGCGCAGATCTGCCCACAATATAGTGGAGCAGCGGTATAGAAACAAAATGAATGCCAAGTTCAGCGTGTTGCTGGAAACTGTGCCTACGCTTCAAGCGATATCGCGCAGCCGCAAACGAAACGGCGACCACACTACTGCAGACTACGACCTGGACAACGCAAACTCTTCCGACGAGGGAGACTCTTCTTCCAGAGATCTAGAAGGGTTGAAACCGGCAAGAAAGCTCAATAAAGGTATTATCTTGGCCAAGTCAATTGAGTACATCAAGTTTCTTGAGCTCAAGAACATGCGCATGGCGACGGAGAAAAACGATCTCATTCTCAAGATACGAATGCTCGGACTACACGTGGACGAGTCGCCTTGACACCACCAGTTGGCCTGCCATCCTCAGCTATACATCAGCCACAATCGCAGCTATACATTCCCAGGGTACAATCGCAGCTATATATTCCCAGATATTTATGATTTAAACACACTTCCATCGTGATTTTCCTCACCACTCCTCGTACGACTCTGCAGCTCCCTCGCATCTCTCGTTTAACTTTACATAATCGGCGCGTATACGATTAAAAACTGGAACGAAAATTTCCTTTTACCAACACCACTTTCTTTACTAATAGTTGATACTGATTCGTCAGAAGTAAGTACTGTCTTTAAATGGCCAAAAGACTACTTGGATACTAACATAGCAGACACTGAGATCATGGAACTCGTCAACTACGCGCTTGCGGCGTATTCGTACTTTGCAGCACTCTCAGTGGGCCAACAGTTGTCAATTGTGATATTGGCTCCGTTTGTATACAATCTCGTATGGCAATTCCTTTACTCTTTGAGAAAAGACAGAGCACCCATGGTCTTCCACTGGATCCCTTGGATCGGAAGTGCCGTTCCCTACGGAGCTGACCCCTACAAATTCTTTGACGAAAACCGCGCCAAATACGGTGATGTTTTTGCTTTCGTGGTTGTGGGTAGAGTCATGACTGTTTATCTTGGAACTAAGGGCCAGGACTTTATCTTAAACTCCAAAGCTACCGACACTTCTGCTGAAGATGCCTACAAGCACTTGACCACCCCTGTGTTTGGTACCGGTGTGATTTACGACTGTCCAAACCACCGTTTGATGGAACAAAAGAAGTTTGCCAAGTTTGCCTTGACCAGAGACTCGTTCAGAAAATACGTACCCAAGTTTAGAGAAGAAGTGCTCAACTACTTCACCGACTCCGATCAGTTCAAAATGAGAGAAAACTCCTCGGGGGTGACCAACGTTTTGAAGTCGCAATCGGAAATTACCATTCTTACTGCTTCCAGAACCTTATTTGGGGACGAAATGAGAAAGAAGTTCGATGCTTCTTTTGCTCAATTGTACGCTGATTTAGACAAGGGATTCACTCCAATCAACTTTGCCTTACCTAACTTGCCATTGCCTAGCCACAGAAAAAGAGACGCTGCCCAGAAACTCATTTCCAAGACCTATATGTCGTTGATTAGCCTGAGAAGAGAATCGGGGGATCTTGTAGAAGACCGTGACTTGATCGACTCGTTGATGCTTAATTCCACCTACAAGGACGGTGTCAAGATGACCGACCAAGAAATCGCCCATCTTATGATTGGTATTTTGATGGGTGGCCAGCACTCGTCTTCATCTACTTCTTCGTGGTTCTTGATGCATTTGGGAGAAAACCCACAACTTCAAGACGAATTGTACCAAGAGCTTACCACCAAATTGAAAGAAAGGGGAGGAGACTTCAACGACTTGACTTATGAAGACTTACAGGAATTGACTTTGCACAACAACGTCATCAAGGAATCCTTGAGATTACACATGCCATTGCATTCCATCTTTAGAATGGTCAAGAAGCCTTTGATGATCCCAAACACCAACTACGTTGTTCCTAAGGGACACCATGTTTTGACCACCCCAGGCCACGTTATGATCGACGAAAAACTGTATCCTAACCCCAAGAAGTTCGATCCTTACAGATGGAACAAGCCTATTGTCACTGAAGAAGGTTCAAATGACACAGTAGACTATGGATTCGGAGCCATTTCCAAAGGTGCTTCTTCTACATACTTACCATTCGGTGGTGGAAGACATCGTTGTATTGGAGAACAGTTTGCATTTGTTCAGCTCGGTATGATTTTGGCCACCTACATCTATAATGTGAGATGGACTCTCGGTCCAAATGCAAAGATTCCTGACGTCGACCACGAATCTATGGTGACCCAACCTAAGGGTCCTGCCAAGATTTACTGGGAAAAGAGAGATACCTGTATGTTGTAAACATAAGTACAATTCATAATCTACCATGATTGACTAGTTTACTGGTTAATATGCCATACATATTTACTGTCCATAATAATATTATAAATTAAACTTTGTCTAGGAAGGAATATTACAATAATATCCACTCTTCGAGAGGAAATAAAAGTAGTAAAGTATCTTTATCGTACTACATATGTAGCTGATAATTATAGTTCTGGCATCTCGTATCTTCAATTACTATATGCAGGACCTCGGTTGCGGAAGCGGCCGAGAAAATGAAAAATCGGCATGAGTCAAAGCAGTTAGTGAAGAAGTGGAAACACGACATGTCTAGAGCATTTGAGTTGAAGGTACCTGCATCGTCGGCAAACATAGGACCAGGGTTTGATGTGTTGGGAATCGGCTTGAATCTTTACCTCGAAATCAAGGTCACCATCGACCCTTCCAAAGATACCTCGAGCGACCCATACAATGCCAGTATCTCATACGAAGGAAACCTTGCCGAAAACGTGCCGTTGAGATCCGACAAGAACTTGGTCACCCAAACAGCATTATATATATTGAGGTGCAACAACATCGAGTCGTTCCCCAACGGGACTTTCATACATGTGATCAACCCTATCCCATTAGGCAGAGGATTGGGATCATCCGGAGCTGCGATTGTAGGTGGGATAATGTTAGGTAATGAAATCGGCCAGCTTAAACTCAGCAAGGTCAGAATGTTAGACTATTGTTTGTTGATCGAAAGACACCCTGACAACATCGCCGCCGCCATGTTGGGAGGATTTGTGGGGTCGTACTTGAACGAGTTGTCGCCGGAAGAGACCGAAGCCAAGAACTTGCCGTTGGAGTACGTTTTGCCCAAGCCCGATGTCACTCCCAAGGACAAGTACTTGCGAGTCGCTCCACCACAAAACATCGGCCAGTACTTGCAGTACGACTTTTGCAAGAAAATCAAGTGTATTGCGGTGATCCCCAACTTCGAGGTTTCCACCGACTTGTCGAGATCAGTGTTGCCTGAGCTGTACACCAGACCCGATATCGTATACAACCTCCAAAGACTCGCAATTTTGACCACTGCATTGACCCAGGAGACCCCTAACAACAAGCTTATCTACGAGGCCATGAAGGATAAGATCCACCAGCCGTACCGTACCAAATTGATTCCTGGTCTTACGGAGGTGCTCGCCAGCGTTACTCCCGAGACCCACCCAGGATTGTGTGGTATTTGTTTGTCTGGCGCCGGACCTACTATCTTGTGTTTGGCTACCGAGGGATTTGAAGAGATTGCAACCTCGGTGGTGGACTTCTTTGCCAAGGTCGGTGTGGAGTGTGAGTGGAAGTTGCTCGAGTTGGCTTATGAAGGTGCTACCGTAGAGTACAAATAACTAAATAAAACAATGTAAATACAGAAAAATAATAAGCGAGTGTCCATTTAGTACTAACTTGGTAACACAGTCAGTGGGGCACAAGGAACTAGGATATATGATCTCTCAGTCTGGTTTTGCAGTCAAGTGTTTTTCACCTGTTTGGTTAGCGCACTCCCCGAATTGTACTTTTATAATTGGCCCATCAAAGATGAACGACAGTAACGAAATGGCCCGGACAGACGAACAAACCCGCGATCTTCTGAGCCAATTGCTCACGCAGGAGATCTTGGACAGATCCGGCTCCCAACCCATCTACTTATCCAAAATTGAAGTCAATGGAGGAGAGGCGTTTACCAACGAGTTCTTCAAGAAGTTGTTGAGACCTTTGGTAGAAAACAGCGACTACACTTTGACCCAATTGCTCGAAAAAATCGGGGCTTCTCACGACAGACTCCTCAAAACACAGGTATTCAACAGTGTGGATATCAGTTTACATTCCGATTCCACAGCGTTGTTGCCCTCTAAGGCCAAGAGGTATGGTGAAGAGCAATCAGTTCCAACCAAGGTGGTTTTTGACTTGGAGCCCACCAACTTGAACTCAGGCAACGGGTTCTTGAACATGAATAGTGACGACTACTTGAACTTAGAGTTGGACTACTTGAACAACAACTTCAACGAAAACGGTGAAAGGGTGGAGATTGGCGTCTACTACAATCCGTACAAACCAACTGACCACCTTATTACGCGCGCACGGATGTTGGCCAGCTTGACCAACCCCTCCTTCAGATTTGTGACGGAATTGGGCCACGCACAAGTCAACAAACAGATCTGGCAACAGTGTAGCGAGACGGGAACAGGTGCCACCATTGGGTTGGAGTACGACAACAATACGTTTGCCAACCACTTCACGGTGTTTTCAGGTGTAGAACTCACAAAAAGGTCGATCCACAACATCGATGATGCTGCTGCTGACGCCGTCAAGTTTTTCGCAGGGGATTTCTTAAAGTCGGCATTGGTCAACAGGCTTACTTATAGTAGACTGCGTAGCACAGGCAGCCACCAGTTGGTGGTTTCCAGCGAAATCTTGTCGAACCAGGACCAGAGCAACTCCAAAAACCAGTCGGCATATGCCCGTACTGAGGTTGCCGCCGATATCTATAAGTGCCTCTTTGGCAGTGTGTTTGCCAGCATTTCTGCCAAGGTCGGTGGAACATATACCCCTAAAAGTACAAACGACAGTGCCGTGCATATTTCCGATCGGTTCTACTTGCGGGACACTCTTATGCCAAGATTCATATCCAAAAGTGTGTTCAATCCTGAAGGAGGGTTGCAGCATTTCAGTGTATCTGGATGTTTATTGGCACCTGTGCCTTCGTTTATCCACCGCACAAAGGGCCCTAGTCCTTTGATGATGTACGTGGGCGGCAGCGTTTCGGATGTATCCAACAATCTTGTATCTAGCTACCGTAACGCTCTAGCCAGCACCGGGTTCGGGGTTTCCTACTACAATCCATGGGCCAACTTCGACTTGAGTTATCATTTTGGCAGTAGACTTGGTGATTCCGTGGGTCCAACCACCCAAGGTATTCAATTTAGTGTTTCCATTGGAGGGACCAATCGCATCTAATATACCGGATATATAAATAAATAATACAATGTAAAAGTTTAGCAACCTACCAACCTTGAGTACTTAGAAATATCCGCAGCTGAAAATGCTTAGTTGATTTCAGTGCTAGAGTTCGTTTGAGCCCAAACTCAGTACAAACTCCAAAGGTTTAATGAACCTTTTATTCAAGTGGTATATAGCTATTTTGCTCAACAATTGTAGCTCATACTACAATAATAATGCTACACTCCAGTCACTTTGGTGCGTACTGGCTCGCTACGTGTCTGGCTAGCGAGCATCGCGCGCCAAACATCCAGCTGACTCTAGCTTTGGGACATGTACGATAAGGAATCAACCGGGCGAAAAAGTACGAGAAACATATACGTGCCGATTTGACCATTTTTCAACATTAAACGTCTTAATTCCTCACATACAGTTTCCCCTTAATCCCTGGCATACAACTGTAAATAGTGATCTTTGTCGTTAGCGAGCATCGTACGCGACGGTAAACACCGCGGCGCGTATTCGCGTCGCGGTAGCAAAATTTATCGGACTAAACTCTCTACTCCTTAGCAAATACGACTACACAACTAAACCACCAGACTCTTAGACTACCAGACTCTTAGTTAACGGTACTAGACTGCTAGACTTACATCCACCAAATATAATATAGTTTGTTATGGGCGTCTCCGGGTTGTTGCCCAATCTCAAAGAGATCCAAGAGAGTACTACGCTCGAAAAGTTCCGGGGGAAAACCTTGGCTATCGATACCTACGGCTGGCTCCACCGGGGATTGATATCATGTGCCCAAGAGCTATGCCAGGGAAAGCCCACTAGGAAGTATATCACCTCTATCATGAACAAAGTCGACATGTTGCGGTACTTTGGGGTGGAACCGTACTTTGTTTTCGACGGTGCTTCGCTACCCACCAAGGCAGAAACAGCAAAGGAAAGGAAGGTCAGGCGAGACGAGGCCCAAAAAAAGGCTCAGGAGTATACCAGAGCGGGAAATACCAAGCTAGCATGGAAGGAATATATGAAAGCAGCCTGTGTAACTCATGAAATGGCCAAGTCCTTGATGGTCGAGTTGGACCTCAAGGATATCAGGTACGTTGTGGCGCCATACGAGGCTGATCCCCAGATGGTGTACCTTGAAAAAATTGGTGTGGTTGACGGCATCCTTTCTGAAGACTCAGACTTACTTATTTTCGGCTGCAACCGTCTAATTACCAAGCTCAAAGACGACTCCACTTGTGTTGAAATCTGTCGTGAGCGCTTTGGCCAGGTCCGTCTGATCCCAAACTTGGCCAACTATACTGACGAGCAGTTGCGTTTGGTGGCCATGTTGTCGGGATGCGACTATACCAAAGGTATACCTGGCGTAGGGCTTAAGTCTGCATTCAATTTGGTCAAGAAGTTCAACAATCTAGAGAAAATCTTGCCTGCATTACGAGCTGACGGTAAAAGTGTCTCTGAGAAGTTCATGGATGAAGTGTACAAGGCCAATTTGGCGTTCCAATTCCAAAAAGTATTTGACCCTATTCGTAAAGAGCTCAAAACATTGAATCCTTATCCTGAAGACTTGGTCTTGGACATGGAAACTCTTGAATCGTGCTGTGGATTGACACTTAACAATGATCTTTATAAGCAGATATGCAGCGGAATGCTTCATCCTAATAGTCACCAGCCTTTGGTGTCGAGAGAACAGAACTTGACAGTTCTTAAGAGTGCTTCCATTAATTACGGCACCTCCACTAAATTCCAGCCTGCACAACGTACTAAGTCTAATCCTGAAGTGAGCACACCCAAGGGCCGTGGCGTGCTAGATATGCTCCGAACCACCAAGGTAACTACCAAAGTAGTCGAGTCTGCAGTGCCGCAAACACCATCCAGAGCGGTTAAACGTGCGGCAGAACACAAAGGATTGTCGCCCACATCGAGAAAGCTCCAGCGAATCAGCAAAGGAACCACATCCCCAGTGAAACAAAGCAAGTTCTTTTCCCCTGTACAGAAAAAACCAGTAGAGTTACCAACACCTATGTCTGACAAGGGCTGGGATTCAAGTATCACCGGCGACTCCGACATTCCTGACGAGTTCTCGTCGCCTGTAGTCCAACGTACAGCCCACATCACCACTTTAACCGAAGAAAAAGGCATAACCGAAGAAGTAGAAGGTATAATTGAAGAAGAAGGCATAATCGAAGAAGTCGAAGGCATAACTGACGATGACCGGGAGAACGACATCGACGAAATCGACTCTGTTATCAAACCAAAAGAAGTAGAGATTTCTGATTTTGAGGTGGATAATGAAGACATCGAGGAATCGCCCATGAAGCTCCAGACCCAAAAAATCGCTGCATTAAGAAGCCAATTTCTGTTCCAAGAGAATGACATGGGTTCAAGCATTACTGCAAATATAACTTCGAACTTGAGTTCGCTGCCCATGCGGATCAAGAAGCTTCCCACACCCATGAATTCGGATGAGATCCAGGAGGATGACGAAATAAGCGAGGAAGAAAGTCAGCCTCGCAAGGCTTTGGCTCCGGTAAACATAAACGTCCAGCCGGCCACGAATAGCTACTCCAGTTTGAAAAGCCGGTTTGCATTTCGTGGATTATAAAGCATAGAATAGTAGAAAGAGAAACACTAGCATAACACTACAATAGAGTAATGATCAACAGCATAGGCATTCAAATAAAAGAGGATTAATTTAGATATTCAACTGCGCATAATAACCCACTCCTTATCTATAATCATCTAAATATGTAGATAGGTTCGGGTGAGAACATTTAGGACCAGTCATGATGACTCGGAGCATCCATACGAACAATAGAGCACGTTTGAAGTCTTGTCAAGTGTATACTTCGAAAGAATATTAAGAAGTTCAAGGGTCTGGTATAATTAAGAATGCCAAGGATATAGTGCTTAGAGCATTGGTGAACAGGAAGATTGCACAACTACAAATAAAATAATGTGTAAGAATCTTTGAGTATTATTTATCTAATGGAGCTTTGTTGTCTAGTTTCCCCTTATAATACATGCACCTATGGCTAATCGGGTGAGTTGGTGTTGCAATGGCAGATCGTCGAACTTCGCATCGTTCAACTTATATACCTTCTTGACCTTTTGAACATTGACCAACTTCTCCAAAATCTCATCATTGAGCTCCACAGAACCGTCTGAGCCCATAATTTCATTCAAGTGTGCTTCAATATTTTCCGCTTTATCGTCCTTGCTAAGCACTTTGATGGCTATCAAGTTGGGACATTCTGTGTCTACTCCAAACCTCTTGAGAGCATCCATGATATTATTGATGGGCGACAAGTTGAAGATGATCTCGGTGTTCAAGGTTTTGGCTCTCATGGCTCCATTTTGTGAGTTCAGTATAGATTTGTAAATACTGTGATAGAGATGTTCTGTCGACACTATATGGTTGGTGTTGAGAAAGCAGAAGTCGTAGTTGGGGTTGGCAGCCACTAATTGGCTTTTGATCTCGGAGAGAGTCTCAGAGCTTACCCTTTGGTACAATGACACCAACACCGTCGCGTCTAGCAGCTCAAATCGTACAAGTCCCATTACCTCCTAATGCTCTACGGAGCGATGCCAAATTAAGATGTATGCCCGGTCACGTGATGATTGATTAATATTAGAGTAGCGTCCTTCAGTACGATAAACACCACCAATGGATACGACGACGGTGGCTCACCTTGAGGCGGATGAGCTTGTGCTGGCGATCTTCAGCAATTACGGACCAGATCAGCATGAATCGGACCAGAAAATGACGGCGGTGTACCCCGAAGTGCTCCTCCAGCAGACTGACAGTGCCAACAAGTACTATGGATCTTTCCAGAGATATACCCACCAATTCATAAATGTAGCAAATACAGGCAAGAACTCGATAGTGCGATGGAATGACTCGAGCATTGAGTCTACCCAGCGGTTGATAATTGGAAGCTGGGCTGGCACGGACGTCAAAGAGGCTGCCAATAAGACAACTTCCGGGCGCAAAGGACCCAAGAAAACCCGGTCTAGCGCCAACGTGTTGTTTGCATGGTCATCAGGAGACGCATATATCAAAGCACGGAAGCGAGAATTGCAGATTCAGCGGGGCGAAATCGACCCTGTTAGCGAAGTACTGGAAGAAGTGCTTGAGAGTCCTCGGCCAGATTCCAAGCCAGTATTGACCAAACAGCATAGTCTTGGAATAAAGTTCCCCCAGGAGTCTATAACGAACAAGCTTAATCGTATAGTTGAGCACGAATCCAACCAGTTCATCCATGCCCGAATCCAGGTGATACGAGTGCATCATCGAGATGAGATTAACAAGCAGATCCACGAGAGAAAACGGCGGGATCATGAAATACAATTAAGGAAATTGAAGTTGAAAGAAGAGGAATATGAAAAGGAGTTGAACAAAACATTGGAACCGAATAAGAATACGGGATTTTTCAACACATTATTTGGCATTCATGGAGAAGAAGAGAGTAAAAAGAATAAAAGTAAACGGTTTTCGTTTTTGCCAAAAAAGAAAGAGGAAGAAAACCAGAAAGAGGAAACAGGGAAGAACGAGAGAGGGAAAGAGGGAATAAAGGAAGAAAACCAGAAAGAAAACGAGAAGGACGACGAGAGAGAAGTGGAAGACGAGAAAGACAAAGAGCATAATAAGAGTTTTCAGGAACATGTAGATAGAGACCTGAAATCCAAGACTAATCACAAGCAAGAGCAGACCACCGGCAAAAAAACCGACTTAAAGCTAGACTTGTCTGAAAGCAACTGGCCGGAAAATATGCAAGCCTCCGCAACACCCACTCCTCACGAAGACGACTTCGAAGACGACTTCGAGGACTTTGCTTCATCAGGCCCTATTTCCAAAGCATCTACACCAGTACCCACTAACTCATCTACGCCAGTACCCACTCACTCATCTACACCAGTACCCGCACGCCCATCTATACAGTCAGTGACTTCTCATTCATCCACGTCAGTGCCTCACTCGCCTGCCGTACCCCCTCAGTCTATCAAAACGTCGCACCGTTTTATTCCAGTAGAACAGACAAACATCCATGCTGATCTCTTGGATATCTTTGGTAGCACAGCACCAACTACACCAACAACACCCTTGACGCCCCAAAAAGTGTCCATCGTACCCTTGAAACCAGCAAAAGCCACAAGAACTTCTCAAACTCCCACCACTCCGGCGGCGCCCAAGGAGCCCGAGAATCTTCTTGAATTTTAGTAGGCGGTCATGTGACTGAAAATCAAACATTTCTTCGTAGTATGCAATTGCAAAAGTGTAGCTCTGTAACATGTTGTCTGCAAGGGTAAATGTGCTAAAGAGGTTAGGAAGGGTGCCTACGAGACACTATGCCTCCAACACCACCAAGTTTGCCAACCCCAATATAGAAATGACTACGCTTTCCAACGGCCTTCGAGTAGTCACCGACTCCACACCCGGCCACTTCAGTGCCTTAGGTGCCTACGTTGACGCTGGATCTCGGTTCGAAGATCCTAACAAACCGGGCTTATCTCACATCTGCGATAGACTAGCATGGAAATCGACCGAAAAGTATACCGGGCTTGAAATGATGGAGAATCTCGCCAAAGTCGGTGGCAACTACATGTGTTCTGCACAGAGAGAATCGATGATTTACCAGGCATCGGTGTTTAACAAAGATGTCGACACCATGTTCGATGCAGTGGCCCAAACGGTGCGTTTTCCGAAGATAACAGACCAAGAATTGCTCGAAACCTTACAGACTGCCGACTACGAGGTCAACGAAATCGCCCTCAAACCCGATATGTTCTTGCCTGAGGTATTGCATGCTGCCGCCTACAACAACAACACCTTGGGATTGCCACTTTTCTGTCCCCCCGACAGAATTGCCTCCATCACAAAGTCCGATATCGACGAGTATCACCAGAAATTCTTCCAACCCCAAAATGTTGTCATGGCCATGGTTGGTGTGTCACACGAACATGCTGTGAAGTTGTCACAACAACACTTTGGTGACTGGAAGTCCACAAGCTCCGAAAAACCCAACCTCGGAACTATAAATTATACCGGAGGCGAGATCTCCTTGCCCCACCAACCTCCATTGTACGGCAACTTGCCTGAATTATACCACATGCAAATAGGCTTTGAGACGTCAGGCTTGTTGCACGATGATCTTTATGCTCTTGCAACTCTTCAAAAGCTTTTGGGTGGTGGCTCGTCATTCTCTGCCGGTGGACCTGGAAAGGGTATGTTCTCCAGATTATACACTAGAGTGTTGAATCAATACGCCTTTGTAGAGAACTGTATGAGTTTCAACCACTCGTACATTGGGTCGGGACTCTTCGGTGTGACCATTTCATGCTCGCCCAACGCAGCCCACGTAATGTCTCAAATCATCTGTCTTGAGCTCTCTAAACTCTTGGAAACCGATACCTCCAAAGGTGGATTGACTGAAAAAGAGGTCAAGAGAGCCAAGAACCAGTTGATTTCTTCGTTGCTTATGAATATCGAGAGTAAATTGGCCAAATTGGAAGATTTGGGCAGACAAATCCAATGTCAAGGCAAATTGACTACCATCGATGAAATGATTGCCAAGATCGAACGGTTGACTGTTGCAGACCTTAGAGCAGTTGCTGAGAAGGTCTTGACTGGAAATGTAGTCACCAAAGGCTCAAGTTCCGGGCTTCCTAGTGTGGTAATGCAAGGTGATCGTGCAGCATTTGGAGATGTTGATTTTATCCTTCAGCACTTTGGCTTAGGTAAATATAATGGCCCCAAGTTGACTGAACCACGAGACTTTTCCCAGCCTGCCAAGTCCAAGGTATTCGGTAAGTGGTTTTAATGGAATGTACATAGATCTAGAATAAACAATCTTATAAAGCTAAGGAATTGAACTAAATCACGCGAGATCTTCTTTTCGGTTCTGCCATCGTTAACTTACTGATAATGTCTTGATATCTTTCAACAGATACTAACCACAGCTACAACTGAATTTAGTTCTATGTCATTGAATGTTCTACTATATGATCTATAATTGTAACGTACGAAATATAATTTACATTCCTCCTCTTTCCAACAACTCCTTCTCCAACTTCAACACGTACTCCTTCATCTCCTGGTTTTCTCTCTCTCTTGTCTTGATCAACAAGTCCTTCTCCAGGTTCTCGTTGTGAAGTATGTCAATGGTACTTTTGTAGTGATTGGCCTTATTCTGGTAATCGAAGTTCTCATCGTTATACTTTTTGATCAATTGGCTGTCATTGTCAGCCCTGATCTGAAGCTCTTTCAAGTTTCTCTCCAATGTTTTGATAACCTTAGATGATTCGTAGTTCTCGAACTTGGTATCGTCCAACTCTTTAGTCAAGTCTTTGACTTTGCTTTCCCAATACTTCAATTGTTCATTGCTGTAGAGCTTTTCTTCAAGAGAATGGACCTTGTTACCCAATTCCTTGTTGACACGCTTCAATGAATCGTTTTCTTCCTTGGTGACCAAGATGTCCTTACGCAACTTTTGGTAATCTTGCACCTCGTTAGACGTGGATATTCTAGATTGGTTCAACTCACTCTTGATATCGTTCGATTCTAAGCGCTGGTTTTCAAGATGCTCCTTAAGCACCTGTACTTGAACTTGCGACAGCTCCAACGCTCCGGTAGTTTCGTCCAATCTTTGGCTGATCAAGTCGACCTTTGTTTCCAAAACATCTTTCTTCTCAAGCAATTCGTCTCTTTGTGTAGTGATCTCCTCCACAAGCTGCTTCAATGAGCTTACTTGCTTAGTCAAACTGTTGATTTTACGTTCGTTGATCATCTTTTCATCTTCCAATCGTCTTACTTTGTTGGATAAGTCATTCACCTCAACCTCCAACTTATCTTCTCTGACCAATGCAGCATCATAATCACTCTCGAGCTTTTCTCTTTCTGCAGTAAGTTCTTCAAGATCCAACTGAAGCTTTTTGTTTTCTTTGACCAACGTGGTTTCGGTTTCCATCTTGAAATTAACCTCCTTGTGCAAGTTTCTGATTTCTTCTTTGAAGTTTTCATTGATTTCTTTATTCTCGTAATTGGACGTGAAGTAACTGTTCTTTTCGTTGAGTTCCTTGACTTTCTGCTGTGTTTGTTGTAACTCGAAGCTCTTATCTTGAATGGTCGTTTCTAACTTTTCGGTCTGCTGCCTCAATGTTTTAAGTAATATTTGTGAAGCTCTGGACTCTTCTCTAGCAAGTTTCAAGGAATTTTTGGTTTCAATCAACTCCTTTTGGGCTTGATCCTCATGTCTCTTGGATATTTTGACTGCAGACTCTGCCAACTCCAACTTTTTGAAATACTCATCTGATCTTCTTTTGTAGAGATCTAGGTTTTGCTTAAGGTCCATGTTCCGAGTGTTGACGGAATCGTGCTTGACTTTCAACTGTGCTAATTCATCTTCATAACTGCTGACCGATGTGCGGAAAGATTCTCGTTTGATCTCGTACAATTCATCTTCCGATTCTCTAAGCAAGTGCTTCAATCTAAGTATCTCGCTCTTGGCAGTGGTCAATTCTTCTCTGGTAGACCTCAACGTCTTGGTCATATCTTGATAAATGTTGACAAACTCTTGATTGCCTCCAGTTAATGAAGAAGATATGAAACTGTTTCTTTTAAAGCTGTCACTTCTGGGAACTGACCTTGTTGGCCCGTCAATATCAATAGAAATAAACGATTCAAACCTTTTCTCCAACTCATTAATTCTCTGTTGAGACTCTCTATATTTGCTTTCGTAGTCGGTGTAGCTATTGAGACCTCTAGTGGATTGCAATTTGTTGAGTTTCTTCTGAAGCTCGATTGCATATGCTTCAGCCCTTTGAGAATTTGCTTCTTCCTGAACCAATTTTTGTTTAAGAGACTCAATTTCTCCCCTGAATATTTCGACTCCCCCGCTAATTGGTATACTCTCTCCGAACGACTTTCTGTTGGTAGAACGGTCGCTTCTAGAACTTCCTAAAGATAAACGATCCTTGACCATCAGCAATTCTTCTGAAAGCTTTTTGTTCTCAAACTTTTCTTTCCTTAAGGCAGCACTTTGTTCGTTTAGTTTCAATTTAATGTTAGCAAAGTCCTGAACAAATGATGGATCTGTCGGTGGATAGTTTTCCTTTTCAAGATTGCGTTGCTTGGGTTGCTCACTTTCCAACTCTTGTACTCTATTGGTAAGAGTAATAATCTTGTCTGAATAGTCAGATTTGGCCTTCTCAATACTTTCAATCTCAACCTTCAACTTTTCTAATGAGGCTCTGATATTTGCATTTTCTTCTTTGGCAGAAGTTAGATTTGATTTGGCGCTTTCAAGCTCTCTTAATCTTTTCGATTCCTCAGTCCTCTTTTCATTTAATTCTCGTTCAAGTTGGTCTGCTTTGCTAATCTTGGAACGCAACAGACTAACCTCGGCCATCAATCCTTCAGACTTTTGTTTCAGTTCGTCTAATTCCTTTGAGCTCTGGTCCAATCTCTTATTAATTTCTCTTAACTTCATTTGCGATTCATTCAATTGCTGCTTGAGTTCGGCAGTTTCATTTTCATGACGCTGGAAATTTGAGTTAAGTGACTTGATCTCTCTTTCTCTTTGAGAGTTGGTGGAGACATGATTGTTGATAGTTTCTTTTAAGGCTGCTATCTCTACTAATAAAGATCTGTTCTTCTCGGATTCACCTTTCTGTGTCTTTAACTCCTTCTCATAACCAGAGTTTAATTCCTTCAATTTTAGTACATCGTTTTCCAATTCCAACCTAGTCGATTCATGATCTTTCTTTAATGCCGTGATAGCATTGACATGCTCATCTTTATCTTTTTCGTGAAGGTCTAGCTTGCTTTTAAGCTGCGATAACTCTTCAACTGTAGAATCAAGAGACGATTTCAATTCCAGGACTTCTTTAGACTTGTCTTTTAGCTGCTTGGTGAGTTCAAGTGCTTGAGCTTCAAGCTCTACTTTCTGTGCTACCAACTTTTTATTGCGTTCCTCAAGCTCAGCTAGCTTCGATTCCAATTGTTTAGTGTTGGCGGAATTTGCCTTTTCGTCACCCTTAAACTTTTCAAGAGTTATATCTCTTTCCTTAATGAGATTTGTAGTAGCAATGATTTCGTCTTCAAGCTTTTGAATCTGGTCTCTTAATTTGTCATTGTCTTGTTCAAGGCCGGCTTTAGTCTTCTCTGCATCCTTTAACTTTAGGCTCACGTTCTTGAGGTTATCATTCATTTCTTTTGAATCTAACACTTTAATAGACTCTTCCAATAATGGCTTGATATTCACAAACAAATCCAACCAAAGACTCGAAGTCAATGATTCATCAACTTGTTTGATTGTTCTTGCAATTAATTGTGAAGACTGGATCTCCTTGATCTTCTTTTGCATGCCTTTTCTTGCTGATATACCTCTTATGACACTCTGAAGATCAGTGTAGATGCGCTTCAAGCTGAGGTCTCTTAGCTCTTCAAGTTTAGCAAGAATACCATTCTTGAAGAAAATTTTGGTAATACCGATTTTGAAAGTCTCTGGCTCCAAATTGATAAACTTAAGTAACAATTCACTATTGGTTTTCATATTTTTGGTGAAGACTTCTTTGATATTGATGATCGCATAACGTTGGTAAAAATCGTCAAACGTCATTCTATTGGGGTATCCTGCACGAGTAATACGTATACCTTCCAAGACACCGTTGCACCTAAGCTGATGCAACACCAACGTTTTATCGAACTTGTTGGCTTTCTTGTCAAGATTTGGTAATATACATCTGACAAAATGAGGCTCAGTGCGTTCCAATTGCTCCATAAGGTTACCCAACTGGTCTTTATGTTTCTGTGATGCTGTTTTGAGTCTTGGGGTTCCTCGTTTGGTTGGTGAGTCCGTTACCACAAGATGTTCATCGGTTTCGAATAACTTTACAATAAACTCGTTATTAGAGTTAGGCAATAATCTTAATACGTGTTCGTTGACAGGATCGGTATTTTTTTGTAGCCAGTTGTCTACATTATACTCAACCTTCCCAGCATAATGGTGAATGATGAAACCACTTTTCAACTTATTTTCCTGGAACTTTTTGGATTTACCTTTACCCCAATTGGCAGCTAACTTTTCCATAAACGACTTATCAGAAGACTTTGGTATCACACACTCTTCATCCAAGATCTTGAGTACACCCATGGGATTCCTAGTTTCAATGAGATCTATAGTTGGTTGCAAATCTTGACCGAAATCAATAAACTCCCACTGAATATCTTCTCTCAAATACTCGCTTTGCTCCAAGATGAATGAGTGGTGGTTGAAGAATTGTTGCAATTTTTCGTTTGTGTAATTGATACACAACTGCTCGAAGGAATTTATTTCAAAGATTTCAAACCCGGCAATGTCCAATACTCCGATGAAATTCGTCAGATCGTCATCAGTGGAGTCTATTTGAAGGTTTTCGTTGATTTTCTCAATTATGAATTGAAACAACTTCTCGTAGAGGTGCTTAGCAAATGCATCAATGGCATACTTGACTTCGGCGGGTCTCTTTGATTTCTGTACGAATTCTCTACCAGCCTTGACTTTTGGTCTTACTAAATTATCCACAAAGGCCAGTTTTTCGATACCAAGAAGATCTACAATGGTCTGTACTGGAGAAGCCGTAGTGAAGTTAGCGTGGTCTGATTTCCAGGATGTGAAATCCAAATTTCCCAAATGTAAGATCACGGCCAAGATTTCAAAGATGTTTTTGGTCTCTGATGAGGTGAATCCCATGATTTGAAACGCCTCCACCAATAAATTGTACTCCTTCGCATCATCTACGTGGGGTATATCAATCTTAGAGTTACTAAGATACTTGTACTGTGACATATCTTTTACAAGACCCAACTTGGATAAATGCTCAGAACCTTTGAGAAGCTGATAAAAGACATGGTAGTTTCTTTCCTTACTAGCTTGACCTACCACTCTTGATTTTTCAAGCAAATAGTAGTCGATATTGGCCCCGTTTATGGCCCCTCTAGGAGAAAAGAATATGCGAATGAACTTGCCGAATCTCGACGAGTTGTTGTTCTTGATAGTCTTGGCGTTACCAAAACTTTCTAGAATAGGATTGGCTTGCAAGATTTTGGTATCTATACTCTGGTTACCAACTGGCACGGGCAGAGGCAGCGACAGCGAAGGCTGTGGAGTTGAAGATTTGGAGTTAGATGGAGTAATAGAGGATAAGTATTGGATGATCTTCTTGGTGTTTTCAGTTTTTCCGGCACCACTTTCTCCTGTGACCAATATAGATTGATCTTTCCTGTTCAGTAACAAGTTCCGGAAAGTGCCTTCAGCAGTAGCAAATATGTGAGGAGGTGGCTTGTCAAAATCGTGCGAATGGTATTTTTTCAAAAACTTGCTATCGTAGATTGGTATGGATTTGTAAGGATTAATCGCTACCAAGAAGAGCCCCGAATAAGTATAGATCATATCGTCGTTGTATCTTAGGTATAAATTGTATACCACCAGTGGTTCGTTTAAATGAGTTAGCTCTGCCATATCATCACATTTGTTAAACTTGGCAGGATTGCAGTTTTCAAGTTGATTCTGAGGTACAACTTGGTTCGTTTCTTGATTACCATTTACTACGGTAACTTTACAAGTTCCATCATCATTGTAGTCTGTAATATACCCTTTGGTGAAAAAATTATTGTTATCTGGAACCCAGACCCAATTCTTGGAATTGAATCCGTCATCTTCACTCGACATGATGAATAATTTCCTGGAAAACGAGCTCTTCTTGTGGCGGGCTCTTTAGGTTGATCTCTCCTCGTTTGTTGATTCAAAACATGCGTATCGAGATTGTGTGCAGTACCGGCTAACGTGTTGAGTATCAAACAGGCAGATTTTGCGAAATGTGCCACGTGATATGCAGCCTGAGTGTGATGATGTAAAAATGTAAACAAAGAGATGCAGGCTCGCGTTGAGATGATATTGTGCGCGTATTGTCAGGATTTATATATTACGTGCATGACATGACAACGGTCGCCAGGAAAGCATAAGGATGATTGGAGCAACCTAGTGATGAGGTCACGCAAAAGACTTGGTTGCATAGAGAATGCTCTGAAACCAACGTGTCAGGTTGTCAGTTGATTACAGTCTTGTGATGTTGGAACTCGGTAGTGCGTCATGCAGGTACACTGTTGCAGCAAATAGATTTGTGTGACAAAATGAATTCGTTTGCAACCACTGGCTCAGATCGAAGCCTTTTTAGCGTTATTGAAGCGATCTATACTATTGGATCAGTGTTTAGGACGTGATGTGTATTAGGATACATAGTGCAAAACATAGCGGAACGGTGTAGGTATACAAAAAAGGGAGATAAAATTAATACTGCTGGTGAGAAGTAATAGCACCATAAGAACTGAAATAAGGAATTTGGGTAATGCAAAAGAATAGACCTATTGGGTCATTAGAACGTCTCTGTTTACGGTAGTTGATTTATATGTGGGTTTGAGCTGAAACTCGAGGCGAAGCAATGGTATGTGCTGTAAAGTTTTCCATACTATTGATTGTTCAAAGTCGGACAAAAACTTAAACATGCATTATAGGCGAGGACCAAGCGGTAGATTCTGAAGTTCCTGCGCCATTATTATTCAATGGGGAAAACTCAGTGACACTGTTGTTGGCAGCAGTGTTCAATCGATGAGGAGGTGGAGGAGGTGGAGGAAGCCCACCACTCTGATGAGCAATGTTAGGGTTAGGGTTTGGATGATTTAATGAGATATTAGATGTGCTGTAAGACGAGGTGCTGTAATTTGAAACTTTGCCCTTCGATATTCTCAGTTTGTTATTGCGAAGAATACTGGATGAAGCACTAGATACAGACATGTTAGCATTAGAATGCACAGGAGTAGCACATGCCGAATTGCTTCTCTTGTTTGAAAAGACAGAGTACTGAGAAGTTGCCGATGGTGGAGTGATTGGGTGGAGGCCGTTTTCGTAATGATTAAGATGAAGAGTAGATGCAGAGTGGAATGGGTGGTTTGGAGTAGTGTGAGGAGATCCAGCATTGGAAGAGCATGCGGATGATGATGCAGATGAGGTAGTTGATTGACGGCGTTGATTATACAAATGGGTTTCTGGCTCGACCTTTGGAAATTGAAGCAAAATTTCCGATAACTGCAAGAGTTTGGGGTCCAAAACTTCTTCTTGAGCAATGGCTTCTTGTTGTTCACAGACCGAAGCAACAATATAGGTGAATCGCGAGTGGAAGTTATTGATGACTTGAATGACACCCAAAGCTTCATACTTTTTGGTCAAAACCTCAGTTGTTTTGCTGAATTGAATGATGAACATAAGAGCTATTTTCTTGATGGTATTGATGGAGTTTTCGTCCAAACCACTCAAAAATGCCCCGTGAACTTCTGGTTGTCTGTTTTCTTCGTCATCCGACAAATCAATGTCGGTGTAATCACTGTCATGGCTTGAAGCATCATTAAACCCATGAGGCTGAAGAGGAGACACGTTGGCCGAGTTTTTGTTATACAACACATCTTTGATCAAGTCACGTAATGTATCGGATGCATTGGGGATCTGGAGCATGGAGCAAGCAAGCAAATTAGCGGTGATCGATACCAACGATACTGGTACAGACAAGAAATAGGTATTGTAAAGGGACAATTCACAAAGAAATCTTCCAACCACGGTGATGGCAGATAACGAAGAAGAGTTGGCAGGAGCCAATTCTTTGCTGGAAGGGTCTTTCAAGTTGACCACGTTATATTTACAAGGAGTGGTATTTGGGTTGATATTTGAGTGCGCGATGGCTAGTTGTAAACAGTCTTCCAAGTTAGGATGACTCAAACACCATTCTAAGGTGCTTAATATATGCATTTCCATCTGAATAAACATCTCTTCATCGTAAGCATTTCTACACATTATGGTGAGTTCTTTGAGGGTAGGCACTCTCAGTTTTTTATCTTCGTACTTGGCAGCTATCCAGAGTGCAGTACAGCCCACCAACTGATAATGTCTTTTGAAGACGATTCTCTTTGCACAGTATCGATCAATAATGTTGAGACAAAGAAACAATGTCTGTGGTTGCAATTTGAAAGATGAGTGAAGTTCGATGAGGAAATCAAGTAAAAAAGGTCTCATGAACCATTGGATTTCTGGTTGGAGGTCGATCATGGAAGGATTGACTTGAGAGATTGGTTCGAGACGTGACATGGCCAACGTTATCTCCGTGGCGTATTCGGATGTAAGTCTTTTATTGGCTTGAGTCTCCAACAATTCAAGCATGATGCTATAAGGCTTTGGCCTTACCTGAGGAGGACCATACTTTCTGTGAGAAATCATGATGAATTTGGACTAGTAGTTGGACGGTTGTACTATTAACTCACAAGGTACTATAGACTTCAAAGAATATGAAACGAAGGAATGTTTGAAGTAACTACAGTATAGTAAATTGGGATGGAGGATGTAACAATTCTAAACAACAACGAACCAAAAAAACTGTTTCTGATGATAGGATTCAGGATATAAATTAGTTTTATATGAGACGCCAAAGGAGAATCAGAACCACAAGCACGAAACTTTCACGAAAGGCTACACGAACACAACGGAATAGGACACAAGAACGAAACAACCAAAGATATACAATCCAACTTTTTCTACACAGCTCCGATGATTTTCTTTTTTTTGCAGGAGGGCAGATTACGCGTCGTAGGATGAGTACGCGGCTCGCAGGGGACACTTGCGAAGACGAGAGCAGGGTAGGCGCAACGGGGTGGTTAGGAATCACACCAGAAGGGCCGGGTGCCGGGTGGATGGTTGAATAGGTCTCGGCACGTACGATGGAGAGTTTCAGGCACGTAACACAATCGAAGCCTGTTCCGCAACATTGCGCCTCCTCAATGCTGCAAATTGATCGCGTTTGGTCGCGAATGGCTGGTCGCGGTTAGGCGTTGTCTGGCTTTTTTGGCATTGCGGAGGAACGTCCCAGCAATGAACGTGCCGCAGGGATAAGCGTGCGTCGACAGGCTCGCCTAGAGATATGCCAACGGTATGCAATAGAGACTGCGAGAACACTAGTTGATGGTACATGGTCCATCTGTAGGTCAGGCACTAGGTCAGGGACTAGATGAGATGGTCCCCTATACAACCACATGATGTATTTCTTCCATCAGCGCCACATACAATACTACAATCACGATTGTCTTTTACAATGTTAGGTACCACATCCCTTGTAAATGCTCTGACTTGACGCACGGTGCCGGCTAAATTATTCCTCTTTAAGACACCATTTTCGTGCGTATTTTTGTCCATCTACAGTATTTTTTGGCGCCAAATCCTATTTCCGCGACAGTGCTCTAATAAGCCATTGAGTTTAGATTCAAACTAGTTTATTTTCTACCTATTCAACAATCGGGTGTGTTTACTGTCACCCGCAAACTTGTCATCATCTGCCGGTTTGGTGCTAGGGTTCTAACAGGGCCTCGTTTCTGATTCAAATTCGAGACACTTTTTCACCCCCATTGGAATCAATGGTGCCCCTTTTCAATCATGTTCTCTCTTATTCGAGCCAAGCTTTAAATGCCTGAAAATAGCTGTCGCTGTGATGTACTTACACACCTCTAATTATATTATCTGGGTATTTTTTCACATTGACTCCTTCAATCTAATCTATCTGCCTAATCGCTCTCGGAATCTCCCCCGCAGTTACAAAAATATCTTAAGGGTGGGTCGTGTTTTCACATATTTCAAAACCGTCGAAGGGATGCACATATCTTCCTTGGCTTCCATACTGGAGACGGTGCGTTGCTGTCTAGAACGAAGTGAGGTAAAAGTTGTCTCAACTACCCAACTGACCTGCCAACCGAACACTTATACGTATGCACCTCGTAATTGAATTGACTGAACCATACCATCCTTGCATAACCCTTCTAAATCGACTTTCCAACATCAATGCCTTGCATGTAGAGAAAATACCTGATTTCCGTTTCTAACCAATGAATTAGTATCTATAATATTTTTTGATTTAAATTATAAGTATATACCTAGATTACGATTAATATGCACCTCTTCCCCTTCCACCTTCTTGTGAATCTTCATTTGTGATAGTTTCATCAACTGATAACAATAAGGTAGCGGCTTCGGTGGCCGATTGCAATGCGTTGATCTTAACTAAAGCAGGTTCCCAGATGAAACTTGCCATGTTGTTTCCAACGTTTTCTCTTTGGAAATCAACCCCAAACCATATTTCACCCTTAGCATGAGCACTTCTTAATTTGTTTAATAACTCGATACCGTCCAAACCAGCATTTTCACACAATTGTCTTGGAATCACTTCAAGGGCTTTGGCAAATCCATTGATGATTATTTGTTGCTTTCCTGGAACCGTACGTGCATAGTCCCTCAAGTATTTAGATAATTCCATCTCAATTGCTCCTCCTCCGGCAACCACAGTGTTATGACTCACGGCTCTTTTCACGATCATGATAGCATCATGTAACGATCTTTCAACTTCTGCTATCACTTGTTGTGCACCACCTCTCAACACTAATGTACAAGTCTTTGTTTCTGGGCAACCTTTGAAGAAATTGTATCTTTGAGAACCAATTTGAACTTCTTCGAAAGTTGCACAGGTACCCAAATCGCTGGCTTCGATATCAGAACAGGTAGATAAAATCTTACCACCCACTGCTTTGATAACTCTCTCCATATCTTGAGATGCAACTCTTCCGGCACAGAAGATGTTTCTGTCAGCGAAAAATTGGGTGGCTAAATCACCAATAGGTAATTTGGACAACACAATGTTGGCGCCAGTACTGGCAATTGCTTCCAATTTATCGAATATAATTTGCCATTCGGCGTCAACTACGTCTTGGTAGTCCTTGACTTGTTCAACTCTGACCTCGGCATTTTCCTTCTCGGCCTTCAATTCCAACTCCACGTTCAAATTCACAATCTTTGGATTGGTAAATCTCTTTGGCTGTTGTTCGAATCCAGCGTATGAAAAGGTTTTTTCAAATGCTACACCATCCACGAAAATGGAGTCTTCCATGGCACCACCCGGGACTTTTTTGATACCAATCAAGTTTTCATCCAAATCGTTTTGGTCCAAACTCAAGACGGCATTCACCACCATTTGAGTGAAAAACTCGGAATTTCTACTGATAAGCTTGGAAGACATGGCAGTGGTGGCACATCTTTCCAACAATTGACGGAATTCTTTAGGATCATCTTTCTTTACTTCAACCATCAACTCTCTGATCTTTGCCACGGCCAACTCGCTGGCTTTTCTCAAACCTCTGGTAATGAAATGCGACGAAATTCCATCTTCAATAAAAGCTTTGGACTCTTTCAATAATTCTCCTGCCAAAATAGTGACTGATGTAGTTCCATCACCAACCTCGGCATCTTGAGCTCTGGATATATCCACCAACATCTTGGCGGCTGGGTGAACGATGTCCAACAATTTCAAAATAGTGGCACCATCATTGGAAATAGTGGTACGGCCATTTGACGAGACGATCAAGATATCTGATCCAAATGGGCCCAATGTGGGTTTCAAGGTATCCTGGATAGCTAAACAAGCATTAATGTTGTTCAAGATCTGGCCCTTTCCCTGTGACGAGTCGGTTCCTTCTTTCAACACCACGATGGTGGGAGTTTGCGATGAGAATGCCATTATATCCCGGTGAGCTTGTGTTCTTTGCCTTCGCTACTCGTTGAAGACGTTTTCACTCACTGGCATATGTGGTGCGCGCACGACACTTTTTTCCAATTTTTCACTACAAGGTGAGAAATCAAGAAAAGGTAGAAGCAGTAGGGATGTTTGGAGCCAGCAAGAACATGCCGGTGACGGCCATATCAAGGAGCTTTGAGAGAAGTATCTCGGGAAAGGGCCATGTGCATTTATCCAACAGAAGAGTGATGAGAAAAATCAAGATGGGCAAGGCCAGACCCGCCATCTTCTACCAGTTCGATACGTTAGTTGAGCTCAGTGACGGATCGGTGATAAAAAGAAGGTCACAGGCACCCAAGGACGAAATCAGAATGATCACCGATCAGAGAAACAGCGAGTTGTGGAACCCTAACCGTTCCGACTTGTTTACCGGAGACTTGTCCACCGGTAAAGTGAGCAAGTTCAAGCAAAGATACGCTGCGTTTGAAACCGAGACCGAGCCAGAGAAGGCCGAGGCCGAAATACCGAATAAGGACAAAGACGGTAAGGTCGATGCCGTCAAGGAGAAGAAGGTGGACGAATTGCTTGAGTTGATGGGCCACAACGCACAGGAAATCAAGGGTGGTGTGTTGTTCGACAAGAAGAAGAACAGAAGAAGATAAAGAACGTGGTGCTATACCTGTATATATGTAGATGTCTATAAGTGCCTAATGTACAAAGTCAGAGACCAACACCCGCGCGAGCAAGTTGTCGTGATCGTATGCGGAGATGGAGTGTAGAATGTCGGAGATGGTAGCGCCCGCTACCCTCATTTCGTCAATGGCCCACCGCAAAGTGTCGGTATCTTCGCGCGCGAGGGCTGCGGCCGCGATGTTCTCGAGGCACCGGCGACGGTTCCGCGGGGAGAACGTCATGAGGCGCTTGTAGCGGTTGGGCACGCCGTACTTCTCGAGGTTGAACACCTGGTAGTACTTGTCGTTGTAGAAAGCGCTGGACTTGGAGTCGAGCTGGTTGATGCGGAGGTAGAGTTTTTTGGCGGCCCGGACACTGTACTGGTTGGCCAAGTGCGCCACCACCGCTACCGTGATGTCTTCGAGGGCCGGATCGTTGGGCGCCACGCCCAATAGCTTTATATACATCTGATCCATGAACGGCTGGTGGTCGCGCAACTGGCCGCGCTCGCTAAGCTCGGTGAATATTCGCGGGTATGCGAGTCTGGAGATTGCCGCGGCGGTGTTGTGGGCCATGGCGATACACTGGTCGAGGTTCCCCTGCTGCAAAAGTTTGTTGATGATGTGGTGAAAGTCGCGCGCAGTGAGCCCGTTTTTGGACTTGAAGATGGTGCTGAGAATACGTTCGGCAGCCTCTTCGTGGTTCTGATACAAGAACGACGCAAAAAGCGCCGAGTGGGTCAGGCGCTCGAGCGGCGTGGTGAGGGTGGCCACGAGCGCGTCGAACTGACGCTTGGTGACCGCGTTTGTTCCGTAGAACTCCACCATAAAATCCACCACGCGGCGGTGGTTTTTTACGTTGTTGCCAAATGTGTCGATAATATTTGCAGTGACACTGGAGTGAGGCAGGGTTTCGAGAAGCGCCATGGCGGCGTCGATGGTTGGTGCCGATCCGCTGTCGTGCTCCATGTGACCCCACACTGACATGGCGGTGTGGTGGAGTCCGTGGTGGGTGTTGAGCACCACCAACTGCAGAAGGCTCGCCTGTAACTCTTCTTTGTCAACAGTGGCTAGTCTGCCCCGCACCCTTGTAAAGAGCTCGTTCGCAAAATACACCGATTTGGGGTTGCTGCAAAAATAGCGGAGCTGTTTGAGGACGAGCGCGTCGCTCAAGACGTCCAAGCCAAACACATCGAGGAGCTTGAGAATGGTATATACATGGTACAGATGCTGGAGATTAATGTCTATGGATAACGCCTGGATCACCTGTTGCACGGTGTCGAGACTCACTGGAATGCTTGCCTTGTTGAACTGCACCGCCAAGGATGCGGCTATTAGATGTTCTCCTGACAAGAGAGCGTACCTAGTGACGATATCGCAGAATGTGGTTTGTAGGGTTACTGACGTGAGCTCGCTTTCTCGCGTGCGGAGATACTCGACGTCAGTCATGATGGACTCTGGCACCTTGGAGTGAGCACTGGCTTCCACAAAGAGCCTCAGCACCACTTCCGCGCGCCCGTCCAGCACCAATGTGCACATATCGGTTAACACCAAATTCCGGATAGACGTAGAGGTGTCGTAGTGTTGGAACAAAAACGAAAGCATGTCCTTGTTGATGCGGGGATATCTCATCAAATCTTCAAGAAATACCGCTCCGGGGGTCTTGCGATATAGCTGGATGCACTTGTATGCTGACCACGAGAACCGGCTCTTGCTTCCGATCAACTGGTATGCTTCAGACAACCGTTCGAATGTCTCGATGTTGAGTTTCTTGAGCTCTTCGTGGTCATTGTCGCTTAATCTTAATTTCGCTGTGTCTTTGGCGAGTGTCTTGGGTCTTCCGGAATGTATCTGTCGAGCTAGTCGCACTCCCCATATTCGTATCATTGTGCCCAGTCCTGTACTCATCTTGAAATTTGAAGATGAATTTGTAGAAAATCATCTCAATCGAGTGCGAATAATGCGAATGAATGCGAAATTGACTGCGAAATTACTGCGAAATCAGAACCATGAGAGATTCAAGGCGTGAACTGGCTAGTATACGTTGAAAAATTCTAGCGCTGTATACTGTGAATACCGTGAATACTGCGTACTCTCTATTCTTCTATACTTCTATACTTCTATACTTCTACACTCCTTACTGTGTATGCTGTTTCCGTATGCCTGACTGGTGAATTCTACTTGCACTTTGTACCTTATGCATGAAGTGTTTTATGAAGCGCAAAGTGACAAAATAGACTATTCACAGTCTCCTGAGCTATATGCTATTGTCCTCTATCGAGCCGTACTGTGTCTGCTTAAAGAATTGAGTGCTTCTGTCTGTCTTCAATCTTTTTATTTATGCTATTTTTCGTGATTTTTGCAAAAGTAGTTCAAAAGTCACAAGACTGATTATCAACCTTTTTGTATCATGAATTTACATCTCTATATAAATAATACTAAGTAAGATCTTGGCTGATGAAATGTTACTTTAATGCATACGATGTAGATAGTTCCAGACTATTCATACAACTACCTTACAACTATATGATTCGACAGTCTCCAAGACCAAACCCGTACATCACCTTCTCAACGTGTCTTCTGATCTGGGGCCAATCTTGTCTTCTTTGAACAAACTCATAAATCTCTTCTTGTCCAAAAATTCCGTTGAACTTGGACAAATCGCTCACCAACTTCCCTATAGCTTTAGAGTCTGTTCCTCCAATAAGATAGATATTTCCCACTTTCTTGAGCGATTCAAACAATGGCAATATCATCCTCTTGTTGGACCGAATGTGGCCCACTATAAAGTCATGGTACATGTTGAGATCAGAGATCAAATTGGTGGCTCCTGCCACCGAAATGGTGCTCTTCTTTAATGACTTGACTATGATTTGAAAAAATCTCTCGGCAAGTTCTTGTTGAAACACTTCCACAATCGATTTCTCGGCACTTCCCACGAGCAAATCGATGTTTTCGTCCAAGATCTTGACTGCATTTTTGGCTGCTTCGGTTGGGCCCAATGATACGCCCGAGTTGTCCACGGGGTTGTAGTCTGCTTCGGTAGGATACTTTTTATAGACATTGTCGATTTCATTGACTAACACGTCAATGGTGACATTGAGCCCATTGGCCACGTACTTGTCAACCAAACCCTCGAGTTTTTTCTTGGTCTGAAGCGAGATATTGAAGATCGAGTTTTCGTGCTTGAAAATATGCCTGTTCAACATTTCTTCTTTGTAAAAAATATCCACCATCTGGATAATTAAATCAGCCATGTTGATCAATTCAAAGAATATACTCACGGGCTCGTTGAACGAATCGTTGTGCGACTCAGTGTATGTGGGCGATCCTGGATTATATGTCTGGAGGTACGTCAAGGCCCTTTCGAAACCAGGCCGGATATGCTCACTACCGATCTTGTCCATAATATGTACAAAGATGTCTTGCATTGCCGTAAACACGTCGTTTTTCAAGGCCACAATGGTCATTGTCTTGAACTTGTAGAGTCGTTGAAGCGACGACCGAGCCTGGTTGAGCACATCTAGTACCAAAGGAGGACTCAAGATTGTGTTCAACGACTTGATATTCTCAGACAAGATCTGGGCCTGGGCTTGGACCTCGGAATAATTGTTCATTTCTTCAGTAGTTTCTTCTCCCACGGGCTTATCTGCAGCGTTGATGGTGAAGACTTTTTTGAAACTGGTAAGAAAATCGTTTTTTGTTTCGACTTTTACATGCCGCAAGATGTTTTGCGACGTTTCAGCTTCTCTTTTACTAATGGTTTCTTTCCACGAGGCAATATGCTTGTTGGAACTTGCCTGGAAATACAAGATTTCTTCTCGCATACACTCCACTACAAGTGACTCGTACAGCATGTCAAAGAGCCCAATTACTAGCTGGTGGTAATTTTCACCTACATTGGCACTAGGCTTCAACATCTCCACAAAGTCCTCGGTAATACTTTGGTAGACATACGGCACTATATTGAGATAGAGCCCTTTGGACTTGGAATAGTCAATGAGTATCATGAGAAGTTCTTTCATCTGGTTGGATATGAGCTCCTCACATACCTTGTACATCATAGGCACCGACTGCGGAAAAATCAAGTCTATAATGTGTGCTTGCTGGTTGAATATATCGGCCAATTCAGCTATTAGCACCTTGAGTTCCTGCTCATTAATTACATAAACTTCGTCGCCTTCATCTCCCTCTTCTAGTGGTTTCGTCTCTTGCTGTGACTTCTCTTGCAACTTCGGTACAAAGTATTTCGAAGGATCAAAGGTCTCGGGGTTGAACACCTCACTTTCTTCATTATCAAAGATGCTCTTCTGTAAGAAAAAGTCAATTAGTGTCTGGTGATTTTTCAAGTCAATCAAGATGTCCACAAATCGACGTGTAGTATCATAGTCCTGGATATCAAAGTGGATTTCCAACTCACGCAAAAGGGCGTTTTCGAAAATCTCAAAGAGCGCATTGATCTTGTCGCGAACGCCGTCTCGCGAGTCCTCGCTGTAGTCGATTCTGTTGTAGCGAAGGAGGTTATTGAGAATTTTGGCCTGCTCTTCAGGCGTAGTAAAGTCTTTGAATATCTTGAGCCTATCGTATGACTTGTTCGACAAAAGATCACGGTAATACGGAGAGAGTGTCTTGTGGATCTTGAGCATCTGGTACTTGGCGGCACGCGTAATGGGTACAGTGCTGTCCAAGCAGATTAAAGGGTCTTCAAGACGACGAACAATATCCTCACTAAGGGGATTGGAACCTTGGCCCAGCGTAGTTGTCGTGGGAACTTCTTGATCGTCATGCCACGAGCCCAACGGCCGGAGTCTCGCTATCCATACTTTGGGGTCGTTGACTGTGCGGTACGTATTTTTGGATACCTGGCCAAATGTCAACAAATCCTGGATCGGCAAGAACGAGGCTATCGCCTTGGCTACCAGGACCGGCATCACATCTGGATTATACACATCGATGTCAGAATTCCATATTACCCGCGACATCTCTGGTTACTCCAGCTTAACCACCGAAAGATCTCAATTGTAGGTCGCGACCTGCACAAAAACATCCATGAAGATCTCCATCTATTATAGACTACGAGACAAGATACCAAGAAGACACCAAGAAGACACCACGGGCTTTATAGATTCATGAGATGTACACACGAATATGGCGACATCAGCGGCGTGGATGCGTAGGTCGAATAGGCACTTTTCTCGGTGTCGCCAATGTGCCCAGAAGGTGCTATTCGTCGCCGAAAGGCTCCGATGAGCAGGCCCCAACACAGTCCATAGCGGGATTCTTCCGCAAACTAATACAGAACGAAACAAAGGCGCTTGCCGAGTCCATCAACCGCAACTTTGCCGATATCACCCATAATTATGATAGCAACACAACTGCATGGGACATGGATCCCAAACTCCACCACGACCTCACTCATACCATGGACAACAACCACAAGCTCTTTTTGATGTTGTCCCACAACCCAGTTCTCGTCAACCCCCACATGTACATAGACTTGTACGAGACCTTGGAAAATCCTCTTGATAACTCGCTCAAGACGTTACTTTTGCGACGTCTCTTGTTCCATCGCCAGTACGAGCAGTGCTGGAAAATCTGCCTCGACACCTATACTTCGTTGACAGAAATCGAAGACTTCTTGGACTTGGCGTTCCACTCATTTGAAGAAAACAACCATCTTGCATTTGGACCGTTTGAGCTCCTCGTGGCGTCACAACTGGACTACTTTAATCGGGGATTCAAGAACCATATCATCGACACCTGTTGTCTCAAATACAAGTTTAGCAAAATTTGGATAAACGATAGCTTACAGACGTGGTTCGAACTACAAAATCTCCAGACATTAGAAGATATAAATGCTGTTTTTCACCCTCTGGAGTTGAAAAATGTCAATGTTCGAATGGCATATTTGCGGCGGGTTTTCGAGATTACCAAGTCAGAAAACGATGTCTCATCATTACTAGACAATCACATAGATATACTAAAGTACCCAGGCTGGCTTTCTGCGGTAGCTCCGTCGTTTCCCCAATCGTCCTACTTACCCCATAGAAGTCACCACCCATCCAAACATCCCAGCACCCAGGCTCCCCCCATCGCAACTGCTCTAGCACAGATCAAGCCAATAAGCCTCAGCATCAACGATGTGGTCTATACCATTCGTTCCAACCCAGCATATGACCCGTTTGCTCTCTACCAGACTTACGTGGCCAGTAATAAGAATCCCAACCGGCATGTCATCAACTACTTTGTGGTCGAAATCACCAACTCTCTGCCAATTCTTTGCGTAGAAACTGTTTTGGCTGACCAGAACCTACTCATGGAAGACTCAATATTGGCAAATTCGCTACTTCGAGTGTGCCTTGAGTCCAGGCCCCAACTCTCCTCGTTGTTTGGCTACATACCACCTGAACGGCAAGAATCAGTAACTAACATATTTTTGAAGAAGTACGTCGAACAGAAACCTGGTGTGGACGACCTACTTTGTCTAATTCGGTACCTTCATTCATTATTTTTAATGAAAGCCATCAGACTTGTTCTCGCCAAGGTGCCTGAAAAGTACTCAAAGGAAGAACAACTTGAGCTTTACCGGCTTATGGCTTACGACACGACTATATCATCCAAAAGAACGTTGCTAGAGCTCCTCCGTTCGATCCTCTTGCGATGCAAATCCACTGATGGATCGCTTTTGGGAGATGTTTTCGAGAAACTCCTTTCGGTAACCCTTAAAAAGCACATAATACTAAGTCGTCCTAATGAGTACAAGCCAAAGAACCAGCCTCATGACTTCCAAAAGCTTTTCAACTTGGCGAATGCCGGCGAGAAAGCCCATTTTCACAATACCATCCGGGCTTTGGGCCAGACCATCTCGCTTATGGAACCAAAGTCAATAGCCCAAACTATCGATACCTTGCATGACCGAGTTTACAGTGAGGCATTTACATTTACCAGCTCCAACTACGGCAGAAACTACTTGATGAACAATATAATCACCGAGGTTATGAGGTTCATAGAGCGAACCAACAAAGACATTGAAGAACAAATTATGGAACAAACAGGCGATATTTTTGATCCAAATCATTCTTCTAGCCTCAAAACACCAATCCTAAAATCCAGAGATATTCTTAAACACTTGCGTCCAAGACCAATACAAAATCACCAAGTCTTGCCAGCATCCTTGATCCAAGCAAGTCTCTTCAAAATCATGGTCAAAGACGATCCCATGAAATCGGTAAAGTTGATCAATATCTACAAATCCAACAAGGCCCAGATCTCAGGAAAGTTGAACTTTATCATCATCGGAATATTGAAATCCACCAAACTTAACGTCAATCAGCGCATCCAGCTTTTCCAGCAGTTTTTGACCGAGTTGAAGTCCTTGAACTACAGACACAGAATCAGGCAGTCTGTAATCTACGAAATCTTGAAGATCATTAAAAACGAAAAGAGCAATCTTTCAGCAGACTCAAAGACGTGGCTAATGGAGTTTCTACAGGGGATTAAAGGTACCAAGAGAGTGGTTGATGTGAGGATGAAGAGTGACAAGCGCAAAAAGAGGAGCATTAGTTAGAGCACCAGTTGTACACGAAGTTATAGAATGTATATAAGAATGTATTATAGACTAGAGTGTAAACATATTTCTCAGATGAGTGATATTCATTCTGCACTAATATTGTTGCAGGTATGTTCTGCTTCTCATTCTTTTGTTTGTAAACTTGATGGTTAGTATTGGTGGAGGTGTTGAATTAAAGAAACTTACCCAGACGCGAACTTGAAGTGAAGTTAAACCAGTTTTTTGAGCGATCAATTTTCGGTCTCTTTTGTTTGGATAGGGTCTGATTTTGAAAACCTCTTCGAGAAAGCTTTTGGAACTTGATGGTAGTGAATGTCTTGTTCGGGTTCGAGTATTGGAAGAACTCATTGAAGACGAGGAACCTGGTAATGATGAAACTGTATTAGTACCAGATTTGAATGATACAGTTATTGTGGCGCTTCGAAGTTGAAACTCATTTGAGAGTACATCCTCTCTTGCTACTAGTTCTGTATTGAACAACAAAAATAACTCTTTACCCAAAGACTCATATAGATTTGTGATAGAGTGCGATAAATTATTATTGTCATTCAAACATTTCGAGAACTATCAGGTTAGAATCTGTAAACAAATAAGAGAAAACTAACATACGCTTATCATCCTATCCTTTGAACTCTCTAGGAGATCTTTCATGTTTGATGATGTTTCGTCACTATTTTTGACAGGTTTGTGGCTTGGCGTTGTCTCATTTTGGCAGCCAAAACTTTGCGTGAGATCGAGTAGTCTTGTAAAGCTGTCGGCTAATCTTTCGAGTCCTAGGATCTCAGAATTCATTTTATGCAAAATTGATTCGCATGGTGTGTAAAATTAGGGTTTTATATTATATATAAGGGGTGTGTGGTATAGTGTGTGTTCAAAAATTTACAATGTAAGGTAATTTTGCAACCGCCGCACTATTTTATAAAAATATCCTCCGTAAAACTAGACCTACACATTTTTGAAACTTGCAGAAGATTCTGGCCACGCTTCGAGATTACAGATTTAGTGAGCATGACTTTGAATCTTGTTTGCCGGGACTTAACTTTTGTATTACATTTCGTTTGTGACACCTCATAGAACTTTGTGCAAGCTGAAGGATGATTAAAGTTGATTTTTCGTGGAGCCCCTAATTCCTGATTAGAGATTGCCCTAGCATGTTCGTACCAAAAAGACTCTAATAGCGCGAGATAAGAAAAATAATTCTTTATGGGTTGTTCGCTAATTTTCCAAGCCTGTTTAGTTAGTATATTTCCATAAAGTGTCTCATTCAACGTACGTAAGCAGTGGTTTTAGATACCTTGGCAAGGCTAACATGGTTCCCAACTAAAACGTCCCCTAAAACACATCTTGCAATGATATATTGATTCCTAGTTCTGAAAGTATCAGTGTCTATGGGGCGATTTTTTTGAATGTCCTTCGAATTGGTAAAATTGATAAATTGCTTCAAGGCTGAAGTGTTCCGAGACTGCGCGTTAATCGATATTACAGGATATGTGTCTTTAGAAACCAACTTCTTTATCGATGAATGATTCATTGAGTCGGAACCATTCACCTTGCAGGGAAATTTAAAAGTCAAGGTGTAATGCAAAACCATTATGGCCTAGGATGCATTCTAGAGCAAGGATCCGTGCAACCTTTTATATCAGAGAGTTGGTTTGATCGATCTATCGATATGATAATGTGGGAAATTTAGCACATTCACTCCTTTTGTGTAATTTGAATGTGGTACTCTCTATGCAAGATTTCGACTCTGCATTTGCGATAATATCTAAATATTTTTTATTCTTTTTGTGATGAAAAAACTATATGTAGATACCTTGAGTGATCATCTGAAATTGATCATATAGTCTTGTGTACATACTTCCAAGACTTTTATTTATAAGAGTATTTTCAACAAATGCGTCAGATTCTTCGTCACTCAACTGAAGTTGCAATCTTTGTTTTAACAATACGCTAGTATTCTCTCCATTTTTAAAACAAGGTAGGGTAGAATCCTTCTGCATCAACTCAACAAGACTGACTATTTGATCACTGTCTTTCCTCAATGCCTGAAAACATTTCTTGCATATATCTTTGAATTTATTATACAATGGGCTGTCAACCCCTCCTAACAATTCAACATATTCCATTGTCAACTTGAAAGGGGCTGCCTCGAAGCCAACACTCCCCGGGGAGTTTGAAAGAAGAAATCCGAAATCAATATGCACAATATGGCCCTCATTATCAACCATAATATTTCCGTTGTGTCTATCCTTGATTTGCAAAACGTAACACAAAATAGAGTACGAAGCCAAACTTCTTGCGAAATTATCTTGTGCTCTTCTATATTGGTGACTATCGGGAGAACCATACATTCTCCTATAGTAGTCCAGTAAAGTGAAAATTCTGCCTTTAGAATTTTCACCATCAGTTATGGATATCTCAGTCAAAGATTTTTTGATTGAGTGAATCGACATTGCATTGGTAATTGTTTCAACCAAGCCAGTGTTTGCACTGGTGACCAAAATTTTCATTCTTTTTGTCCAAGATCCAACTTGGTTCTTCTTCCAAATGTTCGAGATCATAGTTATCAATTGACATGCAAATGCTTCTTGGGGCAAGTCATCACCATTTTTGGCTATAACTGAGCACAAGTCCCAATTTTTAAGATGTCCATATATACTTGAGCTTCTGATTCTTTGCTTCTTAGTATTCCAATCTTCTCCCAATTTAAAATCGTTCTCCAACTTTCTTTCACCTGCGTCCTGTGTATCGCTTTTGAGTTCGTTCAACTTCTCATAATTAATTGACTCGAACTGGTCTTGTAGAGCAATCATCGAGTCCACAATTCGGGCTCTAATAGCAAGGGAATGTTCTGAACTAGATTGGCCCGAGCTTTCTAACTGATTCAACATAAGAGATGCTATCCGCATTTGATCTGCTAGAGTTTTGGAGGAGGAATCATAAGCTGGCTGATAAGTTTTCTCTTGAGTCAGATGATTTGAATCGATAGCGGAAAGTTTGTCCGTTGCAGTTCCTAGTTTCAATTTATTCAAGTCATGAATTGAATATTCTTGAGATAACATCGGCAAGTCGCTAAGATCAGCCTCTGAATCGAGGGTTGTACTCACAATATCTTCAGAAAGGTCCTCAAAGGTGTTCCTATTTATTGATGGAGATATTGGAACATCAGGGATTTCCATTACTGATTCAGATGAGATTGACCTCATGGCCGACGAACCAATGGTTTTCTTTTCAGAAAGTATTGCTTGATTTTGTTCTGAAAAGGGATTGAAGTCGAATTCATCACTCAAATACTCCACTAGTAATAAAAATGGAACTCTCTCAGCTGAATTCAATACACAAGCTTCGTTCACACTTAATCTGAGAATTTTGTGATATTTCTTATTCTTGTTGCTAGTTACGGGAAGAAGCTGTGGAATGTCAATTTCAGATGGAAGCAATGTTTCATTGATTATTGAAAGTTCTGCTCTCAAGGCCGATAACCTGGCCTCCTTAGGAATTTGTGATAATCTTAATGAAATATTCAGAAGTGACATAATGAATTGTGTCTCTTTTTTTGCGTAATTAACCTGAAGCCTCTTGAGTAATTCTTGATATGAAGGGCCATGATTAACCCGCGCATATTGAGAGTTGTGTCTTTGCGGAATATTCTTTATACCATTGTAGTTTGATACCGATTCTGACTCCATTGCTGACAAAACCGGTCTTACATCTTTATCCTCTACCTTGGATAAATCTGGGAGTGAGTGTGAATTTAGATTATATGGCTGCAAAGCAGGATTTCCTTGTAAAACTCCCGAGCCAGTTGTATTTGATGATGGATGGCCAGATCTATGCGCCTTTTTTGATTTTATGATTGTGTTGATCCTCATGTTCTCCTCCACATCCGAGTATTTAACGCTGTTAAGACGAGATAAAGCTGCATCTCTTTTAGATTCGATCGAATTTCTCAAATCTTCTTCGTCCGTCGTGTACACTTCTGATTCATCAGACAGAATTCTGGGGTTGTTCTTTTTATTAGGAATACGAGGAACAGATGCAGATCTTTGATGTAATTCACGAACTATGAACTTTGATGCTTCTTCATCATCCGAAACAGTTCCTGCTTCGCCTGACACCCTTGTATTTTTCATAGTCAAATTTTTTGTCAAACTTTTCTGGAAGTTAGCCAATTTGAATACGAATGACTTCTCTTGTTTACCTTGTGATTTTATTATAGGAGAAATGTAGTTATTGATACTTGGAACAGCAACTGAAGCAGCCATTGAGACACAGAGCATAAGGGCGGGCTTCAAATTCTCTCTGAATTCCAGCTTCCTTGTTTGATTAAGCTCAACATTAAATAATATGTTTTGAAGTTTGTTGATGAACTTACGAACAATTTGAAATGAATAAGAGTCAGGTTCATTTCTTAGTTCAAATATATAAGCTTGCAAGTTCCAAAAGACGATCAAATTGAAATGCGGATACTTTGAACAGTACTCGATCAAGAAATCCTCGAGTGCCATTGACTCAGTTTCAAATGCAACGACTAATTGAACGAATTGGGGGATGAAGAACTCTAATTCATCGTATGTGAAATTGTATAGTCTTTTTACCAAAAGATGATGTATTCCTATATTGTCACAATGATTTTTCAATAACTCAAGACACTGAAATGAAGTAAATCCATCGGATCTGACAAGACTAAGTAGCTCCTGATGATTCATAACTGGAATATGAAGTCACCGTCAAAACATTTAAGATCGAAGTAAGACTTAGTTAGCTTGTTTTTTCAATAAAGGACAACAATTTCATACTATATACAGGACTCTATATTCTACCTCTCAACTACGCGCAATTAAACGAAGCGTTATGATTCATACAATAAAAAATGTAAAAGAAGGTGGTGAAGTGTCCCACATATCAGGGAGATTAGCTAAAGATATTAATTAGGGTATTGAAGAGCTGGAATTGTCCAATTTGCGATATCTGTATTGATAATTTCTACGACTAGGCTCTTGAAGAACTTTGAGCTGGTAAGATTGGTGCAACCTCCAATAAATTGTTGGTCAATTCTTCCGGATCATCCAGTAAGTCAAGATCTTTCTTAAAAATATATTGCAAACTTTCTTTAGTTTTCTCTTGAGCAGTGACGGGTTTGAAGAACTTAGGATGAAACTCCTCACCAGTTTCGGCTCTCTTCTTAGCTATTTCCCTTTGTTCGTTCTCGACCTTAGACTTCTCTTCAGTTGCGAGAGTGTGATCTCTCTTACTGAGGCCATCAATAGTTGGCTTCCATAGTTTACGAGATTCGTTATCCGATTGTTCCTCCATTGGTCTAACTTTAGGCTTGCGAGTCTGTGTTTTCGATGTATCGTATAAAACTTCGCTTTTACCCGTTTTGAGATTTTTGATCTTCATCACTTCATTCCATTTTCCTGAGATAGAGTACAATTGCTCACCAGTACTAGTGGATTTGACGATACCCTCAATTGCGTCATAAGTCCCCCCTATGAATCCTTTGGTCTTGAATTCGATATCAGCTTCGAAATCGTTCTTAGGGCATTTCACATACATGTGGTCTCCTAGTTCAGATCTCAATTTTCCAAATAAGATACCTCTGCAATATACGTTTGGTTGATTCATGGTATAGACTTCGTCTCTTTGACCTAAAGTGACATGACCCCACCCTTCCATAATAGCGGCAGAGGAATTACCAAGGAATTTGGACTTTGGGATGATTACACCATCAACCCTGACTTTATCTTGTGGAACCAAATAAAAGTAAGAAGATTCTGGGGGATGGTGGGATGTTTGTTCAGCCAAATAATACGCACGTTTGTTCTCTGGCAAGTTATCCCAATAGCAAGAAAAGAATTCTCCCAAGATAGGGTTCAAAGGCTTTTTCACTGCTTTTGGAGCAATGTGCCAGCTAGCGAGATACCACTTGAGTATCAAAACAAATCTCTGTAATGGATCATCAGTAGTATTGGCTTGTAGTAAGATATCTGGTATCATAAAGAAATTGGTGATTCTTTCGAGCATCGATTTCTTTTCCAAAATAAATGTTGGTAAAGTGATTTTGGACAAATCACAACCAGGCCTTAGCTGTGAGATAATCCCCATTAAAATGGATTGCCCCTCATTGTCCAACTCGTCAATATCATCCGTATTTTCGTTAGATTGACTTGTTACAGACTTCAAGTTATGTTCCGAAGACTCTGAGTGATCATGGTCGTTGGAGGACTTCAATTTAAGCTTATCCAATTTAGAAGTTAACCCCATGATATGTTATGATTATAATATTTTAGTAAGTGAAGAACAGACTAACTCTCCAAGGTCTATAAGATGAGACAAAATTCCAATCGTTGTTAATTTAAAACTGTACCACAAGAATGGATTAAGTATATTACGTGGTGATCTCAATGGAAGATTTCGGCTACTATCACTTTAATTAGACCTGGTATTGAGCAATTCAAGCAATTCATGAATTTGGGACTTAGGCGCAATTGATATGTCCGGGTAACACAATCCTCGGTCCTAGCCAAAAATGAGATCGAAAGTTTAGAACTACAAAAGTTTAGACTGTGGATTCGAGCCGATATTATCATGAGTACTCAAACTTATGGAGTAACACCTCCTATCTCACTCGCAAACCCCACTCCCAAGGAAAATGATTGTAATGATATGCTAATAAGAGAACTAAAAGCTAAAGGGTCTTTCGAAAGTGAAGCGGCGACAAAAAAAAGAGTCGAATGTTTGAATATACTTCAAAAATTGACAGAAGAGTTTGTTTATATAGTGTCAAAAAAGAAGAATATGTCTGAAGGAATGGCAAAGGACGCAGGTGGAAAGATTTTTACATTTGGATCATACAAATTGGGTGTGTACGGACCTGGCTCGGATATTGACACAGTGGTCGTTGTTCCAAAGCATGTTTCACGAACAGACTTCTTCGAAGTTTTTCCTGAACTATTAAGAAAGAGGCCAGAACTAGAAGAAATAGCGCCTGTTCCCGATGCATTTGTCCCGATTATAAAATTAGAGTTTAACGGGATATCAATTGATTTGAGTTGTGCCCGACTAGACATTCCTAGAGTTCCAAAAGATCTTACTTTGGATGACAAGAATTTGTTGAAGAACATAGACGAAAAGGATATGAGAGCTCTTAATGGTACCCGTGTCACAGATGAAATTCTTACTCTTGTACCAAAACCGACTGTTTTTAAACACGCATTACGGTGCATCAAAATGTGGGCCCAAAATAGGGCAATTTATGCAAACATTTATGGCTTTCCTGGTGGGGTGGCATGGGCAATGTTAGTAGCCAGAATATGTCAACTTTATCCAAATGCAGTTAGTGCCGTTATTATTGAAAAATTCTTTCATATTTACTCACAGTGGAGTTGGCCACAACCTGTATTGTTAAAGCAAATTGAGGACGGGCCACTTCAAGTCAGAGTTTGGAATCCTCGCTTATATCCTAATGATCGTCAACATAAAATGCCAGTCATCACACCGGCATATCCTTCAATGTGTGCGACGCACAATATAACTGCTTCAACACAGAAGGTAATATTGGACGAATTCAAACGAGGTATGGAATGTATGCACGATATAACTTCAAATAAGAAGCCTTGGAGTAGCTTGCTAGAGAGACATGACTTTTTCCACAAGTATAAATTTTATCTTTGCGTGGTTGCAGCTACCCAATCGACTTACGAAGAGCATTTACAATATAGTGGGATGGTTGAAAGTAAATTGAGACTTTTGGTTCAAAAGCTCGAAACAGTCGATGGAATTGAGCTAGCTCACCCCTACGTGAAATCATTCGATAATGGATTCTTTTGCAAAAATGAGGAAGAGGTTCAGAAAGTAGTTAATTCATACGGCACTCTTGAGGGAGAGGAGTTCACTAAGACCCTCAATACAACTGATTCTGAAAACAAAGATGAGATCTCTAAAGATCATGTACAAATACACTTAACAAAGCTATTCATTGGCTTGAAGATCGATTTGCAAAATGGTGACAAAAAGCTAGACATTCAATACCCTTGTGCTGACTTTTTCAACATTTGTAAAGGTTGGCAGTCATTTGATGTAAAACTTCACCATATTCAGATAAAAAATGTAAAGCTATATGACTTACCAAACGATGTGTATGTCGAGGGAGAGGTGCGGCCAACAAAACCAACAAAGCGAAAGAGATCTACTTCAAAAAATCAAGTTAAAAAGAGGCCCAAAAGTACCATAGAAGCAGTCGCTTAATTCTGCTTAAGATAAATTATGTAATCAAATATTCTACTATGAGCTATTAGTTTGAAGAGGTTTTCTCCTGTTTTTTCTCTTAATATACTTAGCTTTACACTGGGATTCAAAAAGTATAACATGTGTATAGTAAATCTATTACGTTCTTGAAATTTGTATTGAAAACTAACACCAATAGTTCCAGAGCCGCACGTAAATAGGCAAGGCTCTGTTGCGCCTTGCGTCCTCCACCATCTCCTGTCTGACCATCTCTACATCGGCATCTCTTCTTCCAGTATCCAAGTCTATGTTTTTCAATGGTACGTAAATTCTCCAGTTTCTGTAGTAGAGCTTGTGGCTCACGTAGAACACAAGAATGACAATGGCACCCAAGTAGTTCTGGAAAAAGTTCTTTGCCTGAGGCACCCCGTGGCTTCCTATAGGGAACAATGCTACCCAGAACTGTAACACCAACACCAACAGCAAAAGTAGCATGGAGTAGATGGAGCCGTAGACTCCCACGATGGAGGTGAAAATCAATTCGTCTGTAGATCTGTTGTGGTAGCGTAAAGCCATTCTAAACCTCACATGGCATAATCCGATGTTGAACCACAGGAAGATGGTAGCTAGACCCGAGACCGAAAGAAGCCATGAGAATACCTCGTCCTGGTCGTGGTATGCTGAAAGAAAACACAACAAACCAAAAATGGCGGACATGCCCAAACCAGCAAGCGGTCTTCCCTTTCTATCGACATAAGCCAAGAAACTAGGACCCAAACCTTGGGCACCCAAGCTCTGAACGGTTCTAGAACATCCGTAGACGGCTGAATTGCCCACTGAGATCACCGAGATCAAGATAACGGCATTAAAAATGGAAGGTAACACCTTAATACCACCATTTTTAATGGCTATGACGAATGGAGAAGCAGAGGTTTGGGAGCTTCCGAGCAAATCGCTGGAGTTATAAGGCACAAGAAGCCCAATAAAGGTCAACGACAAAAAGTAAAACAAAAAGATTCTCCAAAACACCTGTCTGATAGCCTTGGGCAATACCTTTCTGGGGTTGGCCACCTCTGCAGAAGCCAAACCCACCATTTCACTACCAGCAAGCGAATATGAGGCTGTGACGAAGGTGGTGGCTACCCCTTTGAATCCATGAGCAAAAGCACCCGGGTTTTTCCAGTACTTGTTTCCCACAAACTTGTGGTTGGGGCCTCCTCCGCACACCAATACGACACCCAAAATAATGAACCCCACAATGGCAAGCACTTTGAAGATGGTAAGGAAAAATTCGGCCTCACCATAACCTTTGACATCGAACAAGTTGACCGCAATTATAAATACATAGAATATAGCCACCCAAGCCACGGGGTTGATCGAAGTGTTCCAGTAAGTAATGCACATGGCCGCCGCCACCAATTCCAACGGAAGCACAATTAGCCACATGATGGCGTAGTTCCAGCCCACCGCAAAACCCCATGATGAGTCTACGAACCTGGTGGCATACGTAGAAAACGCTCCGTTAACCGGAAAGGCCACACAGAGCTCGCCTAGCGAGTGGATGGTGCAGAACACCATGGTGCCCACCAAGCCCCACGCTATAATTAAAGCAGCAGGCCCGCCTGTATTCAATGCTCCTCCCGAACCTATGAGAAGCCCAGTACCCACACTTCCACCGAGGGCAATCATCTGTACATGTTTGTTCTTGAGCTTTCTGTGAAGCTCGCCCTTGCTAGTTGCAGCCACTGCTTTTTCGACATCGTCCGATGCGAGATCACTTTTGGCTGCTTGGGGCTCGTCCGCTCTTTTGAACGAGTCCTTGATACGGGTCCACCTACTGCCTTCAGCCGGGCTTGAGTAGGTGGTTATATTGTTGGAGGATTCGTCCTCGTACTTTTCAGCGTCCATTTGCACGTTTTAAGTGGTGAAAACGTGGCTTTTAGTCGTGAGTGGACTGCTGACTGGTGGTTCGTCGTTAATGTGATCGAGGTGGTTCACGAAATGAGTAACTGGTCACTGGGGTATTGAAGAAATTTGCAGTTCTTTTTGTGGCTAACGCTCGTGGTGCGTTTTGTGACACGGTCACTTTTTTGCGGCATCGCAAGTGCGTCAAAAAGTGCATCAAAAAACGGCAGTAGTAGACGAGAGAGAACGAAGTGAGAGAACGAAGTGAGAGAATGGTAAGAAGTAAAGCGCAGATACTGGTAGGTGAGGGTAGGTTAGAGAGCAGTAAGGCAAGAAGGACTCCTTTTGCGCTGTCACAGCTACGCCGGCGGGTCGGTTGTACATCTCTTATTGTTTCTTATTACGGCGTTCGTGTGGGGAGATCGAAGATTTTTCGAGTCATGTGATTGGCGGCGGGCCAGACTTGAACCAGGCACGTCCCGGCTTGGAGCGGGCACGTCTGCCTTGGGTCGGCACTTGATGAGTCCAGATGACCGATCGCGGGTCTGGATCTTTCGGTGAAGCACCCACTCCCCCAAGCTGAACTGTTGTAGATGACGCAGGTTTGAAGATCTAATCTACTAAAGGGTCTAAAGAAGATCACTTGCATAAGCGAAGCTTGAGATTGACAGAGCGGCTCAAACCTGTCAAACCCCCAAGGACTACCCCCTGGAACCGCCAACCGGTACAGATGTGCTCGCCTAGAAGCGCATATCAAAGGCTATTGAAGGGATTGAGCCGCAGCGGAAGCGCGCCACAGCGGGCGGGCAGCGTCGATCACGTGACGCCAGGTCTGACAATTGATTAGTGATAGGCATGCCGCCACGAGACGATGCTACTAACGGGACCATCAATAGTTGATATAGCGGTGAAAAATAAAATGGATTTCAATAGCGATCCTTGTCTCGAGTCGCAGTCCGAGACCTGGAGCGTGCCAAACGTTTGTCCTGACATGCGTTTTGATTCTGCCCCCTTAATACTGAACCACCCTGAATTCCAGCCGGGCCTCATTAACGAGACTATCCCCAACAATAGCCCACCATATCTCAACCCAACTCAACATTTCGATGATATGGAACAAGACCAGTTTGGTCTGATGCAAAACAACCACTTGTACTATAACCAAAACAGAGAAGCGGTCCATTTCCAGGAGGTGTTGGGGTCACAAGGAGAAGGCTCCTTAAGCAGTGTTTCAACACCCCCCAACAATATTCCTCTGCTCAAATCACCAGAAACGTCCACATCCACCATCGAAGAAGCCAAAAAACTTCCTTCTGCCAAACCCAAAGCCTCCAAAAGCAAGAGACAGCAACTTGACGAACAAGATGCTGCGTTGATAGCCAGAGACGACGCCGAGCTTGACGAAGAAGAGCTTCAGATGAAGAGAAAAGCCCAGAACCGTGCTGCCCAAAGAGCGTTCAGGGAAAGAAAGGAGTCTAAGATGAAAGAGTTGGAAGCAAAGTTGTTGGAAAGCGACCGTGAAAGACAACAGCTAAGGGACAAATTGGATAGAGTAACGAAGGAAAACCTCTACATTCAGACTGAAAACGAATTACTAAAGTCCAACAAGGCCAACTCGCCTACTCACGATACTGACCAACCACCTCTTGCAAGCAAGTTCACGTTCCCAAAGAGTGAAAGCGAGTTCATAAATGGCCTTGTGGGCGACAAACATCAAATATTCCCGGATCATGTCCGGAAAATCTACTATGAACCTAAAGAACCACAAAAGAAAATCCTTGTGATAGGAGCAGTGTGGGACTATCTTATGCTACAGGCCGAGGAGAGGAACCTCGACCTCGATAGTATTGATATTGATGAGATCATGGCAAAGCTCAAGGGGAACGAAAGATGCCACGGTTTCGGTCCGGCGTATCCCCTTGAGCTCGTCGACAAGGTTATTGCCGAAAGTTGCGATTCGCACATGTAGCCAAGCCTATTTTTGCTAGACTCTATTAATACCAATGTACAATAATCTAAAATGGATAAAAATTCGGGACTTACGAGCGCAGCACGTGCAAGGGCGACTTCTGGCAGCCTGGGTCAACGCATGAAGAACTCAGATAAATCAGCCGAGTATCCTTAGAGCTTACCAAAAACAGTATATCGCGAAAGCTACGACCTTGAATAATAGTGCGGTGGATTACTGGCTCGATCCCGTCCAAGGGGCAGCACCCAGCTTAGGCTGAAATTGGCACTATGCCCGGAACTGGGCCAATCACGTGACAAATAGCCTCGTCTGACATCAAGGCAGCCGACAGCTTCCCCCGACGTTTTTGCTAATCAAATCGGTAACTGCTCACCGCCAGTCACCCCAGCACCTCAGGGAGTGTCGCGAGACCATGGCTGGCGCGATTTTGGTGTATTCTACCATGGTCTGCTATTGGGTCTCGCAACTACTAATTGCGGAAGATTCTAGAAAAATCGCACTGGAAATTTTGTCTCCAGTGTGGTCAGATAAAATGGAGATAAAACCAGAAGTACTGCCAATAATTTCAGTTTACCAACCATACAATGTCTGCTGAAGAATACAAAGCGCAAGGTAACAAGCATTTCGCCGCCAAGGAGTTCAAAGAAGCCGCCGAGCTGTTCACCAAAGCCATTGAAGCTTCTCCCGAACCAAATCATGTCTTATACTCCAACCGTTCTGGAGCATACGCCTCATTGAAAGATTTCGGCAACGCTTTGGCTGACGCCGAAGAGTGTGTCAAGATCAACTCATCGTGGGCTAAAGGTTACAACCGTGTTGGTGCTGCTCAATTCGGTTTGGGAAACTTGGAAGAAGCCAAGCAAAGCTACCAAAAAGCCATTGACTTGGACGGTTCCAATGCCATGGCCAAGGACGGATTGAAGAGTGTTGAAAACGCTATTGCTGCTCGTGATGCCTCGCCAGATATGGGATTGGGAAGTATATTTTCTGATCCAAACTTGATCTCCAAATTGCAAGCTAACCCAAAGACTGCTGACTTGATGAAGGACCCAGAATTGGTCCAAAAAGTCAAGAACATCCAATCTAATCCTAAAGCTAATGCCACCCAATTCTTGTCTGATCCAAGATTAATGACTGTCATGGCTGCCATAATGGGTATTGACATGGACGGTCCCCCACCATCCGCCCCACAATCCACTCCTAAGGAAGAACCAAAGAAGGAAGAACCTAAGAAGGAAGAACCTAAGCCAACCGAATCTAAAGCCGCTGATGCTGATCCTGAAGATGTAGTTATGGAAGATCCTAACGTGGCCGAAGCCGAAGCTTCAAAGGCCGAAGGTAACACTTTGTACAAACAAAGAAAATTTGATGAAGCCATTGAAAAATATAACCAGGCTTGGGAATTACACCAAAACATCACTTACTTGAACAATAGATCTGCTGCCGAGTTCGAAAAGGGTGACTACGATGCCGTCATTGCTACCTGTGAAAAGGCTATCGATGCCGGAAGAGAAATGAGAGCAGACTACAAGACCATTGCCAAGTCCTTTGCCAGATTGGGTAACGCTTACTTGAAGAAACTGGATTATGACAACGCCATCAAGAACTTTGACAAGTCATTGACCGAACACAGAACCCCAGACGTTCTCAACAAATTGAGAGCTACCCAAAAAGAACAGAAACTCAAGGAAGCTGCTGATTACATAAACCCAGAAAAGGCCGAAGAAGCAAGATTACAAGGTAAGGAGTACTTCACCAAAGGCGACTGGCCTAATGCCGTCAAAGCATACTCTGAAATGATCAAGAGAGCCCCAGAAGACGCTAGAGGTTACTCCAACAGAGCCGCCGCCTTGGCCAAATTGTTATCTTTCCCAGATGCAGTTCAAGACTGTAACAAAGCCATTGAAAAGGACCCTACATTCATTAGAGCTTATATCAGAAAGGCCAATGCCCAATTGATGATGAAAGAATACTCTCAAGTCATGGAAACCTTGACTGTTGCTCGTGAACAAGACTTGAAGGTGGGTGAGGGTAAGAACGTTGCTGAAATCGACCAATTGTACAACAAGGCCATGAACCAACGTTTCCAAGCTATTGAAGGTGAAACCCCCGAACAAACCATGGAAAGAGTCTCGAGAGACCCTGAAATCGTGGGCATTTTACAAGATCCAGTCATGCAAGGAATCTTGGGCCAGGCCAGAGAAAACCCAGCCGCTTTGCAAGAGCACATGAAAAACCCACAAGTAGCTAAGAAGATCAATACCTTAATTGCTGCTGGTGTCATACGTACTAGGTAAGTGTATAAAGTTATAAAGAATAATATAATGCAAGTCATGAGTGAAAGTCGTAGTTCTTATCTATACATGTGGGGCCTATAATTAGAATATTATTCGACCTAAATAAGTAATTAGTCCACTCCTGATAAAAGGGTGGCTCAACTTTGTTTGAAAGTGGTGTGCTTACGGCTTTGATGTGTTATTGTCAAGAGAGTGGGAAATCAGATGATAATCCAGATCAGAACCTGTCAATCTCATCCCAATACCTTGTTTGTCAGAAGTGAAAAATGCGGCTTAACGCAGCTGAGATATTTTATTGAAGATGCAGCTAACAATACTGCGGTGGCTTAATCAAAGAAACGAGCGACATTTGTAGCTACTATACAAAACTCTAGATTTAACTTACCTTACAATACCTTGCAGTATTTACTTAAATAATTGTAGTTCATGATAGCTATAAAGACTAAAGGTATCCAATTAAAGTTCGACACAAAAAAAGTCGTTTCTTCCGATGGAAGGAAATTGTTCCCCAAACGGTCGACGGGAATAACTTAGTTGCTCAGAGCATATACCGAGGGGTCAGATGGTAGAAGTTTTATGCTATAACCTTATTTGTGCGTAATATCCTGGTATAGAAGCTACTAGAGAGGGTGCATATCCTGAAAAACTGTGCATTTGCACTCGCATTTCACCTTCAGCCTAGTTCGATAATAAATTTACGGTTGAAATTGCAAGTACAGCCCTTCGGCAGACCAGCGCCCAAACATGCAGTCGCTATAATTGTTTGAATTACGCCTTTACCTCAGTCGTCAACACTTTAATTGGTTGCTCACTCTAAATTGCTGTCATAGAAATAATTGGGTAACTGGTTTATCTGTGAAAATAACCTCAGTGACAATAAATCCTCGTTGAAGTAATCTGTGAAATCTTCGGTTGATCCAACACCGTCGCCCGATGATATCGAATCGCTTGTAGTAACCATTCTTACTGGCGAGTTGGTACTGGCACTGTTGATTCCATCGATACCGTTTCTAAGCATCGAATAGTCCACTTCCTGTGGGTTAGGGTTAGGGAAGCCATTGTATTGCTGAGAGCTTGGGGGTAAGTTGGTCATACCAATTGTGGTTGAAGGAGTTCTAGAGTTGTGCCATGCCTGGTTGACATTACGATCTGGCATAGGGTTGGCATTGTTCCTGATTCCAGATTCAGTAGATGGGTGCAAAATATTGGATAATGCCGGCGATAACCCTTGTGAATAGTCTATAACACCAGGCTCAGCGGTTTTGGCAGTAACGCTTGCAGAAGGACTGATGGAGAATTGACTATTCTTGAACTGAGATTCGCCATGAATCCTAGCACTTGGATAGCTATCTTTCAAGAGAGGACTATAGTAGGAAGCTTCTTCAATGTGTTTCTTTAAAGCGGGATTGTTCTCAACAAGTGAAACGCCATGGTTCTTTTCGTAGATCTTGATGGTCAACTGTAGGATTTGGTTGATCATCAAGTACACTATTTCATCCTTGGCCGAATAATCGGGTCCCTGTTGTCTCAAACGGGTATGCATGGAGGTAAAGTAGTTAATGGAACAGTCCATCAAAAGCTGGATATCTGTCAATGCTTCTGGCGAATCGGGGTGAGAAATTATGGCAGCGGCGATGTTGAAAAAAGCACTCATGGGGAAGAATAAGATCCAGTCGAAGAACGAATCCACGGTATTGGTCTTGTTGATTTGGGTCACTAGCACCAATATGGTTCTAGCAGAGTTCAAAGAAATGTTACGAAGCTGAGTGTTCTTTGCTGCATACTTTTCGTCACCATTGCCCATGACAAAGGCAAGTCTGTTCATCAACATAAGGTGGAGGAAGTAAGTTAACTGGACCCCCAAAGTGGTTTCTCGGCGAGAAATTGATGCGTCCAACGGCAACAACTTGAATTCAGGATCGTTATAGAAACGAGGCCGATGTTCGTCACTCATCAAGTCGGCCAGCTCAAACATCTCCTGGTTGAGCACGTCGAGCTTATTGTAAATAGACTCATACGATTCGTTCTGGCTACTGGCAATAAACAACATGTTGTAAGATTTGCTTCTAAGCTTGGTGAGTTTAAGCAAATACAAATAGTAAAAAACCATTCGGTCGCCTCCATGACTGACCAGCGAAAGCTGTTCGTTGGACCCAAAATCGTAGACATGCCCATTACAACTGTCGTTGGGATCGTAGAGGGGACTTTCACGCCAGAGCTGGGTCAATAGCTTCAAGTCTTCGGGGGTGTTGGTGGTAACGTCGTTTTCGTTGATGGTAGGTGGCTTGGCGGATCTGAAGCAGATTTCCATATCGTAAAACTGCAACAACCACCATACTCTACGATCACTCACTTGTCTGTCAAAGGGGAGACCGCTGTAGGTTTCAGACCGGTGCAAGCCTATTTCCAAGGCAAACCTCACCGCCACTGCTATCAAGATGTTGTTGACGTGGTTGGTCAAAAAGTTGTTTTCCGTAAAGATAATCAACGTCAATATGGCACGGATAGTGTCGATTCCATCGCTCAACACAGATACTCTATGATAGTAGTAAATAGCATTGTTGAGCAACTGGTCATGAAGTTTGGTGAGTTCTTCTTCGGTACAATGGTTTACGGGATTATTAGGATCGTTTTTCAAGGCAGAACCAGCTTTACGATTCTTTTCTCTTGTTTCATTATTGCCGAGAGCAGAAAAGATGCCTTGTCCCGCTTCAGGGAAGCCTTTACTAAGTCTAGGGGACTTTGGAGCGGGCTGTGGAGGCGAGCCGTTGGTACCATTGCGAGCTTGTTCGGCAAGAGCACTGTTCGTTTTGTCCGAATCTAGCTTAGCACTGATCATAAGCAATAAAGCCGACGTCATAATGAGGTACTCCGAGTACTTGAATTTATTGGTTCGTTTACATCCTGGCTCTTTATTCTTGAAGTACTTCTTAAAAAGACCAATAATGTATTCTGGCTCGCAAATGAAGTTGATCAAGTGGATATCGTAGTAGTAAGCTTCGATAAAGCTGAAGATCAAGTCGGGATTATTGGGAAAAGGGCTTTCATGTAACCTTTTTTTCTCCTTAGAATCTACATTGGGCGAGTCGATCCATTTGAGCATTACTGATCTGATACTTTTGAAGAAGTGAACGGGCAATTGTCGAATAGCAGACGTCAATGGGATACTCTCTGGCCCTATAGTCTGGTCGATCCAGTCCAAAGACTTATTCGAAAATATACACAAGATGGAGTGGGTGCCAAAAAAATGCTCCATAGTACGGGAATCTACTGTGTTTTTGACCTCTTTGGTTCCGGGGTTATGAGGAACCTCCAGTGACTCTCTTGTAGGCATGGTATCCGTGATAGGACCATTTTCTGGCTGATCATATGTGCTGTTTTCGTCATCAGTTTCATTGCGATCTTCGTGATCTTCGTTTCCTGAGTCAGACAACGAATCTTCATCAGATGTTTTCTTCAAGTAGGACTGCTTTGTGTCTTCTGAGCCATTCAGAAGTGATGAAGGAGTTCCCAGGAGGTGGTCCAAGTGGGAAGTAAGTCTGCTCAAGACATTTTCTAATCGTGATAGCTTTGCTTCAATAGTCTTGAGGGATTTGTTGGTGGAGTTTCTTCTTTTCAGTACTCCGTCACCGTCACAGGTCTTTTTCTTGGTCAGTCTTTCAGCATAGTGGCAATTGGGAAGGTCTGCTTGCACACAGTTGGCACATGGCTGTGTTCCGTTACACTTTATCTTTTTTCTTCGACATGTATCACAGGCTATTCTAATCCTTTTCTTTGTCTCTGTTTCTGGCTGGTAAGTCAGCATAATGAAAGTTTTGGTCTATTCTGCACCAAATATGTGAAAGCAGTTAAAGCGACTCCAAAAGCGTCTAGCAGATTATTTGAACAACCGGAGGAATTTTAACTCCGTAGCCGCTGCAGTAGCTGCATCAGCTGAGAGCCATTTATTTTTAGGGTGAGGTGCTTATGTAAGCACAATTACACTGGCTAATGCGGAAGTGCTAGACATATGCCAAAGACGTTCACATGGAATTACAACTGAGAAGTTGTGGCATTTTGCTGTGTCATTCAATCAAATAGTCATACTACAGACGGTACTGCCTTGAATCGTGTAGTTTACGAGTTGGTCGGTCAAGTTAGAGATAGGGTCAGATAAGGGCAGGGAGTTAGTGGTGTGATTATTCTGATTACTCGAAAAAGCTATATGTATGCCTCTGCGAGTTTATGCATGACAAGATACCATTATTGTGTGAGCATTTGCCCCGCTTATCGGTGGTCAATCAGTCCAAGCTTTTTCAGTTCCAAGTTTTATGGCTGCGAAATATTTTCTCGCTACTCAAAAGTTCCTGAAATGTTAGTAATTGAACTCTCTAGCACTTTATTCGATTTGAAATCCGAATGATTCATAAAGCTTAGAGCACCATGAATGTTAAAGCTAATGACTTTGAATGACTTTGAATGACTTCTGCCCGTAAGTGTGGGGTATATTAGAAGATGCCAGTGTCTGTTGGTGGAGATCTTCTGTTTTTTTCACGTGCACTCGACGGTAAATTTTCTTTTCAGATCAACGATATACTACAGTAAAGAATGGTAGCCAAAAAAGCCATGCCACTCCTTGCCAACAAGGAAGATGCCAACTTCCGCGAAGCATTGAAGCTCTACGATGCGAAACAATACAAGAAAGCATTGAAACTCGTGGAAACCAACTTGAAGAAGAACTCCAGCCACGCGGAGTCATTGGCGTTAAAGGGTTGTTGCAACTACCAGCTTGGAAACAAGAGCGAGGCCCAATCTTATATTTTGAAAGGAATCCAGAAGGCTCCAGAAAACTACTTAGTTAATCACTTGGCCGGAATATACTACAGAGCCGTCGAAAACTACGTTGATGCTGCAAAGTGGTTGAAGGCCGCCAACGATAACGGCTCGCCCAATAAGCCGATTTTGAGAGACTTGTCGTTCATGCAGACCCAAATTAGAGACTACAAGAACTTGAGAGACTCCAGACAGCAGTTCTTGGAACACCAGCCAGGTTATAGGGCCAATTGGACCGCCGTTGCTGTGGCCCACCATTTGTATGGAGATTACTCTGCTGCAGTTTCGACCTTGAGCAAGATCGAAAACATTATCAAGGATCACTTGACTGATGCTGATACCTATGAACAAAGCGAATGTGTGTTGTACAAGAACATGATCATTGCTGAATCGGGTAATTATGCCAAAGCTTTGGAGGTGTTGGAAGAAGACAAAGACAGTATTGTTGATAAACTCTCGTATTTGGAGTATAAAGCCAAGTACTTGATGCTTCTTGGATCCAAGATTGAAGCATCGTTGATTTACCGTCAACTTCTCAAGCGTAATCCTGACAACAAGCTGTACTACAACTTGCTTGAAGCATCTTTGGAAACTCTTGAAAAGCCAATTGAATACAGAGTCAAGCTCTACCGCAAGTTGGCCACGTTCTATCCAAGATCAGACCCACCAAAGTTCCTTCCGTTGACGTTCGTTCCTGCTTCCAACCCGTTGTTTGAGCAGTTGGCCAAGGAGTACATTCTTCCTCAGTTAACTAAGGGAGTCCCTGCAACCTTTGTGAATGTCAAGCCGTTGTACAAGAATAAGGCTAAGTTGGAGGTGATTCAAAAGATTGTATTGGAATTTTTTGGCTCTAAGGAGTCGGAAACTGACGCTTCTGGCAATAGAAATCCCTCCATTCGCTTATGGACAAGATACTATTTGGCCCAACACTATCTCTATCTCAACAAGTTAGACGAAGCAACTGAACAGATTGACGCTGCGTTGAAGCATTCACCTACATTGGTAGAATTATACATTGTTAAAGCTAGAGTCTTGAAACACCAGGGCCACATCGAACAAGCCAGCCAAGTGATGGACGAAGGACGCCAGCTTGATCTTCAGGACAGATTCATCAACTCCAAAGCAACAAAGTATGCTTTGAGAGCCAATAAGGTCAACGAAGCTATTGATCTTATTTCGTTGTTCACTAAATTGGATGAAGATGCCATTAACGGATGCAAGGATCTTCAGGTAATGCAATGTAATTGGGTCATAGTGGAAAGTGCTGAAGCCTACTGGCGTCTTTACAAAGAGTACCAAACTAAACTCGAACAATTGAGAGCTTCGCCACCTGCTGAAGGTAACGAAGAAGAGGAAGAAAAGTACAGGGAATTGGAATTTGAGTTGCTTGACAATATTGAAACATACAAGGGCTTGTGCTTGAAGAGATTCCATGCTGTTGTTAACATTTTCAAGATCTTTTACAATGACCAATACGATTTCCACTCGTATTGTATGAGAAGAGGTACTCCTAGAGACTATGTGGCCATGTTGAAATGGGAAGACCAGATCAGCACCACCCCAATTTACACTCGTGTTTTGAAAGGATTGGCCCGTCTCTACTTTGACTTGAATGATGTAGCAAAGAACTCCAGTCCTGCTCCAATTAACATCAAGAAGAACAACAAGAAGCAGAAGAAAGTTCAAGCCCAAACCATAAAGAAGAAAGCCGATTTGGTGAGCCGAGTCGAGAGCGAGAAAGAAGATCCTGATCCTTTGGGAGCCAAATTGTTACTGGAATTGAACAGTCAAGATATCATTGAAAAACTATTTGAACTACTTAAACCATTACTAGATGAAGGTAAGGATCTTGCCTTGACGTGGGAAACGGCTTACCGCATTTATTTGACCCAAGGAAAGTACGTTTTGGCTCTCCTGGCGCTCAAGTCGTTGAACAAGGTTTTGGATCCGTATGGAGAGTTCAAGCATATCGACAGTATTGCAGAAAAGGTGAAGGAGTTATCGGAGGCTTCTCAAAACGACGCCAATGCCAATGCTGCTATTGTTAAAGTTATTGAAAAAGGATTAACCAGTGCATTTCCTGAATATTCGCTCTCATAGGGCTATGAATTTAACCACCCATCGACCTGGCTTCGGGCCACTGAACCGGCCAAGTTGATCGTTTGCTGTCCCATTGGGAAGTAGCTGACTGTATACCATAAGGCACTAAGCAATTGCACCGCTGCAAACACTATAGAGAGCAAGGTGCTTTTCCATGCCAAACTGGATATAAGAGTCAATACTATACTGGTGCCGAACACCACCGTAAATATCAATCTTGTAGACAGAAACAAATGCACCATGTACGGCTTGAATCCTTGTAGTACCCCAAAACTGATCAAGAAGAAGATGGAGCCCAATGACCAAAGGAAGGCAAACTTGCGAGGTCTGGTGGCCAACACGGGGAACAAGAAGAGGCAGATCAAGTAGCAGCACATTGATCCGCCAAACGTAAGGGCAAATATCAACATGCGGTCCCATCTAGAGAGCTCGAAGTAGCCTGGTTCCGAGGTCACGTAGTTGTCGTCGTCTTCCAAGTACACCGAGCGGTCCCTGAATGGGTTGAGTTTCTGGAGCCTGGTTTTGAACGAGTTGGGGTTGCTGGGGTTGGTGACGGGAGCAGGCAACGGCGCCCCATCGTCCTGGCCCAACGGCTGGTATTGTGACTTGAACTTCTTGAAGAAACTCATTAACTCAACTTGTGTGAAACTGAATGAGAGCTGACACTAGCGGATGCTGGCGGTGCGATATGCTTGGTGATTTTAGCGAGCGGAGCGTCAGTAATTTTGGTGCGCGCTGAATTACTGCGTGGCATTGGAATATTAGCTAAGTAAAGATAGTACTCAGTAGATGTCAGAGGAAAGGCAGTTTGTTCAGACATATTTGCAGCTTATAGCGCTTGCAAAAGACGCACCCGCAGAGCAATTCAACTCCACGGCTGACTATGACAAATTAGACTCGTTGGGCCCCAGTTTGCCCAAGCTTGAGTTCCCTTTCCCCAAGCCCCAGCAGCCAGGAGTGGACGGCGAAGCCAAGATCTCCTTTGCTGTCAAATCAATTAAGCCGCCATTCAAGTTCAGCACCAAGTTGGAGGACGTGCCGGTCTCCAGTTCCATCCATAAGATCAAGGCCGATCTCATTGAGTCTGTGCCTGCGTTGAAAGCTGCGCACTTGGACCCCACCCACTTGAAGTTGATGTTGAAATCCAAGGTCGTTCAAGATACCGCCACTTTACTGAGCTTGTCTAATGTTGAGTCGTTTATGTGTATGGTGACGGCACCTGAACCAGCCCCTGCAAAAGTTGCGGACGAAGATCCAGACGTCAGCGAGCCCATAATCATAGGTGAAAGTACGTGGGCAAAGATCTTGCATGTGTTGACGCAAGACTTGGGAGAAGAAAAGGCCAAGGAGGCTCTTGCGGCATTCAAGGCTAACTGGAAGTAATTATATTTACACAAATATATACAAATGCATAAATAAAAGTAAAAAGGTCCTACGCCCCAACTTTCATACTTACTGACGAGTTAAATATGGAGTAGTCGCAGGTAAATTAACCTACTACTTGACTGCCACCTGTGTTTTTCTACTGCTCCCTCTCACTATCTCTATTCTTTTACTACCTGTATTCTTCTACCTATCTATACCCATGTTTAGACCTTTATCTATTTTTGTTCCACTTTTTGGCTATCAATTGGTTCAAGTAGTGCCCCTCTTCACGACCATTTCTCTTTTCGTACAAGTAGTACGAGGCAACACCCATGCCAATTCCGAATATAGGGTCAATCACCCGCCCAATCAAGTACGGATACTGCATTGCTTCCTTATAGTCTGCTTTCCACCTCTGGTGCATTTAGGCTGATCACGTGTCCGGGTAACCCGTTTGCCAATCGCCTTAAAAATTTTCTTTCAACTGATCAGGCAGAACTACAGGAGAGAAGAGAGTGATAAAATGGCTGCAGTATTCCCAAGAACATGCTACAAGTGCGGTGAGGTTGGCCACATAGCTGACGACTGTCAGCAAGACGCCAGATTGTGCTACAACTGTCGTAAACCGGGCCACGAATCCACCGAGTGCCCTGAACCAAAGCAAGCCACTGGCAAGCAATGTTTCTCGTGTGGAGACCTCGGCCACGTCCAAACCGACTGTCCTACTCAGTCTCGCGGATCCAAGTGCTACAACTGTGGAAACTTTGGCCACATTTCCAAGAACTGTGACCAAGAAGAATCTGCCGGTGCCAAGAAGCCTGTTCGTGCCAACAAAGCTTCCGGTACTACATGTTACAAGTGTGGAGGACCAAACCATTTTGCCAGAGACTGTCAAGCTGGTGTTGTCAAGTGTTACGCCTGTGGCAAGACTGGACACATTTCCAAGTCATGTACCTCTGCTGCTGGTGGAGACTACTCCGCACCTGCCAAGTCTTGTTACACCTGTGGAGAAAGCGGACACATTTCCAAGGATTGTACCGCTTAAATGTGTGGATGTTGTGGGGTTTCATTATAAGGAGGGTTGAGTGTTTGCAACACTCACTAACGACGCCAATGTTCATAATATGTTTTTTTACTTTAAATCAACTTATCATCATTTAATCAATTTGGTTGTGATATGTATATATTAGTGTACCTTGAACAAAATCAAGTAGACCAGTAATAAAAAGGGAGTAATCAGACTTGGAATGTGTAGCTGGAAAATGACTGCGGAAAGAGTCGAACCACTTACACCTGTATTTTCACTATATTTCTACTTCTACTTCTGCTTCAAAGAAACGTTTGCTTCTATTTATACTTGTACTAATTTTATCTTGGTGGTTATGGAAATGTACTATGATGGTTATGCCTGCAGATACTATCGAGACAATGCAATTGCTGCAAACCAGTAGTGAGGTACAGGACGTAATTCTGTATGCCATCGAATGTATATAACGCTAATTACTGTCCAATCGTATTGTACTCTTGCACCAGCATGATATCGCTTGGGAGATTCTAAAGAGTATATAACATTCAATAATGTAATTATTAAGTACAAACAACTGTAGAAACTGACTAAATAACGCATGAATTGTTACCATATTATTAAAATTGTTTTCATACATAACAATGTAGAATGGGTCAAGTAAATAGTCATATAATATCTACAAATAAACTTAGTGGAGCACTTGTTAACTGGTGGCTAATAGAATAAGGTGACACCCCACAGAATCAATACTATTAGAAGAAGCAATATGCGCCCCGAAGGGGTGGTACCAAACCAAAGCCCGTACCCAATGAGCCAGTCACTGGTAGGACTTATGTAGCGTTTAATGGCAGTGTCAAGCTTGGTCGGTTTAACATAGATTTGTGTAGGACCAGCAACCGACTCGTCCAAAGCGGAAAGTTCAATAGCGCCTCGAGGCTCGTCGGAATGGTACAAGTGGATATTGGGGACTTCGCTGGGCAAGAGCTGCAAATATCCAGAGGGTCCCACGATAGACTTGGGAGGTGTGAATGGAATAGTAATATGGAGATATACCGGTTGATGGTCCGACTGAAGCAACGAGGGTATGCTTGAATATTTTCTTACTATGGGCGATAAAACTCGATCCGACTCCTTCTTGCGTAAGAGTATGGCATCATCGTCTTCAGCATCGTATGTAGATTGATACAAGATCCGATCACACCATGACGGAGACCTCTTGGAGTTATAAATCGCAGTATTGATATGGTACTTGTAAGTGGGAGAAAATTGAATGCAATCTTCAGTAAACCCAGCAAAGATATCGCCAGCACTACGGCCCAAAGTCAATTCGTCGTACTGTCTGACCAAACTCTCTACATTTTCAATGGCTCTAGAAGACTGGTTCTGTAATGCAAAAAGTCTTTTTGAACACTCCGAATCAAACTCAAATTTCTTGGTCGTACGATAGTTCAAGTCTCCCATGAAGAATGTATGCGATTCGGGCTTGAGAAGTCCATAGCCATCACCAAAATCAAGTGATCTTATCAAATCTAATAGTTTGGAATTACGCATTCTGTAGTAGTACTCGCCTTCATAGGCAGGCAAATGGGCACAGGCAAATGTCAATTCCGCGCTCTTGTGCATTGATTTCCTTCCATCTGGAACGTACAATACTCTCAAACCAGCTGCGCCCTTCATCGATGAGTATCCATATCCGCACGAGGACGAAGCACTTTTAACCTGGGTAAATTTCAGAGGGTATGGCGTGATTGCAATTAGCCCAATGGCTCCAATATGGTTGATCCCTACAGTCTGAAAACGAACATCTTTGTGGCCATATTTAGTGGAAAGTGCTCTGATAAATAACTCATCAAGTTTTATCATATGTCGAGCAACCACATGGGGAAAGCTGCCGTCAAGTATCGAGCATAGTTCCTGAACCCCAAACACATATAATGACGCCAATTCAGTGGGAAAAGACTCGACTATTCTCGAAACAAACTGGTCGCCATTGAACTTTTGTTTGTTGCAGTTGTACGTAAACAAATATAGATCTAACGGTTCTTCCGGCATGTTCACTAGTCTCGGTTGATAAGGATCACCAAAATAACTATAATATTGCTAGCGAGACCGAGTCCTGCATATAATCGATGATGGGTATATTTGAAGCAGCGATGATCGAGATGGAGCTCAAGAGACCATGTATGGGTATATCGAGGCACAACGAGCCAAACTCGAAGAGAATGATATCATTGAGTCGAATGTGGCGAAACGCATTCGGCGCAATCCCCAGATCGTGGCGTTCAGCCCGCTAGCGGCTAAATTGCCAGACCGACCGAAGGCACCTCCAAAAGTCACACTCTTGCAACAACACGAAATCAAAGCATTTTCAGACAAGTACGATGCACACCGAGCAAGTCTTTTGACCCAGCAGGAGTTGGACGTGCAGCAGTACCAAAAAGAGCGTGGTGCATTGGAAGACCCCAGGCGAGAGTTTGTGGGGTTTGACGAAGCGTTTGGCAAGATCAAGGCCAAATACGAGCAAGATTTGGAAAACGGCATTCCTATTGACACTGCCGAGGATCTCAACAGTCTCTATGCGCCGTATAGCAGTGTGTTGCAAAACGGGGATGGCGAGACCGATGCTGTGCTAAGACAGCGAGGGCGTGAAAAGGAAAAGGTGCGGGTGAAACGCAAGTACGTGTTGAGCACGGTGGCGTCACACATTGATATGGACGAGATGTTTAGCGCGGAGGAGGTGTATGGGAAACACCTTGACTTGGTGGCGTTCTACAAGCAGTACCAGCAGCATTTCAAGCCAACGACAACGTACGTTGAGTACCTTCATGAGTTTCTCCAGTTTCCCTATAATGTAAACAGCACCAACACCAGGGAATACACTCGATATTTGGAGCAGATGGTGGAGTACCTCGAGGGATTTATTGTGCGGACGCGCCCACTAGAAAACGTAGATTGGCTGCAAATTTACAAAAGCCCCGCGGACCAAGACACAAGTGCCAGTGAGGGTGAAGTATATTGCAAGGCATGCAACAAAACGTTTGCGAAACAATCGGTGTACCAGGGCCATTTGAGTGGCAAGAAGCACCAAAAAAATGCTGCAAAAATGCAGCTGGGTGACCAAACAGGTAACCAAACGTGTGCAAACGCGCACGCGGGAAATAGAACTGCCGCTGCAAGCAATAAGCATCGTGAGCACCAGATCAGCCAATTGGGTGCATATCTCAAGAGCAAGGTCGATGCCACCATAGCCAATGCTGAGCGCAAGTACGCCATGACGGACCGCGAAAGGCTTATTGAGAGCCGGGACGCGGGCGGTGACGAGTCCGAGTATACGACAGTGCACAGCGAGAGCGACGAGTCGGGATCTGCGACCGAGTCCAGCGACGACGAGTATGAGACAAGCAACTTGCCTCTAGGCGCCGACGGCAAGCCCATCCCGTTCTGGTTGTACAAGCTCCAGGGGTTGCACAAAAGCTATACATGCGAGATCTGTGGAAACATCAGCTACAAGGGCCGCATGGCGTTTGCCAAGCATTTCGGGGTGGCCAAGCACCAGTACGGGCTCAAGTGTTTGGGCATTAGTGACGATGCGATGCCGCTATTCAAAAATATAACCAGTATTGATGAGGCTCTAGAGCTTTGGAAGAAGATCAAGAGAGACAAGCGCGCTCGCGAAGGAGAGGTGGATAATGCCATTGAGGTGGAGGATGATGAAGGCAATGTCATGACAGAGAAGGACTACCTTGAGTTAAAGAAGCAAGGCCTTTTATAGAATAACAAATATAGGTAACTGTATAGTACACTGGACAGGCAGCTTGATACTGGACTTTTTTGGTACACTAGACTTCTGGAAAAACTCGCTAATCATCGTGGCTTTTCGCAGCTTTTCGCAGCTCTTCTCTATTTGGCGGAAAATGTCGATGAGCGCGAAATTTCAAGGCCAATGATCACAGGGCCTATCAAGCACTTTGGCAGATACTTTGGCACTTCAATTCGTATCATGGCAGAAGAATCATTGCACGGCACCAAAAGACCAGCCTCGCCACTGGTGCCCACCAAAAAGTTGCGAGATGCCCAAGGGTTTAGAATGAAACGTCAAACCCTCGACAAGCAAACCCTCACAGCCTACGAGCAGTTGGGAGGAGACCAGGTGTCGGACGCCAGTATACCCAAAGAAAAGACTATTCACGAAGAAGAGGCCGAAGGAGCCAAGTACATTATCGACGGACGTCTCCGTCGTGTCAACCCCTACTATTTCACCTATTTAACCTACTGCAAGTTGAGATGGAGAGACCGCAAATTGATCGATATATTTGTCAACGAGTTTCGAGACAAAGACGCCGATTTCTACCGCAAGAACATCGAGGCTGGGCAAGTCACCGTCAACAAGAAGATCGCCAACATCGAGACTGTGATTCGAAACGGCGATGTCATCAGTCACCGGTGTTTTCGCCGCGAGCCTCCCGTCACCTCGCGCAAAATCGGGATCGTATATGAAGACGACAACATCATTGCTATAGACAAACCATCGGGGATTCCTGTGCATCCGTCGGGCAGGTACCGCTACAACACCATCACCAAGATATTTCAGCATGAATTCAACAAGATAGTGAATCCTTGTAACAGATTGGACAGACTCACCAGCGGACTCATGTTTCTCGGCAAGAATCCCAAGGGAGCAGACGAGTTTGCCAAGCAGATCCGCGAACGAACAGTGCGAAAGGAGTATATAGCACGAGTCAAGGGCGATTTTGCCCCGGAAGTGGGCGAGATCGAAGTAGACCAGCCTCTCAGCACAGTATCGCCCAAACACGGTCTCAACCGAGTGGACGTCAAAAACGGCAAAGAAGCCAAAACCATATTCAAAAAAGTGTCATATGATAAAGATACCGACACCTCCATAGTCAAATGCCATCCGCTTACAGGCAGATCGCATCAGATCCGAGTCCATTTGCAGTACTTGGGGCATCCCATCGCCAACGATCCTATATATTCCAACGAGTTTGTGTGGGGAAAAAACTTGGGAAGAAACAATGAGGGCGACGACACAGAAGTTATAGAAAGATTGGATCGGATAGGAAAAGACGTAGCTGCTTCTTCATGGATCCATCCTCAGGGAGACGGTGAGTTGGAGCTAACAGACAAGGTATGTGAAGTTTCGGGCGCCCCATTGTACTCTGATCCCGGTCCAAATGATCTAGACTTGTGGTTGCATGCATACAAATACGAGGCGAAAGACAAGTCGTGGTCATACAAGACAGAATACCCCGAATGGGCAATTGAACCCAACCGCAAGTTTATGGAATTGGCGTTGAAAATGGCCAACAAGTGTGGGGAAACCCAGACTCAGTACAATGTGGGTGCTGTATTGGTCCACAAGGGCGAGGTTCTAGCCACCGGCCATTCTCGTGAGCTTCATGGGAACACACATGCCGAGCAGTGTGCATTGGAAAAGTACTTTGAGGCAGCGGGCAAGAGAGACGTGCCGCCTGGAACTGAAATATATACTACCATGGAGCCGTGTTCGTTGCGTTTGAGTGGAAACTTGCCTTGTGTAGATAGAATTTTGCAGTTGAAGAATATCACTACCTGTTATGTGGGAGTCGTTGAGCCTGATGTGTTTGTGAAGAACAATACTAGTTATTCCAAGTTGAACGAAGCTGGAATTGAGTATATTCATATACCTGGCTATGAAGCGGAGTGCTTAAAAATAGCCACCAAGGGTCATCCAGAAAAGGACAATGAAAACAGTAACCAAGAACCAGAAAACGCCTAAAAATTATACTAGCCACCAAGGTCTAGAGGGCCAGCTTAGTAAAGTTCAAAAACACCAATGATCACAGATCACAGATCATAGTAGAATACAAGCTACAATCCAGTAGGTGATAGAGATCTTAAATAACAAATAATAATGAACAAATTATCAATGTTATTTATATCATTCACTATTCGTGATACTTCACCACTTCTTTCACAATACGCCAGCTACTGCTAATAAGTCGTTTATTCTCCATCGGACATGTCAAGCACAACTTCTTTTCTTGTATATACAAATACATTACGCCTGTTTCTTCCTATAGCCTGGCTGTTTTCTCTCTCCAAAGGCTCATCATGAGAATTATTATTATCATTTGAAAGAGTTCTTTCGTTGAGCTCAGTGTTGAGTCCGTCCAAGTGGGAATTCTTTTGATGATCAATAGAATTTGTAGATACACTGACGGATCTCGGTATAGCAAAACCAGCAGCGATGATATCGTCAGTCAAGTTCACAAACACCTGTTTTGTGCTTCTCAAAAGCAGAATAATCGGGTTGGCTTTAGTTTGGTGTAGCTGTTCGATTCGAGTTTGTTCGATTGGGGTTTCGATCGGGGTTTCGATCGAGTCCTGGTTCGATTTGGTAGCGCCACTGGTGTGACCGCTGGTAGGGCCGCTGGGGCCACTACTAGTATCGTTTTCCATGTCTTGTTCCACAAACAATTCAAATCTATCGAGCTCATATAGCTCATCTTCATAAAACCTTCTACCAAGAACACCTTCTTTCTCCTTTGCTTTTTGGATCAAATTAAATTTGTTGTACCATTCCCAAGGAATAACCACACATATCACATATGTCACAACTGAAAAGATTTCCGATAATTCATAGACAAAAGCATTGGAAACATCGGCTACGTAAAATGCCACCGGGCTGTAAATCAAAATAAACGTCAATATCAGTAGAAACCATATACCTCGGTTGGCTATGATATAGTATATCTTGGTGAGAAGGAAGATGGTGAAGATGGCCGCGTAGCAAAGACCCATGACGATTCGAACCAAGTAGATGAAAGCAGGAAGAATGTTGCCTGCTTCGTCGGTGACTTTGAAGTTTTTGAATTTGGCTACGGCCCAAATAATTTGTGAAGTCATCAGGGCGATAATTCCAATATAGAAGGCGGCTCTTTTGTCTTTTTGACGAGGAAATATCCTCATTATAACCTGAACTTGACTGATTTGAAGAAGAAATACCACTAGTAGATCAATGATATTGATGGCCAAGTTGTTATTTATGTCGTCTAGCAACTTTGCCCCATGTAGGTAGCCGTCTCGCTGCTGTATGTGCAACACCACGGTAGATTTAATTACCACCACGGTTATGTAGATTGACAGCAACGTGGTAGAAGCTTTCATAAGCAAGGATGGCTTGATGGTATAGTTTGTGAGCACAAATAGGGTGAGAAACCAGATTATGACGAACAGTATGGAGATGGCGTAGATAATAGACACCACGCTATAGGCAAAGGACCCACGATGGTTGTGGCGGGTAAAAGCGTGCCACGACTCTTCCACCACCGGCAAAGTTTGGGACGACTTGTCTATAACTAGTCCCAAGTTTGTGTTCATCATCGGTATGACGCCTTTGTAGCATTGTTGGTGATATATTCCTTTGGCGATGTGAAGAACTGGGGTATATAGATTGTGCGATATGAGCATCCCCTCGGGGAGATGTATCTCGTTGCACGAGGGGTACAGTTCCTTTAGCCACCACGAGTTTCTCCAGTACATAGAAGGATATAGAGTGGAACAGATGTGGTAAAAGAGTGGTTTGGATTATTGTAAGTGTGTTTTTGCGGATTGGATGTGAGATGGCTTGGCTTGGCTTGGCGATTTACTGCGAAAAGTAGCGAGAAGAAACGGGGAGATTAAAGGGTATGAAAAGAAGAAAGTGGAAGTAAATTAGTGGGGAAAGAAACAAAAATATGATAAGAGATTTAGATAGTAGACAGGTCTCTATGTTGCACGATCAAGTGTCTTAAGAATGGAAAGTCTATGAGTGTGGAAACACACCTCTACCGTCTGCGATAGCTCGCCCAGCTCCCAGCGGCAGGCGCGGCAGTTTGCGCATCTCGCGGCACACGGTGGTGACTCTCCAGGGAGGTGCAGGCACAGCAGTAATATGCCAGCCCCAGCAGCGGGTAGCAAACCCTGGCAAAACTGGCTAATAATTAGTCCTCGAGCTACTAACCTGCGAACCACATTCTTTCTCACACATACTTCTTCTTTTCCTGTGTATCTCTTGATCTTCTCACACTGAGTACTGCTCCCCACACTCTACTCCACACTCGCAATTTGTTTCCCTAAATACTTTTCACTTTTTGTTTCTCTCACTATTATTTACTCGCTATTTATTTTCTCGCCCGCACTCTCGCTAAGCTTTTGTAAACTGAAGCAAGACTACAAGGGCCCAGTATTCGTCAGTCAGTCGTATTCACAGGTTAGTCGAATATGACTGAACGCAATGAAGCAGACGCGGCAGATCCCGACCATGGCATCAGTCACAACCATATACAGCTTCCGGCCTCGCCCAACCATATGCAAACGCCCAAGTCTCATCAAAGAAACGATTCGTCATACTCCAGAAATTACTCGGTTTTGGACTTTTACGGCACAGAATCTCCTATGGAAGAAGACGTGCAACTGCCCAGAGCAGGTCAGTTAACACGAGTATCCAGTAAAGATGCCATTACCATCCCACTGCCCCGTTCCGAAGATTTGGGCGCAAGCATAAGACATGAATTGGACAAGTTAGATTTCCATACAGAAACCTCCAACTCGCTACTTCGAGAAAGTGTGCTGGTGGCCAGTCCTATCAGCACCAACGGTTTTGGTTTGACCAAGAGAAAAAGTTTTATACAGCCCATAAACCCCCAAAACATCGACACTTTACTAGAATCCGACTACGATCGCTACGGGTTCAAAAAGGCGTCCAATCATCATAACATTTCCAAAAAAGAGTATAACGACTGGTTCCAAGACTACTCGCAGTACTCGCTTCGGCGCAAAAAGAAGTGGAAGTTGCTCATGAAAGCCAATGGGTTGAGCGTTGACGACTCGTCAGTTCCGTCGCGGTTCCCACCCAAATCTGATAAGGTCAAGAAGATGATCCGGCGAGGCATCCCTGCAGAATGGAGAGGTGCTGCATGGTTTTTTTATGCTGGGGGCAATGAAAAACTCAACAAGCACGTCGGAGTATACGAACAAATTACCCGAGACACTGAAAATGTGCAGAACAAAGATACAGAAGTGATTGAGCGAGACCTCAACCGTACCTTCCCCGATAATTTTTACTTCAACGATTTCACCATGGCCAATTCATCTGGAGCCACTTTGGCAACCAACTCACAAGACTCACGCCAGAACGAAACGCCGATGATCACGTCATTAAGAAGAGTCTTGATTGCATTTGCTCACTACCAGCCCCAAATCGGATACTGCCAGTCGCTCAATTTTTTGGCTGGCCTCTTGCTATTATTTATGGAAGAAGAAAAGGCTTTTTGGATGTTGGTGATATTGACCGAGCGTATAATCCCAAAGGTCCATTCGGCCAATTTGGAGGGAGTCCATACTGACCAGGGGGTCTTGATGCTCTGTATCAAAGAGTATGTGCCACAGCTCTGGAACATATTGGGCAAAACATTCGAGGGCGAAATGCTTTCTGAAGACAAAATCTTGACCAGGCTTCCTCCTGTCACATTAGTTACATCTTCGTGGTTCATGTCTGTGTTTGTAGGAATCTTGCCAATTGAGACCGTGTTGAGAGTGTGGGATATTTTGTGGTACGAAGGATCCAAAACCATCTTCAGAATATCGCTCACCATATGCAAAATGTGTCTTGATAACCCCGACTTTCGGTCCAGTTCAAGCAACGGTGGGTCGGAGATCGACCAGATCGAGTTGTTTCAGTTCATGCAGAATTTTCCCAAGATAATCCTTGATCCCAACTTTTTAATCGATAACTGTTTCAAGAAAATAGGAGGGTACGGTTTCGGGTCGTTGCCGCAAGACGAAATCAACAACTGTCGAGAGTTTGTGTCGAAACAAAGAGCGAAGTTGAACAACAAAAAGGCGTCATTGGCCACGGAATTGACTGACGAAGAAAGAAAGACATTAATATCGAGCTCTGGAAGCTCTTTTAATGACGACAACACAAACTTTCACGATGTGTATGGGTTCCATCGTTCTATCATGAGCGGCGTGGTATGGAACAAGAACATGAGCAACAAGATGAAAAAGAAGTTTTCCAAGAAGGTAAAATAATAGACTGCTAGTAATCCATACCATCTGCGTAGGTGGTATGGTTCATAATTATTATTCAAATAATATTTCTTACATTATCATTACTCCATATAATATATCTCACATTATTCATAAACTATTAGTACTTTAAATAGCTAGTAAATCGAGACCTCTTCCATTTGCTATGTTACATTAACCTAACATAGTATTATGCTCTTCGATCAGTCTCTGTAAATGACATCTATGTTCTTCTTGTCAACTTCGGATTAATTTAGCAAATATTTAGATGAAAGAAGGGAGGTATGCTACATATTTATATTGTATTGCACTCTATTTAGTAGTGAGTTGGTACTAGTATATGTCTCTATAAATAGCATCCCCTGTGATGACAGCTTCCTTGATCTGTTTGACATCATGGACTCTGACGCAGTCGACGTTTTGCTCGATACATGCCATGACAGCCGAGGCAGAGCTTATTACTCTGTTCAGAGCCACTGGTTCGTTGGTCAATGTGCCCAAGAACCCTTTTCTAGAAGAGCCAACCAATGTGGGCAAGCCGTTGAAGCTCAAGTAGGTATCGTTTATCTGCGCCGAGTAATGCTTGAAACTGGCTGCGTGTTTCAATATACTGAGGTTTTGCGGCAAAGTTTTGGCAAACCCAACGCCTGGATCTACGATTAGTTGCCATTTTCTTACGCCTTTGGCAAACGCCTTGAGCATCTGCACACTGAGTTCACGCGAAATGCCATTGATGAGGTTGGCAGTAGTGTCTTGGTGATCAGGAAGGTATGAGCCAGTTTTTGGGTCGACCATGTACTCTATAATGTCTTCGTCGGTATTGGATTCGTACTCAGTGAGGCTGTTCATGGTGGCAGGAGTACCTCTACTGTGGTTCATTATGTAAGGACACCCGTACTTGGCGACGACGTCAAACATATTGGGGTCATAACGGCCCATGGAAATGTCATTGATGATATCGGCGCCTGCTTCCAAACACTGCTGGGCAACCGATGCGCGATAAGTATCTACAGATATCACACAGTTGGCCAACTTGGAGTTAGATGAGGTTCTGATGGCTAGGATTGCTGGGATAATACGGGCAAGTTCGTCGTACTCTGATGGCTCGGTACTTCCTGGCCGAGTAGAAACTCCACCAATGTCCAAGATATCGGCTCCATCTTCAAGTAGCTGCAATGCCTTGTCAACGACATCGTTTGTAGATGAATGAATACCTCCGTCGCTGAACGAATCAGGTGTAACGTTCAATATTCCCATTATAAGGGTGGGGTTGGTATTATTAAGATGGTCAAATACCAAGGCATTGGATCGAGTGGGGGTGATCTGGTACAAACGGTTGGATTCTTGGACAGTATCGTCAACTTCACTAGCCAATAACTGCGCCAAATGGTTGTGAATAGGCTCGGCGCTTACAGGGTGAATGAAGTCAGGCAGAATAAGCTCACATAATGGCTGCAACACGAACGTGCGTTCCAACATGGAGATGTGCGGCACATTGAGATCGGCACTAGTCACCACATCATTGTCATATAGAAGAATATCTAAGTCAAGAGTCCTAGGCCCGTTTTGAAAGTGCTTGACTCGGCTAAAATGGGTGTATTCAATCTCCTTGAGGATTTCAAGCAATTCATGAGGGCTTTTATTAGCGAACTCAATCTTGATTGCCCCGTTGTAAAAGTCGGTTTGTGACTTGTAGTACATTGGTTTAGAGCGGTATAAAGAGGAAGTGGCCAATACTTTGATACCGTAAGTCTCTAATACGTTTAGTGCCTTGGAGATGTTGCTGACAGCGTCGCCTTCATTACACCCAAACGCCACATATGCTACGTGGTTGGCATTATCAGTAACGTTTTCAGTCTGTGAAATAGTCTCTGGAAGGTTGAATGTTCCTGCAGCATGGTTCTCTTTATTCCACACAATAGGCTCCATTCCAGCAAACGACTCTTTAGTTAATTCGGTACTTACGCCCACACCTTCGGTGAAGCTGATAGCATTTGGCTTAGTGACTTTGACCTGGATCGATTCGATACCCTCAGGATGGTCTTGGAACACCAAATGGCCTACATTCATCACCAAAGCCTCGACGGTCTTGAAGTTGGACCCTTCTACGTACGCCACTACAGTGTCAATAACATCATGGATGGGTACTTCTGAGTCTCTCGCCACCTTCAACGACAAGTCGATATCGACTATTTGACGCTGAAGACGCTCAAACGTAAACACCCCAATAATAGTGAGTAGCTTGAGGCCCCGTACGTTGATCTGGTCGTACAATTGAGCGCTAGGATGTTCCAGTGTGGTTCTGTCAAGCACAACTTCAACGTTATCGGCTCTGATCTCCGATTTGGTACTTTTGACGGCGATAGACGCTGTGGTTCCTCCTCCTTTGGCACGGTCAAGCACCACCTCGCTGACTCCCCGGGCAATGTTGGCCAACGACTTGAAGTTTCTGTGCTGGTTTTTCTTCATATATTCGTCAATGTTTCTAGATATCACTGCGTAGTTGAGCGAATACTGCAAATCGTCAGTCTCTGACGCCTTCTGGAAGTCTGTGTCGAGAGCCACGGAGATCTTGATGGGCTGCGGGGTGGGCCGATTCCATGCATCCTTTCCCGTTATTGCCACTGCTGCCACTTCTTTGATAAAGACAGTGTCCTTGAGAGTATTTGGTGTTGAGTGTAGACACCTGATTAGGCGCCGACTGACTACTCTAGATAGCATTGGCGGATATTCGAAGATAGATTGACTGAGATTGATTGAGACGAAATTGGTGCAAAAAAGAGCATAAATCTCGCGCACAAAAGTGAAGGCCTGCTGAGCATCTGCTAGATACCACTCAGAGTGTGAGAACTATGAAGGTAGACGTTTCGATATATATATATATATAAATATATATATTATAGCTAATGGTATAAATATAATATATCTAAGGATGATACTATTTAAGTGCATTTTAAGCAATTGGCTGGGATAGGCTGTGCTATTATTGAGCTCAGGACTGCTTGATACTAGTATTTACGATGTATTTGTATCGTTAAGCACGAGTTGCTATATTAATATGAGCTGAGAAATGTCTGCTTTAAGTGGACCAGTAATCTCAAACATAGCTCGATTCTGGCCATTTTACATTATTAATAATTTCTCAATTAAGTTGCAAATTTGTTTAAAATACTGGAGATTTCCAGCTGGAACCGAATCATATAGACTTTGGGACATGATCGATGAAATGAACAATAATATAGACATCGGGACGATTTGCGGATCCATACTATAGAAATTTGTAATTTCTCTTCACCCTAAATAGTCCATTCAGATAATTGGGCTGGTTGCAAAATAATAGCGACAAATATAATAACTGTGTGAGCTCAACGATGAGTCAACATCTTGGTTGCATGCAACAAACTTACTCAACTTTCAAAAAGAACTTTTTTCATCTCTTCTTGCAGTGTATTTTCTTTTCGCCCCAAACTTCTCCTCCATGCGTATTCAATGTATACTACCAATTATTTTTAATTACCTCTCTAACATGTTTCTAATTCCAACTCGTGGTTGAAGATCTCTACACATTTTACAAATCTTGTGTTACTATTCTTGCTTTCATTACTCTATCAAAAACCATTCACTAGATTATCCAACACATGCACGGTCCGCTTGGGTTCTTGTTCCTGCTTCGGTTTTGGTTCCTCACCAATCTCTATATCGTCCACCACCTCCACAGAGTCACCCACAATTGTGCCATACTCCGCGCTTTCATGTATAATTTTTTGGGCCTCTTCAAACCCACAATCAAAGTCTTCCATGGCAAACCGTATAAGTATTTCGTTGGCCAACACGTAGGTGGAAAACGCCGATGTGGTCCAGTACGACACAGTCCTGTTTTTCTTGGCCGCTTGTCTTAAATCCTTCTGACATCGCGTGTTGATCATATTGCCTATAATCAGCTGTCGCTTGAACCCGTAGTAGCCTCCGTAATATTGATCCCAGTTGATCTCCCATTTCTCGTTGGAAGACATGGTTTCATGGCCCGAAGCCTGCTGTTGCTGCTTGGCCATCTTGTAGTACTGCGACACATCCTCCTTGCCCTTGAGGATCTTGCTGATCACCCCGAGGTGCTTTTCGCTGCGCGCCAAAAGAGCCTTTTTCGACACTATGGGTTCGGGGAAATGGTGATCCTTGTACTTTTCTTTGATGGCATCGATCTTGGAGCTCTTGTGTGTTTTCAATGCCTGGAGCAAATTCCCGTCGCTCAATTTTATGGCTATTCCGTCGTCGTAATCATTCGCCGCAGGCGTTCTTTCTCTGCTGCTCAGCGAGCCTGTTTCCACTCGCGATTCTTCAGTTGCTGGGGTTGTCGGTATATACGCTTCATTTTTCGTGGGAGTTCCTATTTTTATGAGATCGTCTTCAAACTCATCCCTCTTTGTACTTTTGGGAGCAAACACTTCATACTGGTTCTCAATTGGGTCTTCCTTTGTCGTAGAACTATTGTCATTTTTGGGCTTATTGGTGTTGTGAACATAAAATCCTCTGATCCTGGGTTTCTTCTTGCGAGGCATCGACGTAGGCGCCTCAAAAATCTCCTTTTCACCTCCATTCTCGTCGTTGAGCTTGGTCTTCACGCTCTTGAGACTTCCATACTCTTTATCCGTTAGGCCCGCCATTGTGTCTTGACTATTCGCCTTTTTGGTATAACTGTATGGTACGCACAATTGCAACTAGCACAGTAGAAGGGAGCTATCATAAACCAGTTAGAGAAACCCTGACACAACCAACTTCTCGGTGCCCTTCACTGTTAAGCTCCCCGCGACTCGCCTAACGTTATCACGTGATAATTCCGTGTATGTTTCAGCCGTGTACACCATCTTATATAGATAATGAAGACTGTCAATGTTTAGAACATATTTTAATCATTATATATATAGAAATATAAATATCATAACGTTCATATCCTTAATCTTTTTCTATTATTTTGCTCTACAGGTTCTCATTTATCACTACTTTTATTATGATTTACTATACACTACTGAGGACCATTCTGGTTCTGGAACAAGTTGGCCAATTGGGCACTCAAGTTGGGTGGGGTTCCGTTACCGTTGGGAGGGCCAAAGTTATTTTGGGGAGGAAACTGAGGCAATGATGGAGGAGGATTGTTTGAGTTTGAGTTGGCAAACAAGCCCGACAATGGGTTGATTGCCGACTGCGTGAAGGTGTTGAAGTCTGGTTGACTTCCGTGAGACATGCTAGCGGTGGTGTTTTGTTGGGGTATCAAAGTCGTCTTGACGTAGTCCTCGTCTGGCTCACCTGGCTTATTAGACTTAGGACCGTTTCTGGCCGAATTGGTGGGCATTTTCTTGGACATTGCCTTGGACGAAATACCGGCTCCGATTTCGATATCTGGCTCATCGATAACCATACCACTGGCCAATGGCTGACCACCGGTTCCACCCCATTGGGCATTGACAACCCAGGTTTTATCGGCGTCAGTCAATCTTTGGATAGGAATAATGGAAATCCCATGCTGGTAGTTGCAACAGTCTCTTGGTCCGAACCCAACTCCCCAACGAGTTCTCAATGGCAACGAGTTGTCTTTGTTGAACGAAGTGATGACTTGTTCGGCTTCCCTTCTGGAGTACACCTTAATGAAGGCATGTTTTCTTTCGCTGTTCAAGATAACCGACTGGACTTCGGCGTATGGCCTCAAAACAGCAGACAATGCTTGCTGGTCCATGTTGCGTGGGACACCACCAATGAACAATGTTCTCGACAACACCTTGAAAGAACCCTGTGGTAACGTTTGGTCGAAACCAACGTTTCTGGGGCGGTAGTGGGGATTGCTTTGGATGTTCATTTCTCCACCCAAGTTAGGTGGCTCGAACCCGTTCTGGGGTGGCTGGAACTGGTTTTGCTGAGGCATCATATGTTGCTGTGGCTGCTGGCCAAAGTTTCCGTACCTTGGAGGCGATCTGTCCCTTCTACCAAACGCATTACCACCACGGTTTGGCGATCTCGACCTGTCTCTTCTGGAGTATCCGTTGTCTACATCACGACCACCACGTCTTCCATCAGAGTAGTCTTGTTTAGGAGGCCGAGGCAAGCTCGAGGGCACACCCGGAGCACCAGAACCGGCGCTGGATCCTCCATTACCGTTGTTTTGCATCTGCTGCAACATGTTGAAGATCAACTGTTCGTTCTTACCACCGTTGTTTTGTTGCTGAGGAGGGAACGGAACAGAGGCAGGAACGGCTGGTGCCTGGTTGTTACCAGAAAGTGCCGACAACTGCGATAAAATGGTGTTGGCATTGCTTGCAGCAGCAGGCTGGGCAGGCTGGGCAGGCTCGGTAGTTGGGGTAGAGTTGGTCTTGGCCAAAGATGCCAAAGCCAGCAAAATGCTGTTGGAATCTTGGCCACCCTTTGCTTCTGGTTGGGTTGCCAACTGAGCATTAGATTTTGGTGGAGTTCCGGGAGGAGTAGAAGAGGTAAAGTGTTTATCTCTAATTCTTTTAATAATTTCCGGGTCAAAAGTCTCGGCTCTTTCCCAGATATCTACTACTTTACTAATTTTAGTGATCTGCGACTGACTGATCTGTAATTCTAAGGCATCATCGATCAATGATTCGATGATTTCACTGATCTTGTAGACTGCAGCACCGAAGGTGCCTTCAGAAGCCAGAGAGTTAATGGGTTGATTACGTTGTTTAGCTTCTGTGACGTATCCTCTTACAATGGAATCAACCACATATACCGCACCTAACTTATGAGATGACGGAACAGCCTTACAGTTGGCATACAAGATGGTTATTATTTTAGATTCTTGCTCGACGTTTTTGATTGCAAGCTCGGTTAATTTTTTGATACGAGACCCAGAAACTCCTGGAGCTTTCAAGGTGGGAAGCTCCTTGAGAATGGTTTCAAATTCTTCGACTGACATCGTGATATTGATTTTTAGGTTTTAGTATTGGGATTGGAATGTTTCTATTGGTGATTCTTGGTATTTCTTTGCTATTTTGATCCTGTTGGTTATTAATATTGAATTTTACAAAATCCTTACTTCTCCTACTGGGAACTAGCTAATCCACAAATTACTAAGAATAGATATATAATTGTTTAGAACTAGAAGCAATCTTTCAACTACTGGTTTGCTCTAGTTTTTGCTACTGACGACTACTCTTTATGGTATTGCTTAGTTGCGTCAAGGGAGCTATTTTCTTCCTCTGCTTCCACTTACGAATGGGTAAAGACTTCCAAAAATGTGTACTTGCCAACGCTTTTTTTTTGGTGGGAATTGGGTCACTTTTTATAGGAAAAGAGGTCAGTTACCCGGCAGGGTGCGGGCGGCCCAACATTTACCCGGCGTGCCCACGTTTACAGTGGGAGTGAAAATTTCCAAAGAGACTGAAAAAACTAGTGTTCATCGTGCAAATTGGATCGTAAGAGGACGCAGCAGCCATGGCGAGTAGAATATTGGCTCGAGCATACTCGACGCAAGCGTCAAGTCCTATAATCTCATCGACATTGATATTGTCGAGAAACCCCATTGTCACGGCCGACTTGCCCAAGTTCGAATCACAATACTACAAATACCAAAATGAGTTATGGAGAAGATTAATGTGGACGTTCCCCAAATGGTTTTATTTCAGAGAAGGTACATTGGCTGAACAAAGATTCCGTCAGCTCAACAAGGACCCTGTAGCCGATAACCCCAACATCGAGTTCCCAAGAGGAAGACCCCAGATTAGACATAAGAGAGACAGAAGATTCAAGCAGGAGCTCAGGTTGCCAAAGACATATAAGGAAGCCGAGGAGTTGGAAAGAGAAGGCAAGAAGGAGGGCCTTACCGAAGACGATTTGGCGCGTAAAATCGTGCCCAACCCTCGTATAACACAGGCAGACAAAGAAAACAACTTGGCCAGCTTGGAAAGAAAGTTATCGAGGACGCTCTATTTGGTGACCAAGAACGCCAATGGCGAGTGGAAATTGCCCAACTTCACCGACGAATCGGGCAAGGTGACCGCGTTGCACACGTTGGCCGAACAGGGATTGTACAAAATCGGCGGAGAGCGCATCAACTACTTCAATGTCTCCAACACACCGTGCCACGTCCACAACAACACCACCGAGAACAAGAAGGAATACTTCATCAAGTCACACATTTTATCGGGAGAGGTTGTGTCGCGCGACCGCGAATTTTTATGGTTGACCAAAGAAGAGTTGGCCACGCATTTGGACAAGAATTACTACGACGAGATCGAGCACTTGTTCAGCCAAGTATAGCATGTAAATAGTATATACACATATAACACTACAAGTCTTTTTTGCCCTTGATGGCTTTTTCGGCGGCCCACACCGATCTATCAAACACCGTGCCCACCATCAACACGCCGGCCACCGAGCTGATAACGCCTAGCACGAACCCGGACCAGGTTTTGGCGTACTGCTCGCGGTTGATGATCTTGAGAGGCGAGATGTCGAAGTTGAGGCCCACGCCAGGAACACCGCCGCGCGCGTGGATGGTGTGCTCGTGGTCCTCGTCCTTGCCGCCTTTCAACGGTCTGTTGTGGGTGATCACCGAGAACTGGTTGGTGTTGAGCGGCTCGCGGCGGTCGAGGTACTCGAAGCGAGTGGCCACCACCTTGAGGTAGTAGTTTGTCACGTGCTGCTTCCCAGGCACCCTGGCGACGAAGCCGTCCAAGGGGTGGGTCAGCTCGACGAGGTCGCTAGATACCGAGTCGGAGTCCTTGCCGAACGACAAGTGGTGGATGGTGTGGTCGAAATTGAACTTGTCTTCGTGCTTGTTGAAAAGCGACAAGTCGTGGACGTGTCTTCCTCCGCTGGTAAAAGACGCACCGGGCGCGAAATCTAAGGTGCCCGAGATGCGGTTGATTTGGGTGGTGCCCTTGACTCTGCATCCTTCGTTGTTGTTGATTCTTTCGTTCAATTTCTTCACATAGCCCTCTCTTTCACACTGGTCGATGTTCTCGCCGTCGAAAAACCCCCAGAGCTTTTCGGCGTACGCCAACTTGACGGTCTCACAGTTGTTGCAACAGTACTGGTTGTTGTCCTGGGGCAAGGCGCCGTAACACGAACCACACTCTTGGCCTTCGACTGGCGCGGCCATCTGCTGCAAAGATTTACCGTTGTTCAACGCATACTCATCGATCAAGATTTCGTTGTCTGGCACGCCCGAGGGGGTCTTGGTGATACGGTACTTCTGGAACCCCGAGCTCAAGATATCCAACTGGACATCGCCACTTTCGTCCAACAAATCAAGCGAAAGAATGTCACACGGGATATTGGGGAACGAGATGTCGATGTTGATGTCCATTTTTTTATTAATGTCTCTGTCCACCACCAACTCGGGGCGGTTGATCACTCTGGTGTAGTCAGTATACTCGTTACGCACCAACACCAACACAATCAACACACACACAAGGGTGATGATTCCTCCCGAGGCCGTTTTGACTCTTGCATCCTCGACCGTCTTGGCAAACGCATCCAACGAGGTCAATTTGGGTCTGGAGCTCATGATGCTTAGGGTGTCGTGGCTTTAGTGAGATTTGGAATTCGAGTTTTGTAGTGAAAAATCGCATTGCGCGCTCGCAAAGATTTGGCCAGCCTCACCAGAAAGGTCATCATACTAGAATATGTCTTTGAAAGGGAACAAGTTTTTCAAGAAATTTACTTCGATATTGGTCAAGGACAAGCCGTTGGTGGGCCACACGTCGTCGTCCACTGAAGTTATACTGGTGGCCATCAATGGAACAGGTACACGGTTGGTGGCATCGCGCACAGACAAGTCCCTCAGAATATGGAAGTGTGTGGTAGACCGGGTGGTGGATCCAATTGTGATTGAGGATGCTCACACTCGGTCGGTGGAGCGCATCAGCTGGAATCCCAAGACAGAAAGTCTGTTCGCGACCGTGGGCCGCGACGAATACATCAAGATATGGAAGGGTACTACTGGAAAATTGGAGCACCAAATCAAGGTAGAAAAGGCGTTGGGCCAGAGCGAGCCCACCAGCCTAAAGGTGGTGAGCTACTCGAGCGACGGCGAAACCCTTTTGGTGGTGGACCGCGACTCTACAGTACTTCTCTACGGCGCGGACCACGCCAAGATCGCCGAGTTCCAGTTGGACGGCCATATCTACGACGTACAATGGTTCAACCATACCCACAGTTACTTTTTAGTCACCCTTGGCGACGGGACAGTGCCGGTGTATCGAGTTGACACCAGTGCGGAGAGTTTGTCGCAGAGTGCGCACATAGAGAAGCTCGCGCTGCTAGAGGGGCACCGCTCGGCAGTGACCACCGCCAGCGTGGACCCGCGCGGAACATACTTGGCCCTCGGGTCCAACGAAGGCACCATCTCGCTCTGGAATACCGCCAGCATGCTTAACTATAGGGTGATTGGCGGCGTAGACGAAGCGATTGCGTGCGTGGGAGCCAGTCGAGACGGGGCGTACATTGCGGCGTCGTACGATCGCGGCTCCAACATTCGGTTGTTCGAGGTGGAGTCTGGCGAAGAGGTGTACGAGGTGCAAAATAGTGTTTCGGGCCAGCTGACGTTTGCGTCCGTGGTGTGGTTTCCTAACAAAACGGCGTTTGTCCACACCAGCGACCATGGCACCACCCTCACGGTGGCCAAGAAGCCCGAGCGCACATGATGAGATCCGTATTTGTAATCTTGCCCACTTTTTTTCAGCCTCGCTGGATGTCCTGTGCAGTCGATTTTAGTCCCTAAGCGGAAGATTGTAGCGGCCACAAAGCCACAACAACAATAGTACCAGTTTCGTCATGTCTTATTTGTAAGGGGAACCCACCCCCATCTGCTCCAGATTGTTCTCTTGTTACGCCAAATCCCCATCTTTCATAAACACCGGTGCGTAAACACCTGGTGGTGCGCGGGGCGGTTCCACTAAACTACCGTCTGTCCCCTAGTGCGCGCAATCTATGCAGCGAATCCCTCACAACCCTCGGTTCTTCTCCACACCTCCTAGCACTGTGCTGTACCTAATATCTATCGTCCTCAGTTATGGTCTGTCCGTAGCTGCCTCGTTTTTCTTGCTGCCGCATTTTCCTGGCTGCCTCAACTCCTCTTCTCTCGATATATTGCCGTATTTCTCTACCGCCTCCTAATCGTTCTGTGCCTGGACCAAAACACAGAAAAAAAACCATCCTCGTTAACGAAAAAAGACAAAGTTGTTTTGGACAACAAGAGTCCTGCTGGTACCGTCAGTAATTCGTATGAGCCTAGAATTCGCATTATTTCAATCAAAACATCTCCCCTAAGCTATAACAATACACACGCCACTGCTTAAATACCTTCTTACGTCACTATGGATTCACACCATCTGGCCCATCCGGGTCTTAGATCAGTTTCCACCACCTCCAATCTTTCGTTAAATTCCTCCAGCACAAGCATTACAAGGGTGGCTCTGGGCCCATTAAGCTCCATCAATTCAAACTTCAACAAACAGTCGTCGGCACAAGACCATTTGAATCACCAATGCCAGACCCTTAAACACAAGCTTGCTTCTATTGAGGGCATGGAACCGTTCATGAACCTAGCATTTAATTCAGCAGAACAATGTGCTGAGCAGCAGGCCTTGGCACTTTCACAACAGTTGAACTCAAACGACTCGTCCGGCTCGGGTCCTCGCTCCACAAACGACTACAGAGCCTCCATGGAATCTGCTGGCTTTTCCATTCACTCCGATACTTCTTCGACTTCAGTGCTCACGTCCACCACTAATGGGCCAAACAACTACAACAGTTCTCAGAAAAACTTGATAAACAACCACATTTTCACATTCACGGCTGGTGTTTTGCCTGCTAATCTAAGTGTAGATCCGGCCACCCAACTATGGAAACTCTTCCAACAGGGAGCTCCGTTGTGCTTGATATTCAACTCTATCGTTCCAGATTATAAAATCCACATTATTAGCAGTGATGACTTGAGAATTTGTAAGAAATCGGTGTATGATTTCTTGATAGCCGTCAAAACCCATTTGAATTTCGACGACGACATAATGTTCACTATTTCCAATGTGTTTTCAGACAGCACTCAAGATCTTCTCAAGGTGATTAATGTAGTCAAAAAGCTCTTAAGTTTGAAGGAAAACCCCCATGAAATTGACCCCGTATTGTTGAATTCCATGGCCGAAATTACGATTTCTGACGACAGATCCAAGGTGTTTAAAGAAATCATTGAGACAGAAAGAAAGTACGTTCAAGACTTGGAGTTGATGGCCAAATACAAGGCCGAACTTACAGCCGCGGAACTCCTTTCAAGTGAACAAGTCCACACTCTTTTCCCTAATTTGAACGAAATTATTGATTTTCAAAGAAGATTCTTGAATGGTTTGGAATGCAATATAGGAGTGCCCAACAAGTACCAAAGAATTGGCTCAGTTTTCATCCATGCATCTTCTGGACCATTCAAAGCCTACGAACCATGGACAATTGGCCAGCTTTCGGCTATTGATCTCATCACAAAAGAAGCGGTAAATCTCAAAAAATCGTCCAGCTTATTGGATCCCGGCTTTGAGCTTCAGTCATATATCATTAAACCAATTCAAAGATTGTGTAAGTACCCATTATTGTTGAAAGAGTTGATCAAAACATCGCCCGAAACCTTGGACCTACCCAGCTCTGTATCCAACCCTCCATCAGCATCATATAATGAGTTGGTTGTTGCAGAATGTGCCATGAAAGAGATGGCCAACCAGGTAAACGAAGCTCAGAGAAGAGCTGAAAACGTGGGATATCTCCAAAACTTGGTAGACAGAGTTGCCAATTGGAGAGGCTTCAATCTTAAGGATCAGGGTGAACTATTGTACCATGGATCAGTAGGTGTAAGAGATGTCGATAATGAGAAGGAGTATGTTGCATACTTGTTTGAAAGAATAGTATTTTTCTTTGTTGAGACCGAGAAGCCACCTGAAAAAGATAAAGAAACCAAGAAGAAGCGGGAAATTCTTTCTACTAGAAAGAAATCGTCTGCCTCTTCAAGTACGGCATCGACAACCAACTTATTGGAATCTTTAAATAAAGCCAAGAGCGACAAGAGCTCTCCCTTGGAGTTAAAAGGAAGAGTCTATATACTGGAGATCTATAACATTTCTTCAACCAATAACAACGGGTATACTCTAGTGATATCGTGGTCTGGTAAGAAAGAAAGTGGATCTTTTGCCTTGAGATACAGAACTGAGGAGATAAGAAACCAGTGGGAAACTTGCTTGAGACAGTTAAAAACCAGTGAAATGAATATTCAGATCCACAAGAGATTAAGAGATTCTCAAGGCTCGCAAAACACCACCGAAGCTTATGACTCGTACTCGCATAACCCTCCAGTAAGCAACCATGGAACCCATTCTGGAGCACATTATGACGAAAACAATGCAGATACAGGCTCGGTTAGGTCGTCGAATGGATCATCTTATCAACGTCATCACTCTTCATCTTCTACATTCAGCATGATGAGACAGCACAGAGCCAAATCAGGCGGAACAGAACCATCGTCTAGAATAAACTCCAATGGAGGAAATAACTATGCCAGCTACACACCCACAACTACACCCACCGAGTCGTTTGGCAGTGAAATAAAAATCAGATTGGTATACAACTCGGTTGAAGTACATCCGTTATTGGCAGTTTCTTCCGGAGTCCAGTTTGCTGACTTACACCTGAGAATATCGGCACATATACAAGCTACAGGCCAGTTTGGAGACGTGGTGGCTAACAAGCTCAAATATAAGGATGAAGATGGCGATTTTGTGGTGATGGACTCGAATGACGATTGGGTTTTGGCGGTGGATATGATTGAGGAACTCAGCGACGGAGACGGCGACGTGACGGACGACGAAAACCCCAAGCGTGATTTGACAATCTGGGTATCCTAGATAATCGGACTGTACGACAAGACATAATGAATATAAGTATTCTGTAACAGACAAGCCTATGGAAGATGTAAAGTAGTACAAGTACGCACACAATTGTGCCGCCAGGGAAATATCTTAAAGAGTTATTAGAGATTTTCTTCTGTGATATGTACTTCTTCATTTGTCTGGGTGCAAATTGTAAAGGTGACACAAAAACATCAGTGGACAAATTGTAGAGCCACATAGCCTTTTGAAAAGGAAGAAGGACGAATGGACAGTAGTACTACTCCTTGATGCGAAAAGCTTTGTTAAAAGCGTGTAGCCCTCATAGAAATTAAACTTAGTATCGCGATAATTACACACTTGAGAAATATTTGGCTAAATTTTGAATATAAATGAGGAAATATGACATACAAAATGCCACCTCCGCAACATCGGTGCAGCGTAACAGTATTCACCAACCAAAATCTATGTCATTGGCTTCCGAAGTAGTCATACGTAAGCATTCTACGTCTACAACGTTATGCTGCACTAACTATCCCAAATCACCTCTCTGATATTTTCGCAGTAATTACGGACCGAGTCAACTATCTGCGATTATCGTACGGCGGAACCACCGATAGCAGCTATACTTGCAGCAAGCAGTCTGCTACTTCCATCACAGTATAGTCTGCTCTCTAACTGACTCAACACTCCGCTCTTCACCCTCTTGACCCCACGCTTCCTACACCACCCCCACACTTCCCCCACCTCTCATTCTACGCTTAGAAATTTGTGCTTTTTGATTCGCCAGACTCGGCCTGCGTATAGTGAAAAAAAAGAACGATTCTACAGTCATAGTTAGTCATAGTTAAGCAACAGACTCCGGTGGCAAGACTGAGGCTACTTGTTGAATAGTTACCACTGCTTTCAGATTTTGGATCTGCCTCTATTCTACCTCGAACTGCCTGAATTTTTCACAACAAAATGGCCCTCTCGATTCGTATAGGGCCCGTGATGAGGCCAATGGGAAGAGCCACCAGAACCACTAGCAGGAACATCCTAGCACTCAATGGACTCAGAACTTTGCCATTACGTTCTAAAATACTGTCAAAACCATTACAAAGTACCAGATGTTTTACATCTTCATCAAGACATTTGCAAGTCCAATTGTCGCCAGAACAGAAAGAGATATTGACCGAGCAAAGAGCTGCTGATACCGTAGATGTGTGTATTGTAGGAGGAGGCCCTGCTGGATTGGCCACAGCTATCAAACTCAAGACTTTGGATAATGAAAACGGGAATGGGGATATGAGAATTGTGGTGTTGGAGAAAGCAGGCGATTTCGGAGCCCACATTGTCAGTGGAGCCGTAATTGAGCCACGTTCGTTACTTGAATTGTTTCCGGAAAGCGAATTCACCGAGCAAACGGGAGGAATTCCCCTTCCACCAGATTTGGTGACCAAAGTCACTGCAGATTCCATGAACTACTTGACGGAACAGTATGCGTTTCCGCTTCCTGAGCCACCTCAGCTCGCCAACCACGGCAAGAACTTTATTGTATCGCTCAACAATGTAGTTAAGTACTTGGCTGAGCAGGCTGAGGAGTTGGGTGTTGAGTTATACCCTGGAATCTCGGTCAGTGAATTAATTTACAATGAAGCTGGTGACAGTATCAAGGGTGTGGCCACCAAAGATATGGGGATTTCCAAGGAAGGAACACCCAAAGACACTTTTGAAAGAGGCATGGAGTTTCATGCACGCGTCACTGTGTTGGCAGAAGGATGTCATGGTTCGTTATCGAAACAGGCGATCTCGAAATTTGGTCTTAGAGACGAAAGCGAGCCACAGACTTATGGACTTGGTATTAAAGAAGTATGGGAAGTGAAACCGGAAAACTTTGAAAAGGGATATGTCGGACATTCTTTGGGATTTCCGCTTTCATCGGCTGAGTATGGTGGGGGGTTCATGTACCATTTTGGAGACGGCTTGGTGGCCGTAGGACTTGTAGTGGGACTTGATTACGCTAACCCATACATCTCACCATACCAGGAGTTCCAGAAAATGAAACTTCACCCATACTATTCCAACGTATTGGAAGGAGGAAAGTGTATATCGTACGCAGCCAGAGCCTTGAATGAAGGTGGATACCAGTCGATTCCACGTCTTCACTTTCCTGGTGGCCTCTTGGTGGGATGCTCTGCCGGTATGGTGAATGTGCCCAAGATTAAAGGAACGCACACTGCTATCAAGTCAGGAATCCTAGCAGCCGAGTCGATATTCGAGCACGTAAAAGAATTGGAAGAAGTGGACGAATCCGAGTTTGAGGACGAGAACTACCAGCCAGTCAACTTGGCAAGCTACGAAGAAGCGTTCAAGAACTCGTGGGCCTACGAAGAATTGTACCAGGTAAGAAACGTCAGACCTTCTTTCAACGGTCCTCTTGGGTTCCTTGGAGGCTTGGCCCACTCTGGTTTAACCACCATGATCTCCAACGGTAGCGAGCCATGGACTCTTAGCCATCACTCTACTGATGCTGAGGTCACCCAAGAAGCAAAGAATTACCAGCCTATCGACTATCCTAAACCAGATGGAAAAATAACGTTTGATATCTTGACTTCGGTGTCCAGAACAGGTACCTATCATGACGAAGACGAACAATGTCACTTGAGAATTCCAGACCAGGACTATGCTAAGCATGCGGAGATCAGCTATCCAAAGTACAAGGGTATTGAGCAGAGGTTCTGTCCTGCTGGAGTCTACGAATACGTTGAAGACGAGAGCAGCGACTTGGGAGTCAAGTTCCAAATCAATGGCCAAAACTGTATTCATTGTAAGACCTGTGATATCAAGGTGCCTTCGCAGGATATTACCTGGACGGTTCCTGAAGGTGGTGATGGACCCAAGTATTATATGACATAATGTAAATAGAAAAAGTCATCATAGACAAAGAAAAGTCAGCTGGAACTATTAAGGTATTTGATAAATAGCTAAGCTGAAAGAGGAGCTTTGATATATTTCAGCTCTACATAACTATACAGGTTTATAAAGTAAATAATAGACTGTATTTTATTTTCCCAACATTTGAAAGTTAAACCCATTAATCAGTTGATTACAGAAACAAGTCAATTCTTAAGTAAACAAGGAGAAGCATTATCCACAATCCTCATACACGACTGCTAAATGTACTTGCAATTTGTAGGTTAATTGAATAGAAATACATTATAATTAAACAAGTAAGAAATTAAAACTGGAAAGAAGTAAAGTCTAAAATAACGTTTATATGTTTGGTAGTGACTGATGACAGTCCACTAGTTTTATTATTGTACATCCCTCATTAATTGATAATACACAAGACGAAAGAAACACGTACAAAAAGATTATAGACAGAGAATATATAGATTTTTATGAATTGCTTATAACCGTTTTTTAAACCCAAGAAGAAAATAATACGCCAGGATAAATCATAAGCGACACGTAAGAGGACTTTTTTAGAAGGAGTGGTTGAAGTGTAAAATATCAAGCAAAAAATTTATCTAAATCAGACAAACTAATGTCTTCAGGAGCAGCAATGTCTTGAGACAAGAACCCCGATCTAATAACGTTCAACCACTTTTTGTTTGATGGAGAGTCTGAGTCGGCCTTGAGAGCAGAGATGGACGACGAGGAGTGGCTGGAGATGGCCTTCAAAGCAGCCGCATGCAACGCAGCAGCAGCGGCAGCAGCGTTGGGACTGTGCGAGCTGGGAGCTCTGGAAGCTCTGGGAGCAGCCGCAGCCGCAGTCAAGATTTTGGACTTTTTGTTCAACGAGAGATAAGACAACGACTTGGATCTTTTTCCGTTTTTTCTCATGTGCTCGATGTACAAGTCGTTTGTACCGGCCACGAGATCGTCGTCTTCTTCATCGTCGTCAAAAACCTCAAAGTCTTCGAACTCCAAGTCAGACTCCTTGGCTTCGTTGGCATCGTCGTCAGTAGACTTGGCGTTGCCGTTAGACTCGGTTAAAGAAGCAGTGACTGGAGCAGAGGAGTAGGGTACAAACAAGTTGGACTTGTCGATAGGAGCATCCAAAAAGGTATTTTTGGTGATTCCCAAGTCGAACATGGTTTGTCTTCTGGGTTTGGCCAAGCTGGCCTGTTTTCCAGCTTCCAAAGAGTCGTTTAGGCTGGCCATTTCAGGGAATTTGGAGGCTTTCATTGAAGGTCCCACAGATTCCGATTTGGGAGACTGGGAAGAATCCATGTCGTTGTGGCCCAGGCTTTGCTCCTGTTTTTGGATTTCCATCAACTTCTTGACGTGAACATGGAAGTCTTCGGCCAATAACCCACGGTAGACATAGACCATTCTCTTGGGAGAAGCATCGGCCCAGTCACGCGACAAGGCATATTTAAGGTTGTTTTCACCTTTTTCGACTCTCTTAACATAAGCATTCAACTTGGCACTCACCAAGTTGGACGTTTTGGTGGACAAGTTGGCCATTTCTGGGTGTTGTTCCACCAAAATGTCACAGATTTGCTTGACGGTCATTCCCGCACCTTGAGGATCTTTCTCGTACAAGATCACAAAGATGGCGTACAAGACATCGTCTTCCAAAGAAGGGTCGTTTTTCTGCTCTGGTCTGGGTTTTTCACCAGTAACAGGAATGGTTGTGGAGATACCAGTAGCAATAGGAGCTCTGGACGAGTTCTTGACCTTTTTGAGCGGTTGTTGGGCTTGGATCTGGGCCTGGGACGGCTGCGGGAGAGTGGAGGGAGGGGTCGAAGAGGTTGAAGGGGGAGTGGAGCCTCTGGAGTAGGATTTTTTGGAAATAGAGCTGTGTAAAGAAGTAGGATCGTTATTCATTAAAGAATCCGGAGAAATGCTTCTCAGAGTAGGAGAGAGGTCTCCAGGACTCAAGCTTTTCTCGGGAGTCAAAGGGTTGATTAAATCATCATCTTGGAAAGTTTGAACTGAAGATTTAGACGAATTGGAAGAATTGAGTGGTGCCGGACTGGAAGGATTGATTGAAGAATTTGAACTAACACTGAGGGTTTTGGGATTGAACGAAGGGGAAGCAGGAATTGCCGAGACTTGAATACCTAAAGGTCTTCTGTCAGCTAATGCCATAGTATTGGTGGAGGAGCGATGTATTTTTTTCTTGTTTGCAGGGTTCTGGTATCAACCTCTGCTTTGAATATTAAGAAATAGACGTTTGAATTGATTCACAAAAATAACCGGAAAGGAAAAAAACAACTTGGTGATGTAGTAGTAGTCAAAATTTAATATAAAAAGATATTGATAAAAAAAATTAAGACTGTGATAAAAAAAAGACTTCCGTTACTTTCGATTTACTGAGAACAGTCCATATATGATAAGTAACAAATGAAGGAATTTAAAGTCAAGTAAGTTTTTTTTGTTGAAGTCTTTTAACTTCGTTTTTTTGTTTAGTATAGTAGTTTAATATAGTATAGTTTTATGTGAAAAATTCAATGGTTGATTTTTCAGTGATAAAATCGATCTGGTATTTTCTGGTATTCTAAACGTAATTAAAGGTTTAGATCGGCTGAAGTACTTAAGTGAATAGTACTAGAGGGCTAAAAGTATTAATATTTGCATCCACAAGAAAAAAATATCCCAACTAATAACCAGGCTATGTCTCTGAGATGAGACTAGAAGTGACTGGTTCATACTGATGGAGATGGCATACAGAGTCTTGGCTCAGTTAGGCAACTGATCTCTGGTACCATCTGATGCAGTATGGCTGTTTGAAAGGCTTGTACCATATCAGTACCCTGGCTAATTTGCAGGGTTGATAAACAGACTGTACATACAATTTTTCAATATATAACCAAATATATATCTGTTCGTTGAGTTGCTAGTAGTAGTGCTAAATTGATTTAAGGCAGAGATACCCTAAATTGTTCGATTCTCTGAGGTGGTGATATGAGTATTATCTTTATCAAATGTTTAATGCAATCATATCTTCCCAGACATGAGGTACAATGTTATTGAGAGACAATCGGGGAAATTGCTCCTGCACAGAACCAAGGCAACATTGGGACTGTTTTTTTGATGAGTCGTGCGCGGCGAAATCAGTGAAAAATCCTCGAGCCAGATTGCTACTGGCCACGGGGAGCGGGGCAGACTCGTATTAGAGGTAGAGGTGGATGATAGGGCGCTCTTGAGTAAACAATATGATGATTAGGTTCTTTAGATTAGTACTGTAGAGTATTACTTGAGCCTCTGTGTGCGGCAATCCTACCCGCGAGGGTGCTCATCTCGGGATTGCGAGTTTTCCGCCGGTACCGGGCTCCGGTGTTGGACCCTCACAAACGATCTCTACGTAGCGCCTAGCACGGCATCGAATCAGCACATTGGGATATATTTGGGATACACTACAAGAAAAGCCCTAATCTAATCACACTTTTCAGTGCCTTATCATAGGGGATGAACCCTAATCCTTATCGCTGCCATATCGGATCGCTGCGTGGCTAATTGGTGGGCGCCCTTGGCGCATATGTGCCCCGCGGGCACAGTTGCCCCGAGCACACAAACAATCGGCGGAAGGAGCTTGTGCGCACATGCCGCAGACACATGGTCTGCACGTGATTGGGGCACCAGCCCTCGCGCCTTCTATTTTTTGCACCCAAAATGGTTGCACATGCTCGGAGGCTTAGCAAATGCGCTCAACCGATTGCAGTCACTCTGTGTATTAGTCGATTTACTGAGATCTTGCCAAGTCTATACATGCTTTTGTGCGATTCCAATCCTCTTGCCAGTAGGAGTCTTGATATGGCAGGTTGAAATCGGCGGTAGTGGGAGGAATAAACCAGTAGTTCAATGCGATGTGCACGTGATCCAAAGGGTCTCCTGATTTTGCAGCCTCGGCCCCAAAACTGGACACTTCGTGGAACCAACCCGCGGGTAGGTAGAGCATTTCGCCTGCTTCCAACCATACGGTATACCTGTTCAACTTCAAAACACTAGGAAAATGCTTCGAGGCGAAAGCCAATAGTTTGGCCCGGGTTTCAGGGTCTGGAAACTCGTCGATGTGAAGTAGCCCTGGTGGAATCTCAGAGAAGTTGGGCGGGGTGGGTTTTTCATCCGTAGGCACGGGTTTGTTGCGCAGCTGTTCCAGTTTTAGTTCTGCCAAGAGCGATTTGGTAGATGCGTCACTGGTTTCGAGCTTCCAGTTTATGATGTCTTCGATTATTGCACCGTCATCCCTGATATGTTTCCAATTGGGGGCATTTGCATTGACCTCGTAATCGATAATCCCGCTATCAAAGACCTTGTATATGTCTCCGACAGTGTGCAATTTTGCCGCGTCTGCAGGGCTGAACAATGTGAAGCGTTTTCTTCCTGCTATGAGCACGTACAAATTATCAGCATGATCATGGTGCAACCCTGACGAGGTTCCGCCAGTGCCTGGTATATACTTGCCTAGACCTAACAAGGGGTCCGAGTTGTCGATGCGGTACTCGCTCGTGCGGGAATTTGACTGCCCCATCCATAGATTGATCTGCTGAGGAATTAAATTGCCAAAAATGTCGGGTATCACAGGGAGGATTTCAGGGTGCTTAACCATATTGGTGAGAGGTGGCTGGAACAATTCCTTGATGCGTGAATGTAGTTCAGACTGTGAAATTTCCAGGTCTTCGTCGACCATTTCAGACCCCTCGTGCTCTGAGCCCGAGTCCTCGTAGTCATCATGCAAATTGTCGAAATCTATCGAACCATCGTCGCTCTCATTATCTGATCCTGAAACTAAATCAGGTGAAACATCCACATTGGTTGGAATGGCGCGATCCTTATTTTCGCTCTGCGCATTACCTTCTATACATTCTACAGTTTCTTCCTCTTTAGAGTATGGGTCGATTTCCAGGTCTGGCTCTCCGGAGTCTGAGTCCTCACCTTCATACTGGGTGGTCAAATAATATTCACTATGGCCCTGCGAAAATAAGCCCATAAGTTCTTCCAAGCCCAAACGTGCTCTTTCTTGGCCCGATCCAAACCCATTTTGGTACTTCTTCTCGATTTGAAGCGGCTCGTCGTAGCCTAGAGTATCTACCAAGCTAGTGCACTCAAACTTAGTTAAATCGAGAACCGTCTTACCGAGACCGTTAGTGGTAAGCTTAACTGGCTTACGATTACTGATGTATTCTTTGAAAAACTGCTCTGGCTTAATGCCGTTAAAAGCTATTTGGTCTATCTCCTCATTGCTCTCGAGAATTTGATATCCTCTATAGGAGCTGTCACTCTTTGATTTTTTGGATGGCCTATCGCTGGTCTTCATTATCTAGTGTTCAGAGAGATTGTTTTAGTGATCCCTCGTGCAATGATTTCTCGGGGCTCTAATCCGCGATCTCTTCATCTAACAGTTTAACTTCGTTTGATTTTTTCAGTGGTTCTAGAAAGCAAAAGCCGGTTGTATGCAGTACACAACCAAACGTCACTGCACAAGAATACAAATGAAATGGTCTGAAGTATGGAAGGTATAAGTGACGTTGGGTCTAGAAGATAGACCGCTATGAGCAATTGGCACGGCTCGATCTTATACTTAGTGTAAGCTGCATGTACGCAGCCATCCCAAATTTTACTTAGCAGCGGCCGTGCTAAATGGATTAATTGGGCACGACCTCAAACGTGGTTCAGTTACTCGATCAGTTTCAAATGTGGTGCAACAAAGTGCGTCTCTCACAAGGGTTAAGGACGTGGGCTGCGCGCAAGTGGGTGCCTGCTGTGTAATTGAGGCACGTGAGAGCCACTCGGCACCAAGGAGAAACAGGTACACCATGATTGGCGGTGCCCTGGCCAGCAGCCAACCGTGATTAACGCCGTCAAGCGCAATTCAGCTGGTGCATTGCCTGAGCCGCGCTGATTAGACCAGACGCGCGCGGCTCTAAAAAAATGTCGCACTGTAAATCTATTGACGATCTCTATTTACACAATTGGGTGATAGGCAGCAGCATGCAGTACGATGTGGGGCTTCGCTTGGGTCCCGTTCTCGGATGAAGTGATGTGCATCAATCAGGAATTCCAACATATCAGGCTGTTCCAAGCATCAGGCATTGTTGAAGGGCGGGTGTACCTCACTCACATTTGGCCGAGGACCAGTCGATTAAGTTAGAGGCACTTTCTTGCAACACATCGGGAAAAGTTCCTTACGGTGATTCTCCACCGTGCGATTTTCCGGAGGATTTTCGGGTGCTTCGTATCAGTGAAATTAGGCTTATATGTCGTCCGGGATGAAAATTGCCCAATTTGCAGTCTGTGGGTATACGGCCCTCGGGAACTTTACAATGAATTGAGCATTATGTGTATTCGCTATAAAGTGTAAAAGACCATTGGCGTCGACATGGAAGTTGAATCAGGACTGATATCAATCCCTCGTTTGTATTTGGATTAAGTAATGTAACATGGGTAGTATAAGATAGATAAAAATAGTAAAATGTGATATGAAAATGTCTGTATTTATGGAAGATGACTGTATGCAAAATGAAGGATGTACGGTGAAGAAAGGTGATCAATAGAAGGAAATGATTTTTGCCAATCATTTCAAGCAGCAAATAGGTAGGTATAGGGAAATAAAGAATATAAAATAAACGGGATTCGAAAAAAGGGATCCCATCCGTATAAACCAGCTACCGGATGGAATTATACGAAAAACATCGGTCTTGAAGGTGGTGCGGCAGTTTTAGTTCTTTTAACAACGTCACAACCAGTTTCAAGATCGTATTTGGAAACCGTTTCAGCTTCATTTATGTCTTCATATGATCTCTTTTTAGGAAAGAGATTGGGGGGCTGCATAGCACAAGATATACTTGCTTCATTTATAGGGCTAGATCTTGATGATGGGGTGTTTGGGTTTGGGTTTGAGATGGGTTTTTCATTAAATAGAATCTGGTCATTGTTCACTCTTTTAGGGCTGGTGCTGTTAGATACCGGCGTCAATGGTAACATGTTTGTAGAAGGTTTCCCTGATTGGCCATTTTGTTGTTGGTTGGTATATATTCTTGGGGTCACTGGAGGATCCAACAACGAGGTTAACGAGTCGGTTGCACATCCCACCAATGACTTCATCAATTGAGTGTATTTTCCGTCTTCGCTGAAGTACTTGACTTCGAGACACTTTGGAGGATTGTCCAAGATCTTGATCAAGTTCTTGAAGAAGTTTTTGCTGAACAAGTTTTGAAAGCTTTGAATAGAAAGAATTTCATCAGCTTCTTCATTATCACTCAAGTTGAGTTTGTATTCTTCAGTCTTGAGCAAATCATTATAGAAGTTGAGCAAACTAATCAAATTGACTGGGATCTTGAGGGTCAAGATACTGACTAAAATACAAATCAAAGCAATCTGAGACGAAGTATAGTCGAAATAGATGTTTGGATAGAACTGGAACAACTCGCCAATGTAGTTAGACAAGGTCTTGATGCGGTGGCTTGATTTTTTGATCAAGTTGGAGACAGTAGGGTTGTTGTTGTTGCTGATCAAGATATTAAGATACAAATCCACAAACGAGTCGAAGGTAGGACTGCTGACATACCATTCCAACGACTTCAATATGTGTTTTTCCATTTCAATGAATAACTCTTTGTAGTAGCTGTCAACACAGATTTTTCTCAAGTCATTCAAAGAGGGAATTTTGAACTTGGAATCCAAGTTTTTGCAACTGATCCAAAGACTAGTTAATCCTAGCAATTGGTAGTGTTGCTTCTTGACAATTCTAGTAGAACAGTAACGGTCAATAAGATTGACAGTCAAAGGGAAGGTTGACTTGGACAAGTTCAAAATGGTAATGACTTCCATCAAAAAATCAAGCAACAAAGGTCTCATACCCAACTTGATTTCCGGTTGCTGTTCAATCAACAACAACGAAGGAAGTGTCTTTGATTCCATGGATAATAAGTGATGCAACATGTCCATCTGGTACTCACACACGGTGGCGGTATGGCACTTGAACTCCATGGATTGAAGGTTAAAATTGGAGGACTTGACGGTGGAGTTGATCAACCTTACCTGGTGGAAACTATCTGGTGAATTGGAGTACATGGTAGCAGAGAATACTGGTGTTAAATCGAGTAGTTTGCAAGGAAGTAAATTTGGTTGCCAAAAATTGGAGGTTTTATGCAGGAGGTGAACCGGACGAGCGACTTATCTAATTCAAATATGTATAACGAATGGAATCAGAAAGGGACCATTTATCTTGGGAAGTGGGATATATGTGACGAATGTAGTAACAACAAGTATGATATGTTGTAGTGTATGTATGTAGTTGAATGAAATGCTTGAGTGTAAGATCAAGATCAATAGGTGGTATGAATTGAGTGAGTGTGGAACTGGCTAATGAATAGTGAAGTAGTGGTTGGGTGCAATGACTATGCTCTAGTGTAGTAAATCTAACTTTATCACTAACAGGAATATATATATATAACTAAATATACAATAATCGCCAGGTTGGTGTGTGGGGAATAGATTCTATGAAAAGAAAGGTGTTATGGAAGGATTGGGTTGGATGGGGAGTGGGGGTATGTGAGGATACAATAGAAAACCTCAATGGTGAAAAAAGTGAATTCTTTGAATACTTTTCGAATTCTTAATTTACAAGGCAGATGAAATGATATATATATAACTGGAGATAATCTATGGATAAAATTTTCCCAACGTATAAAAATGTCTTCTAATGCCACCCTGATTCCCAAATGCTATAACAACCAACCCTCTCCTACTACACAATTGTCTCCTATTTGGTTTCTCTTTTTTTTTTTATTTTTTTTTTTTACCTCACTATAGACAAGCTATATTTGTGTCAACACAATAACCAACTTGAAATAATAAAATGTCCTTATTATATATGTCTCCAGGTTGGAGAGAAAATCTGTGAGACGCATCTAATTTTTTTTTTTGCACTTTTTGTGAAAAATCCCTACTATCAGGACCCTGGCACCTGTATACGCCTTACAGGCTGAAAAATAATTCATATTTAAACCTTTTTTTGTCATTACGCGCCTGAAGTACCGGCGTAGCTGTCGCATGCTAGCGTGCAGGATGGAAGGTGGACCATAAATTATCTGTTTTAGTAGAAGAGGCTGCAGATGTTACTCTATACAACCGTCTTGGTGGGATTTAGCAAAAGAAAAGAGCCTGTACGTGCATTGCCCACCGGACCACAACCAGAGGGGGGAAACCTAGTAGTGGCTTGGTTTTCTATGGTCTGTGTAGTTACAAACGCTAGTCCTCTCCTAGGTGGTCCTGTATAATGCTCTACGCCGCATAGGATTTTTAGTTGCCAGACGAACAAACTATCTTAACTACGTATTGTCTTGCGACTACGTGTATATTTATTGTTGAACCAGCGTAATATTCGTGATCTTTTCAGTTTATTTATGTTTACCAATTCTCCACCATGTCATTTACAACACTTCCCAACTAATCTTCTGTAGTACTTTATAGAATTGACTTCTTGCCTAGAGTATAAAATCAGACCTCATGTAATGTTCAAATCGTAGGCACCTATGTCAACGGCCCCTTTTTGCCAGTATCTGTGAAATTCTACACCAATGTCGCTTTGTGGCTTTCGCGGCAAATAGTTGGATTGCTCAATCGGATAAAAACTTCTCACAACCGATACATGTTCTATGAGTTCTACACGTATATATGAAAATGTCGGTATAATGTCGGTATTTCACGTATGATTACTAGTGTCAGCTAGGCGCCTGACGATCAAATCTGTGTGAATAGAACTTTTGAAAAATCAGCTTATAGTGAATCACAGGTGAGCCCATTACATAGTTACAGTCGATTTATAATCAGTATCTAAGACTCGAAAGATACATGCATATGGAACCCCTCTTTACAATTATTTTTCACTCTGATTCCGCCCTAAATCAAGTCGTCTTCTACCTTGGCCTGTTCCAATGCAGTGGCACAAAGAAAATTATGATGAAAGTCCGCTTGACGCTCTATTATATTTTTCAATCTGTGTGCGGTGGTTTCCAGCCGACAAATTTTCGGCCCAAGTATCTCAGGCGTACGTTAAATTTATCATAAAGGTGCGCACACCACCAGTACATGCATGGGCAAAATATGTCTCTCGATAAGAAAAACCGCTCTGTCGACGAGATTGTCGTCGCTAAAATTAGACAACATTTTGCTCACCTACTATTAGGACTGATTGCATCAAAGTTTAAATTGACACAACAAGGCCCGTTGCTGGTCCTCGTAGCTTGGCGATATATAATGTTTCGAACTATCTCACATTGACCGTTAGGCCCTTAAAAATATTGGACGGTTGAACTTTCCTCCCCAGATGCTGTAACAAAAAGTTTTGAACGCACAGAACTTTTTGGCCCTGGTCAGTTGAACTTAGCCGGTAATTGGGTTGTTTTTTTTCGGAGCTCCATAGATTTTATCAACTATTTTATGTCTCTGAGTATTATTTTTGTTAATGATTTTTGTATTGCATTGCAGGACGGAGTTAATTCTAGCTTGAACGCGGATTATCGCCTCTCCTTTCGACAAAATTTAAACATGCCCATCTAGGCAAAACGGACTAGAGCAGAAGGTGACTTCATTGTGTGAACCTGTGTGAACCATTGACGTTTGTTTGCAATTGAAGAATTTCAAATCCAATTATCATCAGCTGGAAAGCTGCTATGAATTCCGATCTTAGTGGCTCCGAACCCAGGTTCAAATCGGATGTTTTATTGTGTGAGAAAAAAATAATAAAATTTCGACAACTCCTTCGGCGATACTCCACACAAAATCCTGAATTTTGCTACTAGAGGTATGTTACGAGACATGTAACTCAAGATAACCTTTTTATGTTTAGATAAAACTTGGTACAAAGATAACGGTTCTCCAGCATAGGAGGCGAAACTACAAGAAAATAATATGGTGGTTCACTTGAGCACGAACCTGATGAAACAAGTCGATTGCCATTGAACGTGGCTATACGAACCTACACCTCGAATTTAGAATTACGAAAACGCCCGTATTATTTAGGTAGATCATCCTGAAACGTCTTCACTGAAATCCTCGTACAATCGAATGTCTCGGAATAGATTTCATCATGACGTCTACAAATAACATCACAGAATAGCTATTGTTTAGCAATATTTGGTATAATTAATTGCATAGTCTTAGTCTAATACATGGTAATTTTTCAGGATATCCTCAAACTTTTGCCGACCATGCTCCAGGTATCATAAATTTTCGGTTTTTCCTCACAGACACAAAGCAACTAATTGTTAAGCGGGCCTCAACTCTTTGTTACCAAGCCAGCTACATGCATACCCGAGCCAATTACCGTCTCCAAAGTTGCAATTGACATGTAACGGCACAGAATTCTGAAACATATTCGTCACCCTTAGACGACCACTAGCCCAATTCATTCTAATATTAGAGTGAAATGTACTCTCGCCGACTCGGCGCACTGACCCTTGCCTCGGCTCCTCGAGTGCGCAGCCAATCCCGTATGCAGTTAATTTACCCAGTTAGAGAATTCCTGTTATCAGTGCACTATCGAAAGACTATGGGAAGTAACGGTTACCCTGACCGTAGTGGTTGGAACAGTTACTGTTTTAGCCCAAATACAATCGTAGCTATCCCTTTAAGAATTGAGGTCATCTCATCTCATCGAATCCCTGTTGTTGCACGAGCAATCGTTACCGTAGAGTTCAATGCAAATCGCTGCGGTTTTCGCACCGACGGTGTACCTAATCCCCTTCCTATCAGTGAGCCATATATAAATTTTGACATTCTGCACGATGCAAATTTTTTTAGTGAGGGTTTCAAGAATAGCGATGGGGTAAAACGATAAATACAACGCAGTACCGCCAATTACCAATTGCAACTCCAATACTTAAACTATGTCTGCGCCATTGCCAAGTGAATCTGTAGAGAGTAGGGAGGAGATTCTTGCTCGTCAAAAAAAGGAGTCGAAAGACCTTATTGCGACGATGACTGGCCTCAAGAAGCAAGCAACGAAGAAGACTAGAAAGAACGTCAATGCGAAGTGTCAGGAAATGCAGGACGCTCTTGAAGCCAGGCACAAACAGGAATTGGCTCAGTTTGACGAGCCCCAAGATTCTACCGAGGAGATCACGCCTGAACAATTATTGGCCCAACTAGAGCTCGAACCCAAACAGAATCAACCAGCGGAATCGATCCTCGAAAATGAAACAAGTACAAAGCCCAAGAGAAACAGGCAAAAAGAACGTTTGGAAAAAAGAAAAGCCGAGATAGATAGAATAAAGCAAGAAGCTGCGGCAGAGGCTGCTAACACTGTTGATTACCGCCAAATCGAAATAGAATCAATGGACGCATTGCTTCAATTGAACAACTTGAAGGTCCATCAGATCAAACCTGACGGACACTGTCTCTTTGCTTCTATACAAGATCAATTATTGGTCAGGCACGACATCGAAAAGTCAATTCTGGAATTGCGTCAGTTGTCTGCAGACTACATCAAGGAACACAAGGACGACTTTTTGCCGTTCATGTTCGATGAGCAAACGGGTGAGCTCAATGATATAGACAAATATACTGACGAGCTTGCGAATACGGCTATGTGGGGCTCCGACATGGAAATATTGGCGCTTTCCAAAATTTTTGATTCTCAAATAGATATTTTCATTGCTGGTGCATCGACGATCGTTATCAATGAAGGGGCTAATAATCCTACAATGAAATTAGGTTACTTTAAGCACTCCTATGGATTAGGAGAGCACTACAATTCCTTACGGGACATTTAAGTATTTTACAACGACTTAACTTACGTTGCATCAACATTTGGTCAGGTGCCGATAGCGGAAAGTAGGTACCGTTTGGGAAATCAACGGACCAATACATTGTAGTTTGTTGCCTTAAAATGGATTGATGAGACCAGTTACCACTTTGGTCACGTGAATTCATTGAAAAATGTCTCATACGACATATGCCGAGGCGGCTTTGTGTGACATAGCAACTGTGTAAGTGAAGTTTACCTTATTGTTGGGGACCCTCGTAATTTTTGAATTAACCGAGACATCTCGGGCGCCTTTTTTCCCTATTAAGTTTAAATCAGAAAGCTTAATTTTCATCTTTCGAGAATACACGACACCTGGAAACAGGTACATCTTTTCCTAATGGGTTCAATTGTAACAATAGACCCGAGTTCTTTGGTGATAACCATACCAATGCAATTACATAATTACAATAGCGAGAACTATCAGTTATTCTCTGGGAATGTATCTGGTTGGTGATATCTTGTAGCCGATATTCGCAACAATGTGCTGAGCAATACACAACTCACAACAACAGTGCTTGTCTTAGACATATTGAGCAAGCAATTAACCTAGATAGAGCATTTTTCAGAATTTGGAGACGAGAGGCCAAGTTCATGGATCATAATACAATAAAGACAACGATGTGTTAGTAGAATGTTGCATAACAACTGCCTGTGGTGATTTAAATATACACTTTGATATTCATCACCACTTCTCAACCCCCCTTACATTTACATAACTTTTGAAAAATGCCCACATTTGAATGCACCTCGTGAGTGAAAAGTTAAAAAATAAATTCGCTGGTCCAGATCTTTTCACCCCTCACATCCAGAATACACGAGGTATGAAAAAGTGGGTTAGTGCTATACAGACTCTAGCCGAAGACTACCTTTTCGAGTTGCTACGTTAAGTTGATAGTCTGGTGTAACTTGGTGACGGTGTGGTGATATAAGTTTGTTTGTTCATTTGTCAATCATCGGCATCGTGAAATTTGAAATATTCGCGAAAAGGAGATATCCCTCTCGAAAATCTGTTTGGCTGTTTACAGCACCAAGAATATTTCATCTACTCCACCATAACCTCCACCAGACAAAGGCGGTTGAGATGCGAAGTTAAGGGGAGCTAACCACAATTAAGGGATTCCGAGTGTAACAGGTGTGTAACTAGTATTTTCTTTTTTTTAAAATAAAGTAAAAGAAGCTTGAGCACTGTGATGCAAGTTACAACCTATGCAAATGAATAAATCCAACTATAGGAATGTGGTCTAAACTAAAGTAAGGTGCGGGCAGACACTGGTCCGACTTATATTGTAAGTGGTCAAATCACCATAGCAACAAAATGTCGTTAGCTATGTCGCTGCAGACTGAATACAATATTTTATAATTTTTCCAATTGTTTTCAATATAATTTTTGATTGTGTTGATGTTACTTAGTTGTTCAATTTTTGAGATCGGCAAAGTTTGCCAGATAAAGGAGCCTCATTCTAATTCCGTATGACATCAGAATTCTAATGATAAGCCGTTAAGCCTTAATAGTAGAGCCGCCCAATATTGCGCCCACAAGCAGTTACGAATCAAACGCAGTGGCTGGTCTACAGGAGGTGTTAATATTTAGGGCATGGGTGACGATCAGCAGGGTTAGACGAAGTAACCTGGGTGAGGGGACAGGTGCGTCATCTGCTACCCCAGTGTTACTCGAAGTAGCAAACATAGACTGATAAAGTACTCGGTTAATACGCTCCGCCATCGTCCTGAATGCTAACCTGCAGGCCGAACACAATGAGCCCTCCGCTATCAGGGCCCTCAATAGTTTGCAGCGCCTTTTTCACCGTGTGAAATAAATCAGAAAACTGGTGCATATAGGCGACGTTTCAAAGTAAGGCAGTTGTGAGATGATGCCATCCCCGTAACGATCCTTGACTTAATTGGGGTGGCTTTTGGTACATCTGGGATTGGCATAAGTAAAGCACCACCTGGCGACATTTTGTCCCTTTATTCAACTTAGTGAGGGTGCGACATCTCTATATAAAGTTCACTATTTTTCAGGACTCATCTAGCTTAGTCGATTGTTCTCCTGGCACTATTGTTCTTTCAGTTAATTTTCGCCTCGTCACATGGTCTATATCATGATCAGGGCCGATGTTTGTGACTTTCAGGCTCTTTGTTATTGCCTGCATCATGATAATGCAAAATTCACTCTATTATAGAATTAACAAACAATTTAATGCTGCCAGCTTAAGTGCTACTTTCTGCGACATTAACCCTCGTTATGTTCTGCAAGCCTCAAGCGAACATCCTAACTGCAGGAACCTTTTATTTCTTCCTTGGGGCAATATGAGTTTGGCTCCTATTGTGCTCAACAATCAGAATCCATTAAGGCGTACATTGAAAGCTTAATGAATTATTCCTCTTACGAATCTACGGGTATGGCTCGAACGCATGGCCGGATACGAGTTTAGCTACGACACAGTAGTCGAGACCCATGGGCTCAGTCGTCCGAATACAGTAGCAAGTATATGGTCCTACGATTGGTCCTCGGTGAGAGGACCACTTTTGCGATTCAAATAGATCTCTGGGCACTTCCTATTTGGTTCCTTTTTTTTCTTTTCTACTTAGGGTCTCTATTTCAATTTTCGGTCCCTGGTTTTTCATTTTTGACTCTTTAAATCCGGCCCTCGCTTTTTCGCTATCGCCCAGAACGTTGCAAAGAACGCAGCCTATCTATTTCATGTATTTTTCACCCAAAATGTTTCGATCTCAGGTCAGTTTGCAACCGTTTTACTGTGTTTCACTACTCATAGACTACATGCAACCGGTCCTAAGTCAAGCCATTTCACTTGTTTGGGGTGTTGTCTTTATTTGGCAAAATAAACTATTCCGGTCCACAATCACACTATATCTCTCACAGGAACAAAGCCAGGCAAGCTGCGCAAACAATACTTCAAGACACTATAATTTACCAAAATTACTATCAGCGCCTAATGTCGTACGTACATATATCAACAATGTAGACTTTGCTATTGCCTGACGGTGGCGCCACCGGCTGATTTCACCATATTCCACTGCTGATGTTTCAGTTTCACCTCCGTGAATCCAGCTTAGCCGCCCGTGACCAGCAAGAATGTAAGTCACGTGACAACATCAAATCAAATCCAGAAGAGATGCCGGCGGCATGAGGGAGCAGACAATAGGAAAATGGGTTGGTTCTGGGCTGAAGTTAGTCCCGCAGTTGAAAGTGATGGTGTAAGAGGACAAGCCAAGTGTCCTATAGACCACAAAGGTCGTGCTGCGCCAGCAGAATCCCCATCTGTGTGTCCTGTAAAACATGAGTCAGCAAGTATAAGTGCATGTCCGGTAGACCACAAGGGTAGTGAATCTCCTTTTAAAGGAGATGAGGTGCTTAATCCGCTCAACAATATGCCGATGGCCATTTCCTCCGAAAAGGCGCCCGGCCAGAAAATCACTCTTTCGACCGAAAGAACTATATCGTCTATCCCAAGAGGGGACAGTGAAGATCAAGGAACCTGGGAGTATCCTTCGCCACAGCAAATGCTTAATGCTATGTTGAAAAAAGGCAAAGGACAGGGTATTCCAGAAGATGCCGTCGAATCAATGGTGGAAGTCCACAACTTCTTAAATGAAGGAGCCTGGGAACAAATTCTTACTTGGGAAGACAAATATACCAGAGAAACCAAGGTGGAACCCAGATTGAAGAAATTCACCGGAAGGCCCCACGATTTGTCTCCTAGAGCCCAAATGTATCTCTGGTTGGGTAAGCTCTTTCCGGAGACTTTCAACACCCAGCCTCCATTTGACAGACACGACTGGACTGTTTTGAGATCTCTTGGAAGAAATAACGGCTGGAAAGAAGTCCGTTACGTGATTGACTACTACAGTGCTCCAGACGATGAAGAAACAGGAATGCCTGCATTTATGCTTGATACCCGTCCAGCACTTGATGGACCAATCAATGCCAGAGACCGGTTTGTGAAGTGGTCGTATCCTCTTTATAAGAGAGCTATGGGGGAATTTGACGATTTGGAATAACTTGGAATAGCCACTTCGAATAGCACCAGTTCAGATCAGAAAAGTCTTGAACATGAGAAGTAAAGAGATCAGGTGAGAGTCAAATTCATAGATGTTTGGTAGTGTACATAGTATTAATTGATATTTATATAATTTTAGTGTAATCAGAGAAATCGCAGACTACGGTGAAGATTCTATCGCTCAAACTCGTTGAGTTGGCCAAGTAAATTGAAATCAGTATACTTGATGAAGAAGTATACATGGTACAGCATGAAATTATGCACCATCTAAACAAATTAACAAGCACATATACGAAATAATAATAGCTGATGAAGCACTTCTCATGGCTGCAAGTGCTAGAGCAAGAATGTTTCCACAAATTCTCATCAAATCATCGTAACTTAATTTTCACTAACTAATTCGGGCATGAATATAGCAAATGCAGCTATAATACAAGAATATAAAGATCATGTCATATAATCTGAAGCATGAAATAATAAAATCAAACAAATACGGCTACAGTACCGAATTACCATAGAAAAACACAGCCTGGTGTCTATTCTTCTGGAATCTTATATAAGATTCTGGAAATAAGAGTTAGCCACGTTGTAAATTATTATTTATATAATCGAAGTGGTGAGTGCAAATTAACTTATGACAGGTGTAATTACATTTATTATTCACTTTAGATCAAGTTATGTAGCATTATAAAAATAAGTCATAAAAATGGCTTTAAATAATTATTTAGTAATTTAAAAAGTCATAGTTCAAAATAATTCCGTTTGGAAGGAAAATAGGCCAGCTCAAGTCCGAGGACTTGCCATTAAAGAGTGCTTCGACTCAAATAGACTATAAAATAGCGGAATATATGTATCGACACATTCCAAGCGTATAAGTCGCTCAAATCTAAGGGTCTTGCAGTTACTAATTACTCAAAATATAATTTATAATTAAAGTTAATTAAAGTTAATTTTATTCTAATTAAATACGTTAGTGTAGATGTGTAAGAAGCTGGTTGTTTAGAAGAATTACACCATTTCGTGGTCGAATGTGTTGAGGTGAAGAAGAAGTGTATTCTTATGACTTCGAAGATCAAACGGCCCACGTTCCTTCTAGAATTAGAGTTAAACTTAATTATGGAACGGAATTCGCAGCAGTCTCGTTCCAGAACTATTGCCACGGAATCTTATCGGATGTGTTGTCTTAACTATTGTAAGACATCTAAATTTACTGATTACAGGTACGAATCAAGACGCTTCTTAGTTTTTTATTTGCAAATTTATGACTTACCAAGCTCTACCAATCCAACTACAACAAGATGAGCATTTCAAACATTCACATGTAACAATTTCTTGCACGTCTTAAAAATGAGACAAGTGAAGTATATGGTTGTTCAATATTCCTTATTGATAGGTTATGCAATCTATTTTGATTAATTTTAAGATACCTCTTCAATAAAAGTATTTTAATGGTTTAAAAGGATACTACGAGTACAAGTATACTGTATTGCTCGACATAGTGTATAAATCGAGGTCCCTGGTGGAGGTCTATTTACAGGTGTATGAAGTATTTGAGATGTTTTAAGCAAACTTAGCCAATTCTGCCAGCAACTCTCTTGGGAATGAATAATCTTGCACCAACGACTTCAAAATCTTAGGAAGCTCGTTACCCATTTGGGCCAACTTCAAGTCTCTCATCTCGTCAATAAAGAACTGCACCTTTTCTCTGTTGCCTCTCTTCAAGAAGTGGGAGATGAGGAAGTAGTAGGTGAAGAAGTTAGGCTCGACCTTCAACGAGGTCTGGTTCTTCAAGTTGTAGTAGTAGTCGAGGGCCAAGTCCTCGTGTTTGGCAAGTAAGGAGGTGATCATGGTGTTCCAGATACGGGTATCGTTAGAGATCACCTTGATGTAGCGGTCAAAGATGAGCTGAGCTTGACCTACAGACCCGAAATCCAATTCTCCCTTGAGCATAACAGTATATAATTGGGCAGAATTCTTGAATTTCTTGACGGCTCCTTCGTAGATTTGACGGGCAGCTTCAATGTTCTGGCCATCTTTAACCAAACCGTCAATGATAGAAGTGTAGGTGAAGTCGTTCAAGCTGACATGTGGAGACTTGGTGATAGAAGACAAGAGCTCGTCGACGTTGGCACTCAAACCCTTGGAACGGTGCAACTTGAAGTAAATGTCGATGACAATGGTGTAGGTTGCCACGTTTTCGGCGATATTGTTGAGTTTCATGAACTGCAAGATCCCTTCAATAGCCTTGTAATTTTTGATCTTGGCGTAGTGGCTCAAAAATGTGTTCATGGTGGCAGTAATTGGAACGTATCCAGAACCGTCATTGACAAACTGGTGGAGTTTTTGCTCGGCTTCCTCGATCTTGTTATTCAACACAAGTCCCACTAAGATGTTATTTTTGATAGGGTTGATCATAGGAACATGGGCAAATCTCTCCAAGTACTGGTCTACCAAGTCGAAACGGTCCAAGTTGGCAAAACAACTGACAATAATGGAGAGAGTTTTAGGACTGAGATTGGCTTCGCCTACTTGTTGCACGATGGTTTCAACAGTTCTGACTACGTTCTGTGCTATCTGTTCCTTATTGGTGGACTTTTTCTGGATATATGCTGGGTGAGCCATTGCTCTCAAGACCAAATCCCATGTTTGCACAGCTGGCTTTTGAACGCCGTTCTGGAGCAATGCCTGGAAATAAGCAAATATCTCGTCGGGTTTTCCACAATCCAAGAAAGCTTTCATGAATCTGTTGACTGTAGCTTCGGTGATTGGTTTATTGGACTTGACACTGGCTTCCAGTAACTCTGCGTAAATTCTGTTTAATGCCACAGAATCCTTACGTTCGGCCGCACCGTCAATTCTACGGTAGGCAATGATACCATTAGGATCCAAGTTTTCGTGAGCTTCGGTCTGGACCGCCTTGGTGAAGCTCAGGTACTCGTGAGAGTACTTATCGAGCAACTTCAAGTCAAATAACGTACGGTTGACAAAGAAAGACGAAGGTAAAACTTCAGATTGCAAGAGTTTGGTGGCATCTTCAAACTTGAATTGAACATCTCCTTGTAGGCACGATTGGACATAAGAAAAGTACGCAAGATTCACAAGATGGTAGCCTTTAAAGTCGATGCCCGAGTCTTTAATGACGTACGGATACGAGTAGAAGAAGTCAATCGACTTTTCGAACTCGATATGTTTGACCCAGAGCTTCAAAACTTCATGGTAGGTGTCCATCTTGTTGGCAGAATTTTGCATAAGGTGCGCAGCCACCAAGATAAAATGGTACTTGTGAGCAACGCCGTATTGGACGAGAATATCGAGAATATCTTGTGGGTTTTGCGACGACCCCAACGATTTGTACACTAACTCGGTAGCCACAGGCTGGAACTCGTGGAAAAACGTCTTGTTGCTGATTTTTTCAGCCACCTGGATTTCACGAAGGTAGCTGAGACCTTCTTCGAGGATCTCTGTGGCCTCGCTCAAGTCGCCGCTGCTGGTTTTGACAACTTCTCTGATTTGGGTAGTGACATCACGAAGCTTAGAATTGATCTGCGGGAACTTTCTCTTTGGTTTGGAGTCTTTGGCATTTTTCACGTCGTTGTTCTGCTGGGAGTCGGTGCCGCGAGCGGTGTCGGCGACTGGTGCTGGCGGCACGGCAGCCTTTTGAGCAGGCGCAACATTGGACTGAAGCCGGCTGATGAAGATGCCCAGTGACCTGACCTTGGCAAGATTGGTTCTGGTCAAGTTCCTATACACCGTTTGCCTTAAAGGAATCATTGGAGTTATATCGATAAAATTTTCGTTGAATTGAAAAATAAAATCGTAAAAATTACGTGAGATTCAAAAGTGAGTGAGAAAGACTGGAGAATGGAGAGAGAATAAGAAAAAGACTAGGGAGTTTTAGAAGAATGAAGAGAATGGAAATGAAAACGAGATTGGGGTTGGTTTAGGACTAATCTCACACAATATAACATATGGTACACCATATGCATGGTTGTGTACATGTAGACTACACGGATACCCGATATAGAGGATGCTGGGCGGCAGAAGATCAACACGGATATCGGACAGTGTCTACTGGCACTCTTCTACAACTGCGCGCCGGTATCTACTAACACTCTCGACTGAGCATATCTGGTATTTTACCATTACCAACATTTCTCTACTTCCTTTACTGAGTTCATTAAACGGGGATTCTATTTGTTAGTGCTGCTTTGTAAATCTTTGGCATGTGTCAGATATCTAAAACCTTATTATCATAAACAAAATATCAATTGAGCTGGGTTTATTTGAAGGAGTCCTCTGGACTCGATATCATCATTGTAGTGCCTTCGTAGTACTTACGTTGACTGCTGATGAGCAAATGGAATTTTTCTTATTTTCATGGTGGTACTTTTATAGTGGAAAGTCGTGCACACGCTAGGGCTCAGATGTCTCGAGCACACCAGTATACTCCCACACCAGTACACTCCCACACCAGTACACTCCCACACCAGTACACTCCCACGCTAGCCTACGCTGATCTCTCTCCCAAATGCTACTTAACGCTCTACCTTTAAAGTACTCATATATTACAAACACGCTTCTCTCCCTAGACCAATGTAGTCTTCTTCCTCTGAGGTACTTCTTCCACCACCGCATATGGGTGTTGAGATTGTGGTCATATGACAAGTCACGTTTTTAAGCCATTACTCACATGATAAGTCACCTGATATAATGATCGAATGCAGTAGCGGAACATGAGGCGTCAATTAATTGGCAAAGGTTAAGTTGAAGGGGTGCACATTGAGAATGGCTTATGTTGTTTACTCAGATTTACCATAAATAAAGATGTTTTTCCCCTCTAATTTTGTTTTATTAAATCAATTGGGGCAAATTTTCAAAATTTCCAATCACTGAGCAAATAGTTGCACGATAAAAGCTTCATACGAGAACAAATATATTTACTGAATAATACAGACAAGATATCTAAACTCAAACTATCGATTTAGTACCATATAACCAGTCTGCAGGGAAGATATTTCAACATATGGTCACGTACATTTTAGGTGTTAAACACCAAATGGTTCTGTGGTCTAGTTGGTTATGGCATCTGCTTAACACGCAGAACGTCCCCAGTTCGATCCTGGGCAGAATCATTTTTTGCTTATCCTGTGCCAGCCGCGCACGATTGATTTTTTAGTAAGCCGATAACTTACAGAACACCATAACATGTCGGGCTACGGCAATACTCCGAGCAACAAGTATGCTCAGAATGGCGAAAACGAGACGTCTCCACCTCCTGAACCCCTCCAATTCTTCAACTACCATGAGTTCCTCACTTCTGACTTCAAATCAGTCCAATCCAGAGATACAGACACCTCGCTTGTAGTCAACCATTTCCCCAACTACCACGAAGCTCAAGATTCTCTGACATACGCATCGACCAGAATCGTCAGAATACCTCGCATCTACAACACCACGCGATATTCCGATGTGGTTCCCCAGTTTTCACCCTATACTCCTGGCATGGAACCGGCAGCGCTCACGAGCTCCGAGCCCGATTCGTCAAGCAAAAAGTACGAATCGCTAGGAATGTTTGATGGAAACTGGTTCGGTGCCACGTCAGTAACGCCATTGGTACCTTCAATGATGTCTGCCGATGAATACAACAGCATAATCACCAAAATCAACCATGATCTACTTGATGCACTCAGTCCCAAGAACCCCTACAATATCATCGAGGGCATAGTAGATCTTGTCTCCGTAGGCATGTACTCGTTGATATATTCCAAGTACATCAGAAATTCACACTCTAAGCGAAAACTACTCGAGTTGGAAAAGTACATTGAAGAGGACGTCAACGGCAAGTTGTTCAAGCTGAGGCCCCATCTCAAGCTTATTCTGTTGCGAAAAACAGGCTATCTATCAGTAAGTACAGTGCGAGTATTGTCACAAATAATACTAACCTTTAGCTCGATTTTCAGATCCCCAAGCCATAGCATACTTTTATTTCTCCATTAACTAGATATTGATTATCTTGATTCGTATAGTACACATAATACAGTGAGCCATCTCTAGTACCCTACTCTTGTACCATTTCGGTGATCGCGTTGTCTGCAGGTCTGCTCTAGACAGATGAGCTTCGACTACAACCACCATTGCACAACGAATGTTTCGATATTTACCCAAGAAAATGGACGGAGTATTTGCTATATATAAGCCCTCAGGAGTCACATCTGCCCATTTCATAGGAGAACTTCAAAAGGTGTTCACCAAATCCGATGTGTTCAGCCAAGACTTGGAAAATGCCCGGAAAAAAGCCCGCTACGATCTTGGAAGTAACAAGACCTGGTCCAAGCAGAAAGTGGAAAAGAAAGTCAATGCTTTGAAGGTCAAAATCGGCCATGGAGGCACCTTGGACCCCTTGGCTAGTGGTGTTCTTGTGATAGGTGTAGGTTTGGGCACCAAGAAATTGCAGCATTACTTGACCGAATGCAAAAAGCAGTATGAGACCAAAGCCTTGTTGGGGATTTCTACCACCACCGGTGATTCAGAAGGTGAGATCATCACCAAGAACAAGATAGACCACATCACCAAAGAAATGGTTAAGGAAACTGCGGCCAAGTTCATAGGCGACTTGAAACAAACCCCTCCGATCTTTTCAGCCTTGAAAATCAACGGGTTGCCATTTTACGAGTACGCCAGAAAGGGAATCCCGTTACCTGTTCCTATCAAAAGTAGAGATATCAAGGTTTTTGACATCGTGGTGCATGAGGAAGACTCGTTAAGCGTCGACCATGAGTTTGAAAAGCTTGAGAGTCAATTGGACGAAGACGGCAAGCCTAAGGAGCACGGGTTGGCCAATAATCCTACCTTGAACGATTCGCCGTTGTACTTCTCGAAGCAATATGTCGAAAAGGCGAAAAGTGAAGGTCAGGACGTGAAAGAGGAAAACATAATCAAGCCTCTCTTGCTTGAAGATGGCGAGACTTTACCTGAAAAATTGCCCATGATCCACTTTACTGCTGATGTTTCTTCGGGAACCTACATTAGAAGTTTGGTGAGTGACTACGGAAGAGCCTTAGGTTCGTCTTCCTATATGGTGGAGCTTATTAGAACGTGTCAATCCGATTGGAAATTGGGAAAGAATGTGTTCAAGTTAGAGGACTTTACTCTGAGAGACCAAAGAATATGGGGACCGGTCTTGAAAAAGGTTTTGGATAACGGCCCCGAAATCAATGTAGAGCAAGAATTGGACCAGTTTTCGGCCAATATCATGCCTCTTATTGAAAAAGAGAAGGAGGTGTTGGAGAAAAAGAACGAAGGCACCACTGAAACAAAGGACGAAACCAAAGAGACTGGTGAGACTATCGAAACCAAGGCGGCTGAGAAGTCTGAGGTTGGCGAGAACGATACTCTTCACCAGAAACGTCCTATAGATAAGGTAGACTAGCTTAATAGCTAGGTAGAGTAGTTATAGATCAGCTAGTTTAGATCATTTGACTAATTAGTAAATGACGCGCATAAATTCGATTGATGCATTTTTCAGCATGCGATGACTACCTCCATCAGTCTATCAAACACCATGCTCAGGTTTCCCATCCGTAGAGCTTTCAGTAGTGCAGCACGGGCATGGGAGCAGTACCATGCACGCACTACCCTCCAACCCACCGATTTCAAGCTTCAGCAGCCCAGTCCCGCATACAACTCCGTGTTGGTGTTGGCGACCCCCAGCAACTTGCCGCAAGTCATTGAGCAGTCAATTAACGTGTACCAAAACTCGAATGTACAAGTACTTGTGGCCGGTGTAGACACTGTTGCGCCCAATTCTGCGAGAAACGGTATTTCGGAGCTCTGGTTGGATGAGCATGTCACCATCACCCAGTCGGTACAGGTGGACGAGAGAGACGATATTGGCACGCTACCAAAGGAAAGCGATGGAATACATGTAGTGCTGGCACGCAAGAACTGGAAAAGCATTGAATCGAGCCTTAAACTCCATTTCAACCCCACCACATATCTCGATATCAAGCTCGCCAATACCGTCTTCAGCACAGGCAACTTGGTGACCATGTACTACCTCCAGCCCGGGGCCACCGAAGCAGACAGTAATAACGGACACACATTGTGTGATATGACCGTTGAGTTCCCGCTGTGGCTAGTCAAGTCCTCTCGTAAGGTGCACACCACCGATAACTGGACTCCGCTCTACGACTATGCCACCGAGCCCGAGATGTATGTCACCCAATGCACAGGAAACTTGGTCAAAATGGTCAACGACAAGTCGGCCTCCGGATACTTGGAGAACAACCAACGTTTGATGAGCATCGCGTCCAAGGAAACCCAAGTATACGTCAAGTTGTACCGGGACAATCGTGTGCGCAAGTACGAGGTGATTGCCGGGGGAGGAGGCTGGGGAGCCAAAGCCAATATTCTAGCCCTTTCTCCCGAGGCAGACGTAGCCAAGGGCGACAGAATCGAATTCTACATGCTTACGCCTACCGACAGACATCAAAAGAAGAGAGCGGTGGGTAATATTTCGCCCCATCAGCTCGTCTTTGAGACAAGCTACGAGGAGCAGCTGTACGCACTGGAAGATAGCGAGACCGCGAGAAATAGCGAGGAAGTGGAGATTTTCGGGTGCGGTAGCGAGGAAGGCTTCCTCTTTAATGGCGTGCAACACACCTCCGCTGGAGAGCGCGTAAGCATAACTATGGCCTAATGACTTGTAAATAACTAATGAAATCCTGTCCATATATTACTATCGAATTTAACTGTATATAGTCTGGGGTTTTAACGGGTTGGGAAAGGAAAGCGTCTATGGGTGCGCGACACCAACTCCGCGTAGTACGGCTCGTTCTCGGGCGTGATGTAGCCGTGTCTGATGAGAAAGTCGATGATCACCAACGCACAGTTGGGCTTGAACTCTCCAGCAAACATGCTACGATACACCTCGTCGATGTCCATAAGGGTGAAATCCTCCGCCTCGCCGTCCTGTGGGGCCGGAACGGGGTCGGTCTCACTGGAAAACTCAATATCGTAGACATACTCCACCTCGGGCTGGACTCGTTCATCGTCGGTTTTGTACAAGTACAGCACCACGCCGGCGCTTTTGGCATTTTTCTCTACAAACTGTTGGCTCAAGCCTGCCTCCTCGTAGCATTCTTTCACCACAGTGTCCCATATTCCGTGTGGGTAGCCCAATCCTCCGGCCACCGTATTGTCTAGCATGCCTGGAAAGGTGGGTTTGGAAGCAGATCTGCGCGGAACCCAGAACTTGAGCTTGCCGTTGGAGGAATTGGACTCACGGACGTACCCATTGATATGGACCCCATATGTGACCACTCCTAAAAGCACCGATACGGCTCTTTCCACCTGGAAATATGGCGTGCTGGTGGGGTTATATACAGTGTAGAGTTCGTTTCTCCAACCTTTGGCCAAAAGCTGGTCAAACTCGAGCTTGGCTTTGAGCTCGAGCCCAAACTCTTCAAAGAGCTTGTTTCTTTTGTCAATTGTGTCGTAATCGCTCGCAATAGTTATGTTCTTACCGGCAGTGGTGAATCCCGGACGATCAAAGTGATGGGCGAGCGATGGAAGAATGTAGCCTAGGGAAGTCACACCATCATGTGCAACTAGCGTATAGTACTGGTGTTCCCCAGCATAGCTGAAACTATCGACTTGGTCGATAATAGACAATGTCCCCGACATCCTGCTCCAACTACTCTACTAGCACAAGACATACAACTTGTTTAGCCTGTGTCACGTGTGAAGATCTTAACAAAATTAAGTACAGGCATGATTCGAAGTACAAGCGATATGCGGTTACGAGAGTGCGATTGCAATGCTGCGATAATATGCCGGCAAAAGGATGGCAGAAAGTGCAACCTCTCACTAAAAGAGTTGCAACTGAAGTTCGCACCTAAATATGCGTGGGTGCAAAATCAACCAACCACAAGTTACACCATCCAATATCCAGCAAGCCCAGTACTATCACTCTGTACGTTGTTTGATTAATTTTTGCTATAATTTGCTTGAATTCTACAATTTTGCTAAAGCTAGGTTGCCTACTCAAAAATCGACAATGACTAAAACAAATAGATGTTTCAATGATTGGTTAAGTTACTTACTAAGAGATCGGTAGGGTGAAATTGCCCATAGTGTTCTGCTTTGTTCATTGCGACTACTGATGGCTGCGGCCAACTTGAAATTGTGACCGCGCTTGTCGCTATTTTTATCGCTACTACTGTAATCGCTACTCACTGTCCTTCCACTATTCAGTAACTTTAGATTGCTCAAACGCATTACCTAATGCCATTCTAGACCTTCTATGGATGTAGACTGCTACCTACTCTCCCTCTTTCATCTTCTCCTATTCTTCTCTGTCCTCTCTGCTCTCCTGTCAATCTCTCGTCTCTCTCTGCTGTCAGTTGCCACCGGTCGTGCCCGTCCCGCCCCTGAGAACAACACAATAAGTACACGAGATCAACTCCACAAGCTTATACTCAACCATCAATCATGGATGAACTATTGATTGCTACTATTAACAAATTACAGGACGCCTTGGCTCCATTGGGCGGAGGCTCCTCGTCCCCAGTTGATTTGCCTCAAATCACCGTGGTTGGTTCCCAATCATCTGGTAAATCGTCTGTGTTGGAAAACATTGTTGGTAGAGATTTCTTACCCAGAGGTACCGGTATCGTCACCAGAAGACCATTGGTACTTCAATTAATTAACAAAAGACCCACATCTTCTGCTTCAAGCAACGATTTGATCCAAATCAACACTACCAAGGAAAACGGTGAAAAATCAGAAAACAACGCCGAAGAATGGGGTGAGTTTTTGCACTTGCCAGGCAAGAAATTCTACAATTTCGAGGATATTAGAGACGAAATCGTTAGAGAAACCGATGCAAAAACCGGTAAAAACTTGGGGATTTCGCCGGTTCCTATCAACTTGAGAATCTACTCTCCTCACGTCTTGACCTTGACATTGGTGGATTTGCCAGGTTTGACCAAAGTTCCTGTAGGAGACCAGCCTAAAGATATAGAAAGACAGATTAGAGATATGATTATGAAGTTTATTTCTAAGCCCAATGCCATTGTCTTGTCCGTGAATGCCGCCAATACCGATTTGGCCAATTCAGATGGGTTGAAATTGGCCAGAGAAGTCGATCCTGAAGGTTTGAGAACCATTGGTGTGTTGACAAAGGTCGATTTGATGGACCAAGGTACTGATGTCATTGATATTTTGGCCGGTAGAGTTGTGCCTTTGAGACTCGGCTATGTTCCAGTCATTAATAGAGGTCAAAAGGATATCCAGTCCAAGAAAACAATCAGAGATGCATTGCAAGATGAAAAGATCTTTTTTGAAGAGCATCCTTCCTACAAGGCAAAGGCCCATTACTGTGGTACTCCGTACTTGGCCAAAAAGTTAAATGTCATCTTGTTAAATCACATCAAAGGTACTTTGCCAGACATCAAAATGAGAATCGAGCATTCTTTGAAGAAGTACCAGAATGAATTAGCATTGTTGGGACCCGAAATGGCCGAATCCCCCACATCCATTGCTCTTAATATGATCACCAACTTCACCAAAGACTACAACGGAATTTTGAATGGTGAATCCAAAGAATTGTCTTCCCAAGAATTGAGTGGTGGTGCTCGTATATCGTTTGTTTTCCACGAAATCTTCAAGAATGGTATTTCTGCCCTTGACCCATTCGACCAAATCAAAGATGCTGATATTAGAACTATTATGCATAACACTTCTGGTTCTGCACCTTCTCTTTTTGTCGGCACCCAGGCGTTTGAAGTTTTGGTTAAACAACAAATCCATAGAATGGAGGAACCTTCGATTCGTTGTATTAATTTGATTTTCGATGAATTGGTTAGAATCTTGTCGCAGATCATTTCCCAGCCTCAATACTCGCGTTATCCTGTATTGAAGGAACAATTATCTCAATACTTTATCCAGTTTTTGAGAGACGAGCTTATTCCAACCAATGCTCTTGTTACCAACATCATTCAATCTGAAGAAACCTACGTCAATACGGCGCATCCAGACTTGTTGAAGGGATCTCAAGCCATGGCAATCGTGGAAGAGAAATTCCACCCTAAACCTCAAGTATCCGTTGATCCAAAGAGTGGTAAACCCTTGCCTCCAAGCCAACAGCAACTGCCTCAACAGCCACAAAAAGACGAAAACTCCAATGGATTTTTCGGCGGGTTCTTCTCTTCTAAAAACAAGAAGAGATTGCAATCTATGGAAGCTCCTCCTCCAGTGTTGCGTGCCACCGGTAACATGTCCGAAAGAGAAAGCATGGAAACCGAAGTTATCAAGTTGCTTATTGCGTCATACTTCAACATTGTCCAAAGAAATGTTGCTGATATTGTTCCTAAGGCCATTATGTTGAAGTTGATTGTGAGATCCAAGGATCAAATCCAAAGGCATTTATTGGAAAAGTTGTATAATTCCCCAGACTTGGCCGATATGGTTAAGGAAAATGAAATGACGGTCCAAAAGAGAAAGGAATGCTTGAAGATGGTCGAAGTCTTGAAAAACGCCAGTGAAATTGTCTCTAGTGTATAGCTAAATTAATTAGAAGATTGTTATTCCTGTTAGAGTAATTGTCCGTAAGAGCATAAATCTGTTTATTTTTCACGCACGTGAGCGGCCCTTATCACCAAAATGTCTCAAAAATCCCGCAAGGTACCGAAAGCTAGACACATGCTAAGGTACGTCAACGTCCTAGCGATGTTGCAATGGTATACCTATACGGTCAGTCCTGTATTGGTAGCTAATTGGTAGTCTTTTGGCTCGATACCTCGCGAAACGACTCTTTCCTCTTACGGTAACGCCCGCTCGGCAATAACCCCATAAGCCGCTGACTCACGCAGGAATTGCAACCCTTTTTTTTCTTATAGGAAAAATTTTTCTAAAACATTTTGAGTGATCGACTTCTTTTGTTCATTGATACTAGCACAGCAAGTAATTCAAGCAATACTTTGTTAAGGTACTACAGCTACAATCGCAAAGTAAGAACTTCACGTTACATTCTAAAGAACTCAAACCTGAAATTTTAGCGTCAAACCCTGCGGATCATCAACAGATTCTCAGACAACGATAGTAATAAACTCTAGTTAAAACTATCGTCAATATATTGAACCCACTGGCTAACTCAATTTGATTATATGCCTAAAGAACCAGCACGACAGTCCCAATTTTTCAACAAACTTATTGAGTCTGGATAACACATACTATCCAGCAATCAAACTTAACAAATTACTTATCGAGACTATTTCTAGCGAAATATCTCCAGATTTTCATATTACAACAGTGCCCAAAATTCCTTCAGTTAACTCTTGCTGACATCGAAATTTAGATTCACTGCAAAAAACCCCCAAAAAATAGAAAAAAAACCAATCGAAGTCCACCATCAGTTCTTCCCATCATCATCACTAATTAGTATTTATTTGAAACGTTTCTTGCTACTTCTCTCTTCGTTTCAAACTTGGTATTAATTAAAATTTCCCTTAAATTAAGAGCAAGTTTCAATCCACCTCAAAAGAAAACCGTACATTTCGTGTACTAAAAACCCAAAAGACTATAAATAAATTGTTCATCACGAACTAGATAAAACAAAAACAACAAAAAGTCTATCTTCAAGCTATGGTTGCTCCCGCCTATGTCAATGATATTTATGTGGACCATACTTTGTCTGCAAACTTAGATTCTACTTATGCCTTTGAAGGACCTGAAAAATTATTAGAACTCTGGTTTTGGAAATCAGAAAATGATTTGCCTGAAGGTTTCTCTTCAGAGGGCCTTAGATCTATTGCTTTAGAGCAATGGGTCAAGATCTTGGACTTGGTCAATTGCAAGATTTTGTCCATGAAGTCTTCCAAATTTATGGATGCCTACCTTTTAAGTGAAAGTTCCTTGTTTGTGTTCCCTCATAAGATGATTCTCAAAACTTGCGGAACAACCACTACTTTGGCTTGTCTCGACAAGTTATTTGAAATTATCCAGAATGACTATCTCAAGGGCCAGGAACTCAACTCCAAGACAATACACAGAGTTTTCTATTCCAGAAGATGTTTCATGTTTCCTGAAAAGCAAGCTCATATTCACAAGGATTGGAAAAACGAAGTCAATTTGTTAGACAAGCACTTTATCAACGGAAAGTCTTATATTGTTGGAAACCACAACTCTGATGACCATTGGTACTTGTACATGGGAGGCAGCAATCCGGAATACAGCCCTGCTAGTCCTGGTAAGCACGATCAGACCTTTGAGATCTTGATGACTGAATTGGATCCTGCCAGATCTGCCAAGTTCTTCACTTCGAGAAAGCCCGGCGCTGAGAGTTTGATCCAGTCAGAGGCCGAAGAGTCAGATTTGGGACACTCTATTGGTATGGAAACCATGCAAGAAACCAAACTCGATTCGATCTTTCTGCCATCCAAGCCCAGGAGAGTCACTCAATTGCCTTCGCCTTCTTTGTCAGATAACTTGGAATTGGACGAGGACTTTGAAGAGAACTGTTCGTTGGGTGAATCCAATTTTGCACCCACCGAAGGATCCAAAAAAGGCATCAACTTTATCCATGATGCGTTTTCATTTACTCCATGTGGTTACTCGTCCAATTCCATCAGTTCCAATTTCTCGAGTTACTATTATACTCTTCATGTAACTCCAGAATCTGGCTGGTCTTTTGCTTCATTTGAGACCAATTATCCGTTTGGAGATGAGCATGCCGAGGTTGATATCACCGATGTTTTGTGGAGAGTCTTGGACATTTTCCGTCCTAACCAGTTTTCTATGACTTTGATCAACCAAGAAGACGAATCCGACGAGGAATGCTTGATCAGGTTGCAAAACTCGTGCAAATCCTTGAAGGATTATTCTTACCAAAAACAAGAAAAGGTTATGTACGATTTGCAGGGCGAGTACAGATTGTTGTACTACAACTTCAAGAAGACTGTCTAATTGTTTTGTTTTATGTCTATTCAGAGATACTGAATGTTCGTTGTAGTTGGTTTAAGTATTATTTTTCTCTACAGGTGGTCGATCATTCAGTATTCTGATAATATATGATAAAATTACATAAAATTACTTGTAAATCATTGGTACTAAAGTAGAAACTGATGTAGATCAATAGGTAGCAAAGTAGAAATTGCATATAAATTCAATCAATCATAGTGCTCAATAGTTGCATTAACTACCAAATGTCTAGTTTCAATTATTGAGGCTCATTTTCAGCAATTAATGTGACTAGACGAACAGGCTTTTGATCAAATCTGATGGAAGCGTCCGATAAATAACTTAAAATTAATCTGCGCTACATTGTTTAGTTTCTAATTGACATAGTGTACTTCTTTTTAGTTACATTGAGATTAATATATACATATTAATATGGAATAAATAAAAGTTAAACTAATGTAGATTTTTTTATCATTCATTGGGATTTATTTTAGTAATTGAAATAGTTGGATCAACATATAATGACAAGAATGAAGCAAAAAAAATCTATCTATTTACTGATTATTAGTTAATTAGTTTACTTGAATTTCTTACCGAAGAGGATGACCTGTAATTGATCGTACATGGAGATAACACCGGCACCGGCGACACCTCTCAAGATGTTAGCACCACAACCCTTGAACAAGGACTTGACACCTTCAGCAGCAACAACCTTCTTGAAACAGTCGAAAGCACCGTTGTACTTGACGGCTTGACCAGAGGTCATCATCATTCTTCTTCTAACAGTGTCCAATGGGTAGGAAGCAGTAGAAGCACCGGTGGTAACAGTCCAACCTAACAAGAAAGAGGCCAAGAAAGATCCTTCCAATGGACCAACCAAGACAACAGGCTTCAAGGAATCGTACAAACCGAAGTACAAACCTCTGTAGACAATGATACCGACAACAGATGGACCGAAACCTCTGTATAAACCAGCAATACCATCAGAAGCTAAGGTCTTCTTGTAAACATCTAACAAACCGTTGAATTGTCTCTTACCGTCACCACCCTTGGTAGACTTAGCATCGTTAGCCAATCTGGTTCTAGCGTAATCCAAAGAGTAAACGAAAGCCAAGGAAGTGGCACCAGCCAAACCACCGGAAGCCAAGTTACCGGCGAACCATGGCCAGTAACCTTCGTCCTTCTTGAAACCGAAGAGGGCCTTGAACTTGTCCTTGAAGGCGAAGTTAAGGGCTTGGGTTGGGAAGTATCTGATAACATTGGCAGTGTTACCTCTCCAGAAAGAACCAACACCTTCTTGAGCGGCGGTTCTTCTGAAACATTCAACGATACCGTCGTACTTTCTGGCCAAACGACCTTGCTTGATCATTTCATCTTGGTTTTGAATCAACAACTTAACTCTTTCAATTGGAGCAGCAGCGGTCTTGGAGACGGCGGCGGAAACACCACCCATCATGAAATCAACGAAGAAAGAACTATCCATCTTGTAATACTATTTGAATATATTGGTCTATGACTAGATGCTAAAAGAATATAATCGAAAAAGGGGATAAATCTCACTTATATATTGAATCGGACTGCGCGCTGAAAAATTTGCTTCTGCCGGGGGGAATCGGGGGAGAAATGGGCAACCCTGATTGGAGGACGACGTGCCGGGTAACCCATTTTTGGCGAATCGTCCTGCAGGATGTTGCGAAAGGGCGGCTTCAGGTTATGTGCTGCTGACGTTCCGAGGGTGTATTCCGAGGGTGGGATCAACACCAATTATGCTTGGAGAGAAGGAGTTTCGAGACGACAGCGGTGGTGGTAGGGTGGTTACTCTGGCAATGGTGCGTTAGGGGTGCTGGCGCAGGACTTGGGATCGCCACATGAGCACGCCTCTTCAATTGGCGGGTACGGGTCTTGTTGGCAGAATCTACTTCTATTTCTCAATCCCCAATCATCGCGTAGCGCGTCGCTAGAAATTCACTACTGGCTGAACTATTCCACCTCGGTGCTCAGTTCCCCTTTGAGACTTATTTGGTGCGCCTCTAACATAGATAAATCCCGTGCGGCCCTACCAAGTAAGTATTGGCACTTTCTTTTTTTTTCCTGGGCTCTCTTCAGGCTGTGACACTCCGACCGTGCCGTACCGATTTAGCCAGGTGTTGCCGAGGACGCTACGTCAGTCCCCAGATTCGTGTCTACATTGATGATCTGGTCTTCCCTGTTACCTGTCGCCCAGTACCCAATTGTGCATTGTCAAGTTTACTACACCTGACCATTGCTTCTTTTTCAATTACCGTCTCATTGCTCTGCTCGGCTTTCCTTTTGCTGCCCCACTCTTATTGTTCGCTTCCGATCTCACCCTTCGAATGTTCTTTCTTTTGTACGACCTTTTCAATTTTCACTCTTTTCATTGGAGCGTGAAACCGCGGGGAGGACCACTTTATCACCGAAGCCAACCTTATACTAGTCTCCCCTTTCCCGTGCACCCAGAGAAGTCAACTCTTTTTTCTTTTTTTCTTTGTTGTTTTGGCTGCAAATACACTCGAACGACATTTAGCTTATAATTTATCAATTTTTTTATAAAATACTCATAAATATTACTTCTATAAACAACTTTTAATTCATACACTATGATGGGTTTCTTTTCACGGAGTTTTCACCATACTGTTCTGAAAACCGTCTGACCTCATTGGAAATTCTATTAGCATCCCGTTGGTTGTTATTGAACTCTTCCATGGCAATTTCTTCTGTTTTAATAGTTCCCAAATCTCCCGTCGAGCCATTGTATGTATCTATCAATGACGAGTTGTCGTAGTATGATGAGACTTTGGCTTTTCTTTTAAAAATATCTAGCACCGATCTTCTTTTAATTGGCAGCTGTCTTAGACCACTCGTTTCGGCATCTTCGCCCGTGTTTCTTGGGTCAAGCTGGTTACTTCTTTCGGGGCTTTTCTTGGTGTCTTCGAGGATGGGATCAACCACCACCTTTTCAGGTCTATGTACAAAATCGCCTTGTCTTCCGTTTTCAAAATCGCTACCCGAAGAACTGGTTGTGGTGTTTTTATAGAATGAATTTGCTGTTTGTGGCAGAGAGCTTGATCCTTCGGTGGATCCCACATCGTTGATCTTGGCTCTATTAGGATCAGTAGGATCATAGTCATAAGGGTACATGTCGAAATCACCTCTCTGGACACATTCTCTGATAATGTCGATGTCTTTTGGCCAATAAACTCTTTGGAGAATATCGTATATACATCTTGGAATAAGACAACAAACGATTCCAATGAAAGTACATGCCCAATACGAAGCCGAACCAAAGACTTGGGCTGCAGCTTTATAGAACTCGTCACTAGCAGTGGTGGCTGTCCAGACGCCAGTCCAGAAGAATATGACAACAATAGATAAAGCAACAATCAAAACAGACAACCAGTCCCATCTATACTGATGAGACAAGATGTACAAATTGCATGCGATACATGAAATACTGGTGACCACAATACCTATCCAGAACCTGTGATCCGCTGGTCTTCCACTCATATCCACAAAACCTGTCTTATACATCAAGTACGGGAAGAAATATGAAATGCATGCTTGATAAATGGCATCGATCATATATATCCAAAACTTCGTTTCGGTCCATTCAGATCTCAAAATACCGCTTCTGTAAAGCTGAGGCACTACCAAAGACACCTTGGCTTCTGCGTCTTGATCAAACACTCCCATAAAGATAGGAGGCAATGATGTGAAGGCCAAGTTATAGAACATCAAATAGGTGAATTCAAACAAGTAGGTCCCGTCAAAATTGCAGTAGATTCCGTACCAGAACAAGGAGAATGTAAAAATGGCATTTTTGTAGAAGAAACTAGGAATCATTTCACTGAATCTCTTGTAAGACCATCTTCCATGGGCCAACAACAATTTGGCCAAGAATCTGAACTGGCCTACGGCGTAATCCGATGACATAACTGCTTGTCTACCTTCTTCACCAGCAATACCTACACCGATATCAGCGGCTTGAATCATAGCCACGTCATTAGAACCGTCTCCAATAGCCAACGTCATAACATCCAACGTATCCTTCACAAGCTTCACAACAGCAGCCTTTTGAGCGGGCGATACACGACAACACAACACGGCCTTACAATGCTTGCAAAGTAACAAAAACTTACGCTTTGTATCAGGGTTCAACAAGGCGATCTTCAAGGCATCACCATCGATAACCACACCGAACCCTGGATCAGGAGGACTATGGTCGCCAATAGTAGCTTCCAACTCTTCTATCAGGCCAGTAGAATTGAAGTATCTGGTCAAGAAATGGCTGATCAAATAGTCAATTAAATTCGAATCTGATAAATCGTCGTAATTTGTAACGTTATAGTTCTGGATTTCATCTTCAGTAAGTTCTGTTTTTAAAAGTAATAATTCCATATCGTTTCCTAACAAGTTACAAGAGAAACCAATATTGATGGCAGTTTCGACTTTATCACCTGTAAGAACCCATAACTTGATACCGGCATCTCCAAGTAGAGAAATGGCATCTGGAACACCGTCTTGTAACTTGTCTTCAATGGCAGTACCACCCAACAAAATAAGTTCTCGTTCAATGGAGTCAGCGACAGCTTCCATTTTTTCTTCTCTATTGTCTAAAGATGAAGCAGCCTCTTGATGACGGGCATTCCACTCTTGATACTGGGCCCAGCTAAGTTCTCTTTGAGCAATACACAAAGTTCTCAAACCTTCAGTAGCGAACGATTCAAGGTTTTCGGACGTATAATCCAATACGTCACGGTCATTAAGTTCTTTCGACAATCTGCTATAGATAATCGAGTCGGCACCTTTACAGATCAACAATGCTTTGGGTTCGTCGTTAGGATTGGCAGGTGGAAGCTTGACAATGGTACTCATTCTCTTTCTAGTAGAGTTGAATTCTAAAGTATTCAAAACCTGATATTCTTTGGTGACTCCATGCTCTTCTACCAAGAAACCCTTCTTGGTGTTGGCTTTGAAATTGTATCCCAAAGCTCTGGCGGTTCCTACCAAAGCAGCTTCATCCGGCGATTGTGCTTTTAACAAGATTTTTTCTGGGTTTTTGGGGTCCTCTTCAACTAAAACAGAATGACATAATGCTAATGACAACATGAAGTTTTCATTACACTTTCTCTGGTGATCACCGCTCAATCCTTTGAGATCGTCAACAAACTCAGAAGATACAAACGTCAATTCATCATCATAAAGGTGGCTCATCTTGGAGTCGGCGTGAAGTTTCTGAATCATCAATTTGTGGTCTTTGGCAATAATTTCTCTTTCGACAGCAGCTTCAGTTTCTACATCCACACCTTGTCTCTTTCTCAATCCTGCCAATGCTTCAGTATAAGCCTTACCGTAAGAAACTCCACCAATAGTACATTTCTTGAATTCCATCAAGTTCTGGGTCAAAGTACCGGTTTTATCACTGAAAACATACTCGATTTGGCCCAAATCATCGGATATACTCCACGATTTAGGCGTACATGGATAATCCAATCTCTCGTAATACATCGCCACGTCCGAGTAGATAAAGAAAGCCTGGGCGGTTTTGATGATTTCAATGGTGATATAAAGCGAAATTGGCACCAAAGATTGGTACAAGATAAGTGCCACGAAGAAGGAGACAATACCGTTCGCGGCAGGGCTTCCTGCAATAGTCCCAAATTCGTAGTAGTCTCGCGATATACCTGTCTCTCGATAGTACAAACCGTTCACAAGCCCAGCAGCAAAACAGATAATGAATAAAATGATGAAGTTTAAGTAGACGTAGTAGTTTAAGTCTCTTGATATTCTCGACTGCTTAGTAGGGGTTATACCAGCATTTAACATGATTTTGGTGTCGTCACCGGTAAATGCTACAATTCCCACTACCCATTTGGTATTTCTCAAAGAACATCCTCTGAGCAATAAGTTGTTGATAGTAATGGATTCTTGACGAGGCTCGTTAGTTTGTGAATCAAGATACCTTAAATTACCTTGGTAAGAATACAAGTTGGGATGAGGACCTTCACTATCGATCTGGAACTGGTGGCTGATCAAATCGTCAGCCTTTTCGATCTTTTGATCAAGTGAGCCGTACTTCAATGCTTGCCTGACTTTTAAGTTAGTTTCACCATCCAAATTCTTGGTTTCGACGTAACAACAGTTGTCGGCATCACTAGTAGCTAAAATGATCAAATCGGCCGGGATTTCGTCGTTGTTATATATTCTGAGCATATCACCTACTCTTACGTCTTTCCAGTACTTCTTGGTAAACTTGAGGGTTTTTTGCCTGTGTTGATGATGCGAATGCTGGAACGATCTACGATTATCGGAGAATGGATTACCGGAATGTTCCATCATGCTATCAATGGCAGTGGTATCATTTCCTACAGCAGAGTCCATTGAGGTACGGCCTGCAAACTGACTATCAAACGACTTTCTCGCCTGTGCAGGGTCTTCGGCCCCACCCCATTGTTTTTCACGTTCTTTTTTGGCTCTTCCTTCCTTAGTCAAGTTTCTTTTGGCTTTACCAATTCCTTTAAACAAGAGCCTCGAGTTGAGTTTCTTAAATCTTCTCCACAACGAGACCTTTTCGTCACTAACATTGTTGTTTTCAAGAATATAATCAGTGTCATGCCTTTCTTGGGTCAATATATGAGTGATTTGGTTATTGATTTCCATATCTGTCAGGGTTCTTCTGGAGTCTTCGATGGCATCTTTAATAGCAGTAATACACACAATGACAATTAATGGCACGGCTGCTAGCACAGGCGATGGAACACCGAATATATCGAAAGCACCCAAAATAATTAACGACAAAAAGTAGATATTTGCCACATTGTTAATGAACTGGTTCCAGATATTTTTGGGCACGAAACTTAATGGCGTATACTTTGTGGTTCTGATTTTGTTTCTAGGATAATTAGTCAACGGATGACCAGTTTCTGGGTCCCTGAACTCGTCTGGAAGCTGTTTGTTGAACACAATTGTTCTTTTTTCGTCTTTCCTATCAGTCGCTTCTTTGGGCTCTGCATATTCAGGAACATTTTCTTCGTTCTCACCATTGTGCGGTGACCCGTAATCGTCAATTATGTCTTCTTCGATAGTATTGGGTCTTCTGATGGAGTCTAGCCTCCTTGGTTTCTTATTTTTGGAGCGTGTATGTCTCAAACTGCCATGGCTAGGGCTCAAAAGACCCTTAAGAGTCTTTGAACGGCTCAAGTTTTCTTTCTTGGGTCTTCCGTGCTTATTTCTGGTGGTACCCCACCGATGCCTTTTCATGAGAGTTTCATTTCTATCCAACTTAGCATTCGCAGGGTCGTCAAGATGGTAAAACTCTTCGGAATCTTCGTCGCCCGGCTTCGTGGAAAGATCAAATGATTCTTGTATGAATGGAGATTGTGGTTTTTGTAAATCGTAGACTTCGTTTTCATGTATGACATTCCTTTGGTCTAGAAACGGCGACTGGATTCCTTTGGATGAGTGTATTGACATGGTAGGAGACAGAATGGCGGGTCTATGCGAATTGCTAGAGCTTCCAGAGGGAATTTGGAACCTCAAAGACGATTTTCGCCCAGGGGTAGACGGGAATCTGCTGTGATCTACGTTGATATTGGGAGTAGGCATGGCCGACCCAGCGGTGGTGAAACTGTCGTTATCAGATGGTCCTTCATGGAAACTAGTGTTTGCAGATCCAGATGATGGTGCTGACTCATGTGTGAAGTTTCTGGCACGGGGAGGCGAAGATATGTTGATGGAATCACGGTTGGTTTGGCTGCCACTATCGTTTAAGAAGGAAAACGAGCTATGGGTGGTGTTCAGCTCCTGATAAAACACCGAATCTTCATGTTCGTGGTCCTCAAAAGGGCTATTTTTATCTTTAGACATCCTCTAGTCTAGTGTGGCCCTTGCGTTGAAGGGACAATAACGAGTGCGGTACTTGCAAGATGGTTCGGATGAATAAACAAGCCGGGTTGTGATGAATTAGCTATGGTGCGATGAAGTAAGATGAGAACAGGTAACAAGATAAATTACTAGTGTTCGGGCTGAATGTCCCGTCCGTACCGGGTAAGTTGGGTAAGATGAAAAAAATAATCGAAAGGAGGTTACGATTTAAAATGTGCGCGATTGCAAAGGAAGTGGCTAAAAGGTGATCCGATGCAAAACAGGGCCCTGGCGACAAAATTTTGAGGGCGCAGTATTTGAGTTTGAATAATGCAGTGCCAGTGACTAGAACAAGACGTAGACACTAAAGATACACGAGCGGTCGAAGGAGTACGAGGTGTGGAGCCGACCGAGAAAATTGCGAGTCCATTAGTAAGAAAGTCGAAACGCGGATATTGCGCGCAGCCAAGAGAATCTGAAGGGATGACTAGCGAATAGAATGTAAACTAGTAAACTATCTATAGTGGTGCTGGTGTAGAAACAGAGCGTAGAGTGTAAAGAGAGTGTAGAGACAGAGTAGAGACAAAGTGTGCAAACCAGGCTTATTCAACTTGAATGTAATCTAGCAACACAATAAGATGTGTACTAAAAGAGACGAGCCCGATTCCGTCCGCCGCGATATGATTTGGTAATATGACCGAGCCGAACGAACTGACAGGTAGTACTAAAAAAAGACGCGAACGGTTTGCGTGGCGCTATGTTGCCCAGATGGATACGATGAGGTGGCTGGATGATTCGAAGGGGCCGATGTAGTCGAAGGACCACTTCCTGGTACCTCATGGTACCACATGGTAACAGGCCAGCGGAGGAGTTCTGTGCTGCAAACCATCGCGGTTATGGATAGGCTCCAGAAGTGATCCGGCCGAGTACTACTAAACTTTAAAATCTAATTCGGGCATCATGTGATTATATAACTGTATATACACATCTCTCGGAGATGATCGACATTGCATCGGGTCGTACGGTTATATACTGACTACACAGTGACTAGTTTCTCGGACGTGACTAACCTTTTTTGGTGGGTACACCAGAAAAAACGCTTCTCCGCACCAGACTCAAGCATGCATTGGATGCAACGGGACATAACCTCACCTAAATGGGCAAGTATTCGTAGATGTTCATTTCTGCTTGACAGCATACTTGGCTGTCCACTCCTGAGCGACTTCAATGGCCTTTTTCTCATCTTTTTTCCAGTCCTCCGCCACATCGTTGGCCAAAGGATCGTCTGGATTTGGCGCGCCTAACAACGCCTGGATCGATAGTAAGATCGTCCGGATCTGTAATGCCGGACTCCAGTTATCTTTCAACACATCCAAGCAAATTCTGCCCAACTTGTCGATGTTAGGATGATATATCTTGGTTAAAAACCGCACTTTGGGGGCACACATGGGGTAGTCGTCTGGCAAGTAGAGCTCTAACTGGAACTCTCCGTTCGCGTAGGGACTGGACGAGGGCCCGTCGATCGTCACTTCAAAGTACCTAAGGTTTTCTTCCAGCGGCGTGGCAGTGATGCCCGGAACAGGATCTGACACCAACCGCTCTGTTTCCTTGATAATTCTCTTGGGTAATGCAGCCATTCTTGATCTGTTTGCCAGGTTTGCTTAGTTTATCCTCCCTTTCACACCCCAGCAGTCGCACCTAGTCGTGCGCCCACCACATCCTCCAACTGGCTTTACAAAGATGTCTAGCAACGGCTCTTCTGACCAACCACAATGCCTCCCACCGTTCGACCCACTCCACCATTCTCACACAGGCTAGTCGTGGGGACAATAGCCACTCTTGCTGGTATATATGTGCTCAGGGACGCTGGAAAAGACTTTGAGTACGTGAAGTTCGAGCCGCATTCACCGGAAGAAATCGAGAGAAGAAAACGCGAAGGTGTGGGACTTCAAATGAAAACATTGGAAACTAGAACATTGGACTACACACCCGAAGCCAAGGCCAGGCTTAAGAAGTTGGTGGAGGAACAGAATAAAAACAGTGATCAAAGCACTCAAAATGTGGGTGATTCACCCAAATAGCATACTTAGTTAAATAACTTAAAATATAATCATCATCATCGCATGTAACGACAATCGAGGTGACATTGGCGAAATTACAAATCAGGTCCTCTCAAGTAACTGTAATGTACTGCCAGGCAGGTGAATCTGTCGCTTAGCATCGTTCCGACACTACATTTCGTTAAGCGTATCATTGCATACACCGACCTACCTGCAAATACTGTAGCCTGGGTACCAATGCATGCAATTATAGAGCGGCATAATTGGACCTAAAATTTTACTCAGTTTGCCAAGATGAAAAAATGACTCTAGCCAACCATGTGTGCGGAGTCAAGCGATGATGCTATATCTCATCTTACGTTGTTGAGAATTATCAGCATTTGGCTGTAGTAATGTTGATGTAACATTTGGCATCTCGACGCCTCAAATACTCAGCTCGCAAAATTGAGACAATAGACTCTCAAACACTAGCTAAAAATATCATTGCCATTGGTCAACCATATGCGAGTAATTTAGGAACGAATCTTCGGTGTGTTACGCACGCTCTTTAGTCAAAGCGCACAAAGTTCACAATATATTAATTGTGGTCCCTGACAATGGTGCAATCGCTCTCAATCTATACGCGAGTATATTGTCTGAAATGAAACGATCTAGCGAGCCATTCCGAAGGAGCTTGGCGGTGTACCTTCACACTACATTGATTGCAATCTGGTCCACCCAGTTTTGAACCCCAATAGCATCTCGATCTCAAGCTTAGAACCTGAGATAAAAATTATCTTCGCACTAGGAATATTTTCCGCCGCCAGTCGTACTTAATTCTCGCATGTATTCCCTACGTATATCGCAGAAAATTTTTTTCTGCAACATGAGGACTTCTTCGAGAGCCCCTCACATATGACCCCTCAGATTTTTGTAAGATTAGACGGTTAGGCTTATTCAGTTATTTAGCAATTCAATTTAGTGTAAACACTCAAATAGGCGGATGAGATAAAGTGCGAGTTGCTAAATATTGTTGGGTGAATTTTTTACCGACCCTCAATTGCGCAATTCAGTGCAATATGGATATGGCATATAGTTGACAGCTTCCTACAGTTGGATCTCTCTTTCATTTCTTGGAACTTGTGCTCTGAAATATACCCCACTAACTTTGCGCCGTAGATATTTTGGTGAGCCCTGTTCGTAAATGTGACACAAAACACTAGTTTGGAAGGGTTAGTTGAACGATGGTCGTAAAACCGTTCCGTCCGAAAAGTACCTCTCTATAATACTTTATTTTTCCTATGTGCGCATCAATAGGACATATCGCCTATCACCAACCCGAACGGTACAAACACATTTGTAAAACAACTCATAAACCCCACCTGAACATCGTGGCACATAACTCGCTATGTTGTGGAATTAAGCGGTGCCGTTGGAATGAACGAATGGGCTCCATTTTCGCCCAGAAAATTGACGTAAGTTTATTCTGCGACGATTGCTCAAAATCTAATGCATGCTGATTCATTTTAGACATTAAGCATTTTACCTAGATGTTGGATCAAAGAAGGTTGGACCTAATTAGTCCCTTCAAGGACTGAATAGGTCTGATTTAACACAATTTACATGCTTACTACGTCATACAAATTTGCTACCAGGAGGCTTATCCAACGAAAAAATCTAAACCTTCAATCTACGTACTTTTGGACGTAGCCACTAGCAATCAAGTAAATTAGAGCCATTCTGTAGAATTGACAGTGTATCTCTGTACCCCACCGATATTGATCTAATCCTCGGTTCATTTGTTCCTCCTCTTATCCATTGTGTTACTCTCACGAGTATTCTGAAAGCAATCAGCGACCTCACTAGGTCAAAATCGATCAAAAACATATGGAAGAAACGAAGTGACACAAAACCATTTCCCCACATTTCATCTTAACGCTGAAAAATACTCTGATTGCAACAGGTTAAGCTTTTGGAGGTACTTAGGAATCTAACTGAAATTGGGGTAAGTGGGGGGTACTGGGTGGTGGCTGATTATACCTGCAAGCGCTATCGGTTATTGTCTGTACCAGGACAGAATTACATGGCTCAAGAAGAGGTCACATATCTAGATCAGCAGAGAATGCTTCGTCTCCCCCCCTCAAGTGGCCTAAAAGAAACCTGACACCAGAAAATAAAAAACGCAATTTTAGTCAATGTGTTCTAGGTTTGTGACAGGCGAGGGGGCTCAAAGGTCCTACGGGAGCGGTTAGTAGATATTTTCCGGCACTCCGAGATTGATCAACTTGCCCCTCGAGGGGTATTCGAATGGGTCTTCGGATGTCTTCAGCGAAACGATACATGTGATGATCTTCACAGTATTCTTTGGATAGAGCTACGTAGATTGATGTAGTAAATGATTCGAAAAGGTTATAATGATAATCAACATGGTACAGTAAGAAAGTTGCCCAATTACAAGGCAAAGTTGATGATGTATCATTTCGTAAAGTCCATAGCAAATTAGGCCAACTCTCTGGAGTCAATGACTATTCAGGAAGGTCGGCGGTGGTTCAGCACATGCCATTAGGACTAATTAGTCCACCTACATATTAGCTAGGAAAAAGTGGAGAAGATATTATTATTTGTAATTATTTTGCCGCATTGCTGTCACCGCTAGAGGGGTATATATTTTTAGTAATTGCGAAAAATAATGTTAGGGCATTTACTAAATAGGCAAAAGAGGAGTACTTAGACTACCTGTTTAGTCGCAATTGAAACTGATGTCTTTACCCAAATAGGAAATTATATAATTATTCTGCAGCAACCACTTGCAGCGTGCCTACATTGTTCACAGATCAATATCCGAAGGGGTTTGTGAATTCGACTATGATTTTAGGTTACTGAAGCCTGACATACTGTGGTTTGATCCTTTAGGCTTTTTTGTTACCGGCTGACCCCTCACCGCTTTTTCACGAGCCGTGTGCTCCGTGTTATGCAACAATTCGACCCCACCACTCGTACCCGTTGGTTACCACAAGGTACTCGGCACTGTCACCAATTGTTAATGTAGCCACATACGGCGCACCAATGTTCGTTGTTCGAGCGGCAGCCTCTTGCTTGTTTACATCTTCCTCAACATTTACCTAAAGCATCTTAAATTACCTACATAGATTTCCATGCAATCACTTTACCAAGAAAAAACCAAATACAGCATAACCGTTGACCACCCACATCCTAGTACTAATCAGTTTAATGCCACTTTCCTATTCTGATTATTGGTATTTACTTGATACCAAAAGGGCAAGTGCATTGACGCTTTTCTATTGTTCGATTCTATTGTTAAATTATTTTTCGGTCTAAAATCTCGAGGCTCCAAACGCAATTAGCAGCTCCATACTCAATTGATTAGTTAGGGTGTAGAGCGCATTATCGATTATTTTCATTTAACGAATTGGGTAGTATGGCATCTGGTCTGTTAGGTATCATTCCGCAACATAGTCCGATGTATTAAGTAAAAAATAAACTCAATTTACATACCCCTCTAGTGAAATTGGGTGCAGACAATAAGACGATATGCGTCAGAGCAGCTCTGACTATGATCAAGGCCATTGCAAATGGAGTGGAAGGCCCTGGAGAATTGTAAGGGTCAAATCAAATAAATACCCCGGTATTTCCCACTGGATCATATTTGGTTTGTCTAATATTACTTGATACTTACACTATCAATTCTCATACTACTACTATACATATAATATGACTCCACAAGTATTACCACCTGCCAATGGCAAAAAGCTTTGGAGGGTTAAGAGATCAGTCTCCACTGGTAACATTGGCACTGACTCTCCTTCATACAGCTCATTGGAATGCTTGAACAATTCCTTGAAGATCTCTGCTGCTGCTGGTAGATTTTCAGTTCGCAGGCCTCCTATCAGAAGACCTAAGAACAGACCTGGAAAGCCAAAGGACTTTGTGTTTGTGAACTTGTCTCCTGTTAAAACCGAAGATGCTGAGACTTTCTCTGATGCTGGTACCTCTTCATCTTCAAGCTCTCCTTCAGAATCGCCCTTAGAATTGGGCTCCATGCCATACTCACACAATGCCAAATCAAACATGTTCGATTTGCCTCAATTGAATGAGTCAATGTCTTCTTTGAGTGACAACGACTCGCTTCTTTCTTCATTTAACTACATACACGAAGCTCCAGTTGAGTCAATTCCATCTTCAGTTCAATCGAGCCCTCAAGAAGACTGCATGGGTCTTGGAATCATGAACTTGGATGTGCAAAACTGGGAACAAAACCCATACTTCCAAGAGAAGAACCAAGAACAAATCGACGCTCAATTGTTAAACCAACAATTGTACGGCTACCAACATGCTATGATGGAACAATACAAGCAAATTCAGTTTTTGAAACAGCAATTGATCCAACAAGCACAACAAACCCAACAAGCACAACAGCCAGTACAGCAAGAAACTGTCGCTACACCTTCCGCTAACTATCACAAAAGATCCAAGTCAGTTTTGGAAAACCCAAAGAGAAGAGGTAGTGGCCAGTTTCACTTCAAATCATACAACGGTCCTAATAAAAAGCTCAAGCAAATGAAGCTTAGAAGAACCGTTTCTGAACAAGCTCCTTCAAAAGTCTCTCAAACATCGTCCATGCTCACATCGCCTGAAATGTCTGGTGCAGGCAAAGGACATGCCTTGGATGATTTCATGATGTTCAATGATTCGATGCCTTTGTTGAACTACAAAGAGGCTACAGTGGTGCCAGCACAGGCTGCCGAAGACTATCAAACTTATACCCCAGATTCAGAAATCTCTGAAGATGGTCTTTCGTTACCTAAACATTACGACAATTCCTTAATTTCTGGTTGTGGAATAGATCAATTCTTGTTGCTGAAACAAGAAGACTTGTTTGCTGGTTTCGTGCCGCTTTAAACGCAGATCCAACTGCTCCTGTTACGCTTGTGATGACTTTTTCTTTTCTACGGAATACTTTCAATTTTTCGGTTGTACAATACTACTACTTTCAAAACAATATTATTTATTGATAATGATGATGATACCCCATTACCCCAGATATCTAATCATACTGCAAAATACCTCAAATACCCCAGTGCTGCAATTGCCCCAATACCCCATTATTTATTATCCATTTTCGGCTTATTCGGTGACCATCAAAGGTCAAATATTTTATCAGAATTTCTTCCCCAGTGATGCTTTCGGTTTTCTACATTACTCCACATTTCGGTGCGAAAGTACTTCGCTAATATTTATTTTTTTATTTTTTGTGTTTTTCTAACACTCAAAATTTTTCTATGCATGATGCTCGCTTCGTATTTATTTCACACGCACGAGCTTTTCGATGGCTTTATTTTCTTACTACCTTCTTCTTTGGCTATGGGATTTTGCCCAATTATATACGAGAAATCAATAACCTGGTTAATATTTAAAGAGTTGTAGATCATTAGAATCCACTAGTCTACAAAGATTTCCAAGCTAGGCCACACACAACTTTTTCTTCTTGAAGTCAAATGTGGTATTTGCTAATATTCCCTGATATTTCCTAATTGGGTAAATTGATAATGTTTAGTTTTTCTGGCCCAAATAGGAAATTTAGTTCCTAGTGTCCCCATGGGGAAGTATCAATGCTTCTTAGTCAATAGATATTGATCTCTGAGACATTCCGTCTGGTTCTTTGTTATACGAAACATCTTCTATGCAGCCGAGTATTGAGTTCTCCTCCATTCCGTCTAAAAGCTTATCCTGTGATATTTCTTCGTCATGTCTGTAGTGAGGCTGTGTAACATCTGTTCACTAGATCCATAACTGTTGAGTTGCTTTCATGAATATTGACATTCTAGTATCACGATGCATGGAGAGTTAACTTAAGTCTCTAACTTCAACGCCTTCGTACTTTTGAGATCATGGAAGTTTCAGAAGAGAATCGCAGTCCTTTTTATCTCTTCGTCAAAGCAACGTCCCACCCTATTACTGCCACATCTGGTAATTCTCCATATCATGTCCAACCATCAAATCTTCTGATGAACGATTCATTCACTAAAGTTATATCCATATCGGGATTAGACCCTGAATCTATGATTCAACTGTGCATTGCCTAAAATGGACGTGTTTCTCGATTAGGCTGTTTCTGCGAACTTCAATTTTTGACTAATCGGTTAATATATTTCAATTAAGAATTTTCGCAGCATTACTCGAATAGGATACCCCAGAATCTTCGCCAGTAACAGGCACAATACCAACGGTTATTACCTGATTCTGAATGAGGCTTGGGGATGTTTGATCACGTAGCCTAAACTGGCCTGGATCCTAAATTTCCTAAAACTGCAACTACGCCCTAGACAGCAAAGTTCAATCGTTTTAGCCAGCCCATAAAATATGCCATATTTCATGTCAGGTCAGATGACTGCTAGATACAGTATATTCGGTACGACTATTACTTGATTCGGCTCTATGATTACATGACTGCGCCTGAAAGTTCTAAACTCCATCTGGGTGTGTGCGCTGCTTCAATTTGCATATATGTGCATTTTATGTAAAATCCCAACTCTTTTCGCAACTTCTCCAGTCAACAGTCGCTACTCAAAATCTGGTAATAACTCACCCGTAATAATAAAGCCTCGACTCGTCTTGGTCATTACCTTACATATGTTCTAGAATTTAATAGAACATAGCTATTTCCATTGCTAACCCTCATTTACTTATTTGTACTGTATAGGGTAATGATAGGATTTCCAAATATAGCTACAATTAGTAAAGAATTACATTACTTTTTCGATCAGTTTACCTATATGTCAACATTCTATTACCAACTTAGATATTTAGCCCTGCAGCAAATGAACTAGTTATACTCCTTATATCATCCTCAATATTTTTATACTCGCCCTTAAAAGCTTTGTTGTTTTGCTGCAACTTATTGAAAAAGTTGGTGTTGATTTGAGCGGAGGAATTATAGGTGTTACTTTGGTCGGTTTTGCCTAAAGTTGGCCATTCTTCATTATCCAATTGCCGATCATCACGACTAGTAGCCTGATAAGATAAAACACTGGCGGTGTCGAAATCAGTGAAAGTGCCGTTATTTGTGGAGGGGAGTCCAAAAGGAGGTCTTTGGCCAGGACGGAAGTTGCTCTTGTGGGAGTTGGGGTTATTCAACTGAACAACCGATAATTGTAAGTTGTCCAAAGGTCCATCCACAAGGCAACCCTTTTCTCTGAAGTGGACCAACAAATGGTTCCATAACGAGTTTCTACATAATGCACGAGGATTACCCAAGATGGCCAAGCCAAACTTGGCTCTGGTTATAGCAACATTCATTCTTCTTGGGTCGCTCAAGAAACCAATAATCTGTGAATCATTGGCTCTAACACAACTCAAGATAATGAAATCTTTTTCTCTTCCCTGGAAAGCATCCACACTTGTCACTTCCACTTCAAGGTACTCGTCCCTTCTATCAATTAAAGTGCTGTTCATTGTCATATATTGGACAATGTAGGCTCTTTGGCCCTCGTAGGGAGTAATGACACCGATCTGCTCGGGTTTTATGCCGTCTTTAAAGAGTCTGGTGATGATTTTCTCTACATTCATGGCCTCGACTCTATTCAAAAACGAGTTCCCGCTTCCACTGATTTCTTCTTTACCATAGTTGGCCCAGAACATCATAGGGTTGGACGCAACCGGCCAAGGGAAGGTCGAGTCTTTGATCAAACGCTGCTGCGAAGTAACACCATTTTGTAATGAGCCTTCGTAGAACATGTTACTGGGGAATTCCGACAAACAAGGGTTCATTCTGTACTGGACTTCCAATCTGATTGGCACATGGCCCAATACAACCAATCTTTCAAAGAGAGACTGCTTCAAACCTGCGTCTGCGGCCTTTTTGTCCAAGATTACAGGGCCCAATTGCTGATGGTCACCCACCAATATGACTTGTTTTGCACCCTTGACTATTGGAATAAGAACCTCGGGCTCGGATGCTTGGGTGCTTTCGTCGATCAAAACGGTTCTAAACTCGGTATCGGCCAATCTCTTGTCGCCAGCACCCACACAAGTACAGCAAACTACATCACATTGGTTGAGAGTCTTGCGTTCTGCAGCTCTGATGGCTTTGATCAAGCTCTTGGAGTCGCTGGCAGATAATTCGCCCAACTTCTTTTTGAGTCTCAACAACTTTCCAAGTAAACCTTTAGCGTGCTTGTTTACTATGTTATGCAACGCTAACTCGCTTACTGAACTCTCTACGTCTTCTCTTGACTTTGCGGTGAGCCTAACAACCTTCAAGCCCAAAACAGCGAGCTTAGCTGCCAAGTGGTCCACTGCGACATTAGAAGGAGCACAAACCAAGATCTTGCCCTGGTTAAGTTTCGACAAATGGTAGATAATAGTTGCTGAAGTAACGGTTTTACCAGTACCAGGAGGACCCTGAATAAGCGATAACGGGCGCTTCAAAACCGACCTTACTGCATTAGTTTGCGAGGCATTGAGTTCGGTAAGTGTAGGAATGGAAAATTTGGAGGGTAATTTGACGTCAAACTCGATAGGTGCCACTTCATGCCCAAGCAATTTATGATAAATGTACCCAGAAACCGACTCTTGGTTCAAAGCAAAAACTCTCATAGCCTGCTGCATTCTGTCATAAGAGACACCTTTCCACACGAACTCAGCCGTGAATCCAGTAGTGAGATGAGTAGGAGGAGGGGTTTTCGACGGGTTCAATTCTAAGGTGAACTCTTCCAGGTAAGAATTAGGCAAGCGAATAATAAATCCTCTGCCTTCCCAGGGCTGTTCCAAACCACTATAACGCAAGAGAATTTCGTCACCCACAGCTACTTTAAGAGCATTGCTTTCGAATGTCGATAAAGTGAACGATGCCAAGTGACGGCTATTCAAAGCAATGGCCCATTTGACCAGAATATGTTCCAAAGCCTGGCTCTCTTTCAAGTTTTTATCGTACTCACCTTCCAACTGAATTAAGGGCGCAAACGATCTCTGGTACTGGAAAGCGTCGTTATATCTCATTAAAATAGGCAAGACCTCCTCCTCTTCGTTGTCCTTGTTGTCGACATCATCTATGGTTGCAGCCCTATTAATTCTCCAGTGGGCCTCAAGCTTAGTGATTTGCTTATGTGTGATGAGCCTGGCATTAATGAGCTCTTCGTCATTAGGAATATTGGCCACCCACGGCAAAAACTGTCTGTTTTCAATGAGAGCCTGCCAGTGGCTTGTATCCCAAACCAAGTCCTTGGACTGGGCACACGGCAATCTACATAAAATCACTACCACAGACTCTTGTTTGGCACTCACAAAGCCTAGTATAAATACGTTTTTGTTGCCGCAATTGTAGCATTCCAACGTGGTGTCGCCCAAGTCGGAGTCTTCGTGGAGAGCCACCTGGTTGTGCCTGGATAAGACCAAATGTGTGACAATATGGGATCCGGTCGAGTTGGCGTTGGAGTTGCAGAACCACTTGTTACAGGTATTGCATTTGACCACGGTGTTGGTGGTATGGATGCCACAATACGCACAAGCGTGCTCTGGCAATGCCTGTTCGGCGTCGTCGAAATCGGCATCATCGACAAGATCCTGGATCTCTTGAAGATCGTATTCGTTGTCTTCATCGTCACCTTCATCTTCGTCTTCATTTCTGTATTCTTTAAGGTCTTTTTCGAGTTGTTCAGTGGCGTCTGAGTCGTAAGCTTCATTAGTAATTTGGGAGCCTGGACCGCCACCAAAGCCGGGACCGCTGTTACTTTGGGCTACCTGGGGTGAAGCTGCATCGCTCTGGGGAGTATTTCCACCAAAGTTTTGAAAAAGAAGGTCGCTCATGTGGTCAGATCAACTGAACATTTACCGTAGTAATAATTGAAGATCAGTAAATTTTAACCAAACAATTTTTCGCAAAAAATGGAATAGAAAATAGATAAAAATAATAAGTGAAAGGAGATAGAGAGGAAAAGAGAGCAGGGGGAAATGAGAGAGGAGACAAAGAAGGGAAGTACGAGGTAGGTGGTACCTTCTAGTTGCGGCATGTATATGTTCGACACATATATCAGATCGCCACTGTCCTCTTGATAGTGGGCCCCTGCTCTCGCTACAGTCTCTGCGGTTTCTCACTATTCTAGCTATTCCAATTTTCAGTTCATCGTATTTTCTCACTATTTCTCACTAACCTTACCATTTAGTAGTCGCACCTCTAGAATCGTACGTTCCAATGCAGCCGTCACCCAACGCCTCTACCTACTTTATTCCCCTATTTGTTTCCTCTTGCTACATACCACCCTCCCATCCCATCTATACATTCTCTTCTACTGCAACATCCCCTGGTGTCTCCCGTCTCTTCTCTACCCTCGCCGCTTTCCTCCTTAGCCGTGTCTCACCTGCTTCTCACATGACTTCTCACAGTACCTAGACGAGATTACACAATTGTAACGCGTCCAAATCAATTCCTGAGTGTTTCATGTGTACCAATACGAAAACATACCATAAAAAACATTGACCTGACTATTCGTGCTCGGCTCTATCACCGTATATCACTAATTCAATTGAAGTTTGGTCAATTACTATGAGACCTTCACCCTACCACAAATCTATGGTCCGTGACAAGGGGGTATTCAAGGGCCAGAACTTCTTGATCTCCACCGATTCCATCAACTGGATCCACCTGTACGCCCTCGCCATCACCGAACACGGCCAATTATACTCCTCTGACGAATCTCAAAATCACTATTTGTTGCTACAAGCATTACAGGCCTGCTCAGTCCAGATATTTCCCACCTTGTCCCAAGCCAATAACCAGCTGCAGCAGCGTCAAACCACACGCAGAATCATACCAAAGAAAACCAACGAACCCAACTCCACAAACGAATCCGATGAACCTCCTGTAATATTTATCAAGACGTACGAAAACGAAAGGCTCTTCATTAAGGTGCCTTCCAGATCCAATTTTGGAAATTTGGTTAGCGCATTGATCGTATGGCAAGCTCTTAAACCTCAGGGACTTGTTAAAAAGTGGTACTGCCAAAATAAAGTCGAATCTTCCAATGCCTCGCTGGAACCCCACGAGCTTTTGGTGTGTAGATTTAAAGTGTACGGCCCTATTCCAGCCAAATCCAAGAACTTGAACATTGTCAGGGGCCCAAAAGCTCCTATTTACCAGCCCAAAATCAACAATTCGCTGGGCGAATTCCTCCAAAATGACCATAACAATAACGTGAATGCTCATGGGTCTGGCTTGGGCATCCATGACGACAACAATAATATCAATGAAGGTTGGTTTTATACTATGGGAGTATTGAAATCCAACGGAATCCTTAACTTCATCTCTGAATTAGACGGAACATTATTATATTCCATCGATATCAAGTCAATTATGTCCTCAGAGATCAGAGAAGTCCACCATTCACTCTATAACAGCTCAAATGTCTTATTCATAGGCCAGTTGAAAGAACTTAGGTATAATAATCTCATAAAAACCACCACTACTTTGACCATTGACCAGTACACTACTCCATTTTTAACCAGAGAAGGCAAAGTTGTGCCTAATAACCAGCGAGTATTGGTGGAATTTCCTCTCCATATTGATCTAGAAGATTGGTTTGTGGGATTAAATTACTTTGCAAAGAGAGAATATATTGGTTCTTATAGTCCTCTGCTGAAATTGATACAAAATAACCAAATCCCGCAGCCCAATCCAGACACTTCCATATCTTCAGACGACCATGATCATAAAAACGCCAATACCAGTTTCTCCAGCACCAGTACATCCCATTCAAACCACACTTCTAGTCCAGCTAGTCTTGCTGACTTGAATATCGATAGTTTTAGGGTTTCTAAAAAGGTGTCTATTGATATTATTGAAGCAAAATTCGATAATGTGCCGCCTACAAATGGTAAGTTGCCCCAGGGAAAAATATACACTGAGGTGAGAATGTGGGGCATGCCATGGTCTAGAACTGCTATAGTAAACCATACTTCGAACCCGTTCTGGAAAGAAGAGTTTTCTGCTGACTTGCCTATTCTGGCCCAAATGATCCATATCTTGATTAAAAAGTGCTCCTTCAGCGATTCAGGATACCTGGGAGGCGATAAAGTCATCGGAACGGTATACGTAACACCCGATATTCTTACAAAACAGGTCAGCACCAGCTCAACCATTAATGTCGGCTCTGGTTCTGGTACAGGTATAAATGTCAATGGCATGAAGACCCATAACGGCAACAACTTATCGGTCTCAACCTTACCTGGCCTGAATGCTTTCTCCACTCAAAACTTCAACAATGATATTGTCAGGTTATCCATCTACGACTCATCCAATCTTCCAATAGGAAAATTATTAATTAATGTTAAGCTCAAGGAATACCACATTTTGTCTCCCAACTACTTCAAACCGCTCGAAAGAATGTTGACAAATGCTCCCATGAAAGACTTGATTAAGTTCTGCAATGAAAGCGTGCCTACTTCAGAGTTTGAGTATGTCAGTTTAATTATGTTGGATATCTTTCAAAGTTTGGGAGTCGAAGATCAATGGTTCAAATCTTTGATGGAGGTTGAGTTGGTTAATGTAGACAAGTTGACCAGAAAGAATTATGCCAAAAGAAACAGCCAACAGGGAGTCACTGTAATTACACCTGGGGTATCTACTAATGGAGAAACTAATGGCAATGGCTCTTCTTCTTCAAATAATGTATTCAACACCTTATTCAGAGGATCGTCGATTTTCTCCAAATCTCTCGAAAAGTATAACCTCAGAATAGGCCAAGAGTACTTGGAAAAGGTCTTTGGGGACTTCTTCGCCAAGATATCGGCCGAAAAGAAGAACTGTGAGGTCGATCCTCGGTACGTAAAGATCCAAGTGAGATTGCTAAGAAAGGGAAAGCCAATTGACGGTGCTGAGGGCGAAGATGACGACGATGATAGCGATCTGGACAGTGATGTAGACTCGGATGTTGAGAGAGAAAGCGATGAAAAAGTGAAGAAAATGGTCCAGGAGAATTTCGAGAATTTGTACGGATACGCAGAGGAGATTTGGCACAAGATATACGTGACATCCAACGATTTGCCGCAACAGATCCGGATCCAAATGAAGAATTTCCGGACCAAAGTCGAGTTGGCGTGCGATCCCGAAGACAAAACCACGGCATTGAACTGTTTGAGTGCATTTATCTTTTTGCGATTCTTTTGTCCGGCAATTCTAAACCCCAAGTTGTTTTACTTGACGAAAAACCACCAAACTGGAAGTACCCAAAGAACATTGACGCTCATAGCCAAGATCTTATTAAACTTAGCCAACAGACAAGAGTTTACTGTCCACAAAGAGCCTCATTTGGTGAAAATGAATGAGTTCTTGACCAAGCACCAGCCTGAAATATATGACTATTTCGACAAGATAACGGCCCGCAAGAACGATTTCAATGAAAAGATCTTGGATCTTAGCCACGAAGTAAAAAGGTTTGATTTGGGGTTGAGTGGAGACTCGACGTCCAGTGAATTGCCCACTACACCTTATTTAATCGACAAGTACTTGAGATTGACCGAGTTGATCCACTTGTTAGACTACAACAAAAACAAGTCTTCATCGCCAAGATCTTCGTACTATCCTAGTCCACTCAATGAAGCTGATATGGTGACGTCAAGGTCTTCTATTATTACCCATATATCAGCCAATGGCATCACCAACGGCCAGCCAACTCTAGGATCTCAACAGACACCTCAGACACAGCTCCAGCCGCACTTTGATCACCAGACAACGAGCTCTAGAGACAGTAGTGATGAGATCCGTATGAATGACGAGCGTAATGTGTACCAGATAGGATCGCTTGAGTTTGAAGAGTCGGAGTTTCTTGACATGGCGGGCGACGACGAAACCGAAGGGTTCCTTAAATCGCTCTGTAGAAGTGACGAAAACATCTTTTCATTCATCAATTCCAATATAACTCTTCGAGACTTGCAAAAACTAAGTACCAAACTTATGGCCAAGATCACCGAACTCGAGCTATACTTGGAAAACAGTGAATTTCCAAGCAACTACTTGCCAGCTGACTATTATGAATCCAACACAAACCATCACGCCAATGAAAAGCTGGTTCCACTTCTTTGGGAGGCTTTTGTTAACGATACTCTAGCCAAGTCGTACCTCGACGTTACAAGAAACTGTCTAGTACTACTTGAAAAAGACAACGTTCCTCCTAGTGGCTACAAAAAGATTACAGATTCGCATGCATTGAACGGTTTGAAGCTCAAGTTTAGTGAATCGTCTGCTACAGTGGGTGCAAAAAGCAGTGGAGCTGCCTCGGCAGCAAGCGTATCGGGTCTGGGCACCACCAGCTCAATGTCTCTGTCTTTCAGCAGCGGTAGTCTTGGCAGCATCAAGCCTTCGACCAAGAATCCGTTCAAGCTCTGGAGACGCAAGAACAATGTATAGAAATAAAAAAACTCTCGGTTAATCATCCTCCGTAAAATCGGTCACGTGCGGCAGATGTGACAGTTCAAAATAGTAAATCATCTTCCGCGAAAATGAGGCATCACGTGTGCTTATCTTGACGTTACTCCGCCGCCACGCCACGGGGCAATAGTGCTATGGGGTTGCCAGGTCCACGTGCAGTGATTAGCAGGTCAGTACCGTCTGCGGCCGCAGCAAGTGTAGCAAGCATCCCTGGTTGTCTGGCGGGTGGACTGACGGTCCCGGGGGGTCCGCCAGGACCGTCAGTCAGGACCCCACCGCCTGCGCGATTTGCTCCCGAAACTCCATCCTGCACACAGCCCCGCTTCTCTCAAAGTCGGCCCAAACAAAAAAGACAACAGTTGCTTCTCATAATACGTATTATTCAAGCACCAATGTCAGGCGAACCAACTCAAAAACCAACTGCCGAAGAGATCCTTGCCTCTTATCCACAAAAGAGTGCTCCAACTGACCAACCTGGGTTCACTTCCAACTTGACGGACGACCAGGCGGCCACCTTGAAGCAGTTCAGAGAGCAATTGGTTGCCGAAGGGTACAAGGACAGATTGGACGACGCCTCGCTCTTACGTTTTCTTAGAGCCAGAAAGTTTGATCTTGCCAAGGCCAAAGAAATGTTTGTAAAGTGTGAAAAATGGAGAGAAGAGTTCGGCACAAACACCATTTTGACCGACTTCAAGTACGACGAAAAGCCACTCGTGGCCAAGTTGTACCCTCAATACTACCACAAAACCGACAAGGACGGCAGACCTGTGTATTTCGAAGAATTGGGCAAGGTCAATTTGTCGGAAATGTTGAAGTTGACCACCCAAGAAAGAATGTTGAAAAACTTGGTTTGGGAATATGAATCTTTCACTCAATACAGATTGCCAGCTTGTTCCAGAGAAAGAGGATATCTTGTTGAGACTTCGTGTACTGTTTTGGACTTGAAGGGAATTTCGATTTCGGCTGCATCTCAGGTTCTTAACTACGTGAGAGAAGCTTCGTTCATTGGCCAAAACTACTATCCGGAAAGAATGGGTAAATTCTACTGTATCAACTCGCCATTTGGGTTCTCCACCGCGTTCCGTTTGTTCAAGCCATTTTTAGACCCCGTGACCGTGTCCAAAATCCACATTTTAGGCTCGTCGTATCCTAAAGAGCTCTTGAAGCAAATCCCTCCACAAAACTTGCCAAAGAAGTTCGGTGGTGCTTCCGACTGTACTGAAGACGAATTATACTTGAACGATTTCGGTCCTTGGAGAGATCCTCAGTACATTGGCCCAGAAGGTGAAGCTCCTAGAACTTTTAGCTCAGCCAACTAGATCATGCTAATACAGATATAAACATAAACTATTTCATCAATATATATTATTATTATAGCTGTGTAAAAATAAGTTTAACCTTATTCATAATATAAGTCAATTTATACTGAAGGAGAATATAAATTGAATTGTTGCAATTTGCCTATAACGACTCTCATTGCAACGGTACTGCAGCCGGCTCGCTACAACAATATCCACAACTGCGTTGTCTCTTCTACCTCTCTGATCAAAACGATAAATAAATGATCACGTGAATGCGCCCGGAAATGGATACCTGCTCTGTTGTACCCTCCGTAAAAATGTGCTCCGCTCCTTTTCAGAACTCCAACTTCATCTAACTGTATCTTTTAGTCTCTATTGACCCACCAACATACTTAAACTCTCACCCCTAGCCTTTTTTTTTTCAGATATCTGAGGCCTATTTCTGCTGACCCAGGCAGGTCGGAAATCTGTTTTCACGTGACACGCACTCCACCATCTCCGATCTCGCAACCACTCATTTATCATTCCGGCTATTTCACCACACTCTTTTGAATCTGAATTAGTATGTTTCCAGTGTTTTTGTTGTTGTTGTGCCTCACTGGCGCACTAGCCAAGACCCAGACATACTACTTCAATGCTACATATGTCCAGGCCAACCCAGACGGCCAAGGCGAAAGACGTATGATTGGGATCAACGGCCAGTGGCCGGTCCCCACCATACGAGTGAAACGCGACGATAGAGTACAGATCCACTTCACCAACACTTTGGACGACCGCAACTCGTCACTTCACTTCCATGGATTGTTTCAAAACGGTACGGCTGCTATGGACGGCCCCGAAATGGTCACCCAGTGTCCCATTCCTCCCCACCATACGTTTGTCTACGACTTTACTGTGTCAGACCAGGCAGGAACTTACTGGTACCACTCACACTCAGGTGCACAATACGCTGATGGACTTCGTGGGATGTTTATTATAGAAGATAGCGAGCCGTTGCCGTTCAAATACGACCAAGAGGTGCTTCTTTCGGTGTCGGACTATTACCACCAAGAAACGCCTCAGATCATGCAGCTGTTTCTCAGCCGTTTTAATCCCACTGGAGCCGAACCTATACCACAGAACTCGTTATTCAACGATACAAAAAACGCCACATGGCTGGTATTGCCAGACACAACCTACTTGTTGAGAGTGGTCAACATGGGGCTTTTTACACTGCAGTACTTGTATATTGAAGACCATAATATGACTATAGTGGAGGCCGATGGCGTATATATTGATCCCGTGGAAGTAGACTCGCTTTACTTGTCGGTGGCTCAGAGATATTCAGTGCTTATCCATACTAAACCAAACGCTGAAAATAATTACCGTTTTGTCAATGTTATAGATCAAGAGATGTTGGATGTGTTGCCTGAAGAGTTACAAGTAGTTTCTACCAACTGGATGGTGTATAATACCCAAAACTCTCTTCCAAAACCGGTTTCCAACGGCCACTTTGACGAGTTGATAGAGACACTTAATCCTGTCAACGACTTTGATTTGACCACCTACGACAAGAAAAAGTTGCTTCCTGATCCCGACTACCAGATCTCTTTGAACTTCAGCATGGATCAACTCGGAAATGGGGTCACCTATGCTTTTTTCAACAACATCACCTACGTGCCTCCCAAGGTCCCTACCTTGATGACGGCTTTATCTAGTGGAGATTATGCCACTGCCCAACAAATATACGGCTCAAATACCAATACCTTTGTGTTGCAGCCTGACGAAGTGGTAGAAATTGTCTTGAACAATATGGACCCGGGAAAACACCCTTTCCATTTGCACGGGCACAATTTCCAAGTGATTTCCAAGTCTCCAGCTAGCGACGACGAAGAAAACCCGCTAGTTTATGACCCAACCAACCCAGACCACACTAACTTCCCCGAGTATCCTATGGTTCGTGATACTATCCAGGTAGAAGCCAACGGTTTCATAGTAATCCGCTTCAAAGCAGACAATCCGGGCGTGTGGTTCTTCCACTGTCACGTAGATTGGCACTTGGAGCAAGGCTTGGCCATAACACTTGTCGAATCGCCATTGTTGATCCAAGAACAACAATTTTTGCCCGACAACCACCGCGACGTTTGTTCTGCTGCTCATATCTCTACAGTCGGCAATGCTGCCGGAAACCATGGACCCCGCAAGTCGTTGTGGTTTGACTTGACGGGAGAAAATGTTCAGCTTGCTCCTCTTCCTGAAGGGTTTACTACCAAGGGATACGTGGCATTGGCATTGTGCACGGTCGTGGCTCTTTATGGTGTGTATTCCATTTACAAATTCGGAATGGAGGACGTTAGTTCCGACGATGTGGAGATCATGATGGCCAAGCTCCAAAGGATATTGGAAGAGCATGAAAATTAATAAAGAACCAGAATGCATAATAATACCTATTAATCATACATATAGCCAGCTAGTTAGCACATTGGTGACAAGTTCTCAAAAAGGCTTCAAAAGAACGGTTATCAAAAATTTGTATTTAGTAATGTTTAGCATAATTACCATGGTCTCTAATTATCTAGCCACATTGGCAATATTTAGGGAGAATGTAGTAGACTCCACCATATGACCAAATACTACAGGAGATTGATGCAACTATCTTAGAGATATGATTAGGAGAGGGTCGCTTGAAGAGTAGTGTTGTATGATCAATACTAATTCAAATCTACAGCACTTGTACTTGTATATAAATCACAGCCTCCTCTCAAGGTCATCATGAAGAAGGTCAGTTGTATCAACTTCGTAACTTGATAATTTAATGATAAATTTGCAAATAGTTTACAATATGTAGATTTGATGAATGATTTAACGACCCTCCAACATGAAAATGTTAATCGAAGCTAAACTACTAATTTATATGAATCTTATGATGTACTCATTTTGGTAGTACTGCTTTAAGCTCGCTACATCTTTTCTACTATGGAATCAACGATTAAGTGTTTGTATTTCTACAGTAGCAATGAAGAAGAAAAACCCAGTTATGTTACGAAAGATCTTTTATTGGATATTACATATTAGGTTTACGTAATAGCAGTAATATCCGTAGTATTGTAAGCATTCTTCGCAGCTTGAGCAATCAGAATGGTGTTTGCCGCGTAATCGAAGACGGTGTAAGCGTTTCTGAGAAAAATATCACCCAAGATAATTTGATCATCCTGGTTGCATAATCCACGAAATTGGTATTGACCTGGGGTTTCAGTAGGGAACAAAAAATCGGTGTATGGAACTTTGACTGTGTTTGAGGCAAATTCAAACTCGAAATAATCATTGGCCCATGATTCGTTGTAGTTAATAATGTTCCCAGAAGAGTCGTATGGTCCAAAGAGATCCTTTACTCTATCAGCAAGACCATTATTGAAACAAGTAGTGCTGGTGCCAGTGTCGAGAAGAGCAGATGCGAAATATTCGTAAGTGGACCCGTCTGCAAAAATAATCCAATTGAGTTGAATTCCAGCCGCTTTAGGAACATCATCAATTGTGTAGGTAGCCAAGTCTCCGACATATTTGGCATGGTCGATTCCTCCGAAAAGAACCACTCCGTTGGTATACCCATTGGTGAAAGAATCTACATCGATTGGTTCATCCTGCAAGTAAATTGAGAAAGCAGGCTTATTAATATAACCATCTGCAGCTAAAACCCATGGCACGTTTGGGTAAGTCAAAATTTGTGGGGTACCAAAGATCCCCTCTCCAGGGACGGATTCGGAAGCAAGTTCTTGAGCAATCGGCCCAAGTCCAAGGAGCGAAACATTATGGTCCCAGGTTGCCACTCGATAGTTTTCAAGGGTGAACAGATCTATAGTAACTGTTTCATTATACAACAGTAAAGTAGAGCCCCACGTTGAGGGAACTGAGCCCTGTGTAACTGCGGATGAAGATTGCGAAGGATTGTATTTGGTTTGATCGAAAACAACGTCCGAACTTCCAGTATCAATCACAACTTGAACGCTCTGAGGCGGGGTACCAACCTGAATATTAGCAAAGTAGGCAATTTCATTGATATTGGTGAGTGGAAATTGAAAGTTGTCCCCTCTAGTAGTGAGGTTTCCCTTGGAGAAAGACGAAGTCTTGACACGCTTGAATGGAAGCTCAAATGTGCCATTGACGGACAGATTAGCGATGCTTGGAATCGTCAAAGCAGAAGTAAGTGAGACCAATGCCAACAAGGAGCTGGCTGAAATAGCTGAGAAAACAAAACCCATATTGATGTTGTAGTAACATGTTCGAACCAGTAGAATCTTTGCTGTATTTATAGTTTAGAAAGTTGAAGCCAGGGCCTCGGTCAATGGCAAGTCTCTTTAACTGTGTGGTAGCTTGGGATGTGAGGCTGAATTGGAAATTTCACAGTCTCTTAGCGGCCTCGTGCCACAGGAGTTGAAGGTAGAGATTTTCCGAAGTTCACTATAATTTTGCAACAGTTTGAGCAAATTAGATGCAGTATTAAAAAATATTTGGTTATTTTTCAATATGACAGATTTCATGCATTGTTCGTTCTGAAAACGTGTCGCACAGTAGAGCCGATTGTGGGGTTATATGGGAGGAGTGTGGTTTTAAGGCTCACTGTGGCATTGAGTTTCGCTTAAATTTCTACCCACTGTAACTCTTAAATATTGCAAGCTTCGCAATTTTACGGTAAGTAAACATGTAATATTCCGAGCTTCCAAATTCTCGGGCTCTAGGCAAGGTTGCATTGAAAGAGAGCTGAGCCACAATTTAGCTACTGTGGAGGGTTTGCTGATCTTATTGCAACGTTGTAGAATTGGGTCTCGCATATTCCTACTACTCGTACCATTCATCTTGTGTATATATGCTACTTGATGCCAAAGCCGGCGCTTTCGTTCACCATTTTGGATGCCTGTGGCAGGTACTCGATCAGAGCCCCCGACTAATACAAGAACTTCTTTCTTTGCTGCACGTCACAATTCGTGAACTCTGTTCCACCTCTCTATTGCCGTTCCACTCCACGTATTTTGCAACCGACTTGAGGATCTCCAAATCAATCTCTATGTCTTCGCTACCACAGATAAGAAGCTGGATTTCGTTGGCCAGAAAGAGCGACATCAGGTTACCACCGATTACTTTGGAGAATCTAATTACTAGTGCGCTCAACTAATTTTTCATGTCGTCAAACATAAGGAATCTAGTGTACTTGTCTATAAAAAGCGGGCAGTTTTTGGGAGTCACAGCCATTTTCAGACCTCCTGGCACGGTGGTGTAGATCTTGCCATATAAATCTTTGTAGGTGACTTCAAAGGTCAAATCTAGCAGAGCCAATACTTCCGTGTGGTAACTCTTTAAATCCATCAAGCGCATGTGGGTTTCAGGAAAAAGCCGCTAATAATCATTCAAATCGAGCTTGAGCTGGCCAAGCAAAATCTTGTTAATGATCAGTGGAAACTTGGGCTCTAGAAGAGTGGAATTGTATATGGCTAAGCCCAAAATGGCTCCTGGCAAGTAATATATTTCGGAGCGTTCCATGGGCTTTATGGCGAGCCACAAGTAGTTGGACTCGTCGATATTGTAAAACATGCCTGTTTGAGGACTTGTAATCTCTTTAGATAACCGTTCTTTACGTAGTACCCTCGCATCTATACCTGACTCATTAACAAACTGTACCCTTAAGCTCTTTTTTAGCTTATTGGTTCTGCTTAATACACTGTAGGAGTCTTGAGCGATATACTCTCGACGGACCCGGACCCAGAAATATACTTCGATTACCGTACGCTATTCTAACGAGTTATTTACTCCTCTTCAGCTTTTCTTTCCATCTGGCGTCTTGCTTCGTACTCTAAAATCGACATCTTTCCGTCTATCGAATAGGGAAAATGACAAAAATAAAACAGCACCTTCTCGTTCTTGGTGCCTTGAATACACCTCAAATCCGCGTCAATTCCCATAAGGTCATGTTCCTGACTAGATAATTCATCTTGTTTTGTCTTTTTAATGTTCTGCCACGCATCGAAGTCCATCTTGACATTAACATAATCCTACAAAGAATTGGTCAACTGGCACAGCTTCGCTTCTTGACAAGTTTGCCCGTGCGAGAATGGCCACAACTGCGGCAGCCGTTTCATATGCCAATCATTTCCATACTGATATATCTTGATTTTGAGTATTTGCTTGATTTTGAGCGTGTATTTGCGGAATTACATTTGCACCCGTTCGGAATCTACATGGTGCGCTCACGACCATGATAGATAAAAGGACCCTGGCGGTGAATCTTTCAGCAATCAACCATGGGTCGTTACGTGATAGTGGGGTAAGTGTTACGTGTATTGTATTGTCTCAAAAGATGTACTAACAACAGCTCGGGAATCATTGGCCTTTATACTGCCTACTGTCTTCTTTTACGGGACGTCACTGATATCGAGGTGATCGCTGAGTTCTTGCCAGGAGACGAATCGGTCAAATACACCTCGCCATATGCTGGGGGCAACTTTTCGTGTATCTCCGGCGACGAACCTGCGTCATTGGCATATGATAAGTTTACTTATACCAACTTAGGTCGACTTCAAGCCACTTTGGGGGGTCCAGCTTGCGGCCTAGATCGGTACATGTCGTCGGAGTTCTGGGGCACCAAACCGTCCGACCGCAAGCTTGAATCGTTGAAATCTTATATAGACGATTACGAAGTCATTGAAAAGTCCAAGTTGCCCGAAGGAGCAACATACGGTATCAAGTTCAGGTCGTGGAACTTCAACTGTCCGTTCTTCTTGCGTAACTTGCAGTCGTATTTGGCTCAACAGGGAGTGAAATTCACCCGCAAAAAGCTCACCCATATTTCTCAAGCATACTTGCCTGATGCGAAGGTGGTGTTCAACTGTACCGGACTTGGCTCGCACAGCTTGGGAGGGGTCAACGATAAGAATATGTACCCCACACGGGGCCAAGTGGTTGTGATCAAAGCTCCGCATATCATGGAAAACCGCATGATTTGGGCTAACAACGTCGACACCTATATCATCAAGAGACCGTATTCCAACGACCAGCTTGTTTTGGGTGGTTTCATGCACAAAGACAACTGGTCCGGCGATGTCTTGGGGGACCAAACGCAAGATATCCTCGCCCGCACAACCAAGTTGTTTCCAGAAATATTGCTGCGCAACAAATTGGGTCCAAAGATTAGTGATTTGGAGGTTTTGCGTCTGGTTGCAGGACTCAGACCTAGCAGACATGGAGGTGTCAGGATCGAGCGTGAGTTTGTGAAGCCAGACACCCTCTTGGTGCACAACTACGGTGCAAGTGGGTGCGGCTACCAGTCTGGGCTCGGGATGGCCCACGAAGCTGTGCGCCTCGCTTTTGCAGCCTCCTCAAAGATTTAACTGGCAATAAATAATCTATACGCTTCAAATACCCATATTAAAACTCAATTCAAAATCTAAATACTCACTTTAACTGGAGGTTATTGATAGACTGGGTGAACTTGTCATTCACCTCGACTACTGACCTACTAACTGGTCTATTCATAACAATTGTAGCTCTTTTAGTCAAAGCTTCAGTCTTAACCTTCTCTGTATCGCCAGCACTAATCTCGATCTAATCTTTTGGTCGTGCGCGCACCGCTCCCTCCGATAAAGTGCAATAAAGTGAAGGTGGAGAGGAAGGAACACACCCAAGATGTCACAGATATTTGAATGGGCGTTTGGCAAGAAATTAACGCCTCAAGAGAGGCTTCGAAAGAACCAGCGGGCATTAGAGAAAACCCAAAGAGAACTTACTCGAGAAACCACCAAATTACAGCAGCAAGAAAAGAAGCTTATAAGTGATATCAAGAAATCAGTCAAACAAGGCCAATTGGCCAGTTCCAAGATCCAGGCCAAGGACTTGATACGGACACGGAACTACATTGTCAAGTTCAATTCGATGAAAGCACAATTGCAGGCGATTTCTCTTCGTATTCAATCCATCAGATCCAACCAACAGATGGTCTCTTCCATGAAAGACGCCACCAGATTGCTTAACGGGATGAACCGTTCGATGAATCTTCCTCAGTTGACGCGGATTGCGCAGGAGTTTGCGCGTGAAAACGACTTGATGGACCAAAAACAAGAGTTTATTGACGAGTCCATCGACGACGTCATGGTGGATGACGACGAATTGGGAGAAGATGAACAAGTGGATGAGATTTTGGGTAAGGTTATGGACGAAATCGGAGTAGACTTGAATACCAACTTGAAGGACACGCCTAGTGCTATTCACCAAGCCCAAGACGAGAGTGCGGAGAAAAGAGTAGCTCAAAAAGTGGGGGGTTCAGACGAGGACGATCTACAAGCACGTTTAGATAGTTTGAAGAAATAATAGATTATAAGTGGAGAATTATTCGATATACTTGTGTTTGGCCAAATACTCGATGATCTGGGCAGCCGAATCCTCAATGGAAGCACCTTCATAGTTTTTCAAGTGGATTTCGGGCTTTTCTGGAGCCTCGTATGGGGCACTGATTCCGGTGAACTCCTTGATGATTCCTTCTCTGGCCTTTTTGTAGAGTCCTTTAGGGTCTCTGGTCTCGGCAACCTCAACTGGTACATCGACGTACACTTCAACAAACGGCAAATTGTCAGCTTCGTGTAATTTTCTGGCCAAGTCACGGTCTTGTTTGTATGGACTGATGAAACTGGTGAGGGTTATGGTACAAGAATCGGTGAATAATTTTGCAACTTCGGAGATTCTTCTTATATTCTCATTTCTGTCGGCCTCGCTGAAACCCAAATCTTTGTTTAAACCGAATCTGACATTGTCACCATCCAATCTGTAGGCATTCAATCCACGACTCAATAACGATTGTTCCAAGGCACATGCAATGGTTGATTTTCCGCTGGCTGATAATCCGGTCAACCACACGGTAACACCACGTTGCTTTCTTAATTTTGCCCTTTCATCGTGGGTCAAGTTTGGGTGCCATGTAATATTAGTAGCCATCTTTATGCTTTCTAGAATCTGTAGAAGAAGCGTATGTCAAATCGCTGGATTCTTATTAGCTACTCCAGATCCTGAAAAATTTTGGGGTTATATGTCATTACACGTGATGTCTCATGATAAGACGCAGGTGCACCCAAGTCCGGGGTCGTGCCCGGCCGTATCGGCAAAAGGCAGTCACGTGTTAAAGATCACACCTGCCTTTCTACTTGAACAATTTTTTCACCATCCTGGTAGTAAGTAGCACTAACGACATGTACTACGAACTATTCGCCATAGCGCGTATCGCCGACCCGGTGCACACAAGCAAGGAGGCGGTCAAGATTGTCAGCACCATTGGAAAGTTGATCCTCAACAACAGAGGGGTCATCAGAGACATCACCAGTTTAGGTGCCAGACCATTACCTAAGATCATGTCCAAAGAACAAGAGAAGCATTTCCAAGGGTACCATTTTCTTATGGGATTTGACGTATCGTCCAAGGTCCAGTCACAGCTTTTAAGAACTTTGAGAAGCGATCCTAGAATTTTGAGGGCCAATATCCTCAAACAACCTATAAACAAGTCCTTAAACCCGGGCAGTTCAGTCCAACAAGCATTGAATGCAGTCCAAAAAATCTAATGTACATAGTAACGGAATAAAGAAACTAACGCAATACACAAACAAGAGCACAAGTGAACTAAACCTGTAGATAAAGAAGACGGAAAATGAGTCTTGCGCAAGCCCTTATTATGTTTGTTCTCTCTACAGCCCGCACTGCTGAGCAAAGGAGTCTGTCGAGCCTATCGTTGCAATCTCTACAATGCGCAATGCTGCGAAAAGATGCTCACTCAAAAAGCTTGTTATAGCATAACACTTAGAGAACTGATGCGTATAAAGCACTCATCACTAACAAGCCCTCCATGCTGTTGTAGCTTGATAAATAGAGTGGATGTAAATCTTTGGCTATCAGCACATCTTATCTATCGAACTGCGCCAAGTCTTAGCATTCCAATTGTTCGTTCACACAGTTCTTGCCGTGTAGCTGGTAGCAATCTGACAATCTGATTGTTAGGATGTTTGTACATTGTAGATCTCGTCCTAGTGGTCTGGGAATGTTGTGTTTTGGCTGAACATCACGTGTTTCGCACGTGTCTCTTCCCGATCAGGCAACACAAACAAACACAAAACAACAATAATCAAAAATCTCACCAGTAAACATATAGTGAATTTTTGTACAGCATCTATTATCGTATAGCATTGGTTGAAAGTGGACTTGCGGAGGTACCGACTTTTTTTCCATCTACTTAATACTTTCCTTAAGTAGTCAATTCGACTAGACCATTTATCATCACTAGTGGCGCTCGTACTTAGTTGTTCAGCTCAATCGACCACCCAACAAACCCGGAAACCACGGTAAACATCAGACATATCTGCAGTTATCGTGCATTCTACCACTTAGTAGAACCCCTGGATTGTGCTACACAAACCACTAGCATCCCACTACAACTCCATTCATTCGTTCGTTTCGCTACCCGCCCCCATTATTTATTGTTAGTTGCAGAGTAAAGTCAAGTCAACTTTGGTGTAAGACTTTCCCGATTAAAATTCAAAATATTTAGTATCAACAACAAAACAAAATAACAACTTCATTTATCGCTGATATTTCATACCATCCCTAATCATGAATGATCCTTTTGGTAAAGAGAATGGTACAAGCGTGATAACGCAGTCAATAGCAGACTCAGCTGTATCACCCGTGAGACCTTTGAGGTCACAAAGCTCACTTAATTCATTGAACAGTAATAGTCCCTCCAGAAAGCTAGACAGCTCTCCTTCAAGGAGACCCAGGAAAGTCGATTCGGCTTCTTCGTCATCTTCATCTTCATCCACAACCGCTTACACCAACCTACAAATAGATTATAGCAAGCTAGAAAGGCGGTATACTGATTTGCTATTGAAAGTCAACGAAATCACCCAAGACAATACCCACCTAGAAGCTGACTTATCCACCAAAGAAGCCATAATCAAAGAGCAACAAGAGAGAATCACCAATTACGAAGCATATGTCAGATCCTTACAAGATGATTACGATAAAAACAAGGAGTTATTGACAAAAGAAATCCAATTCTATCAAGAACTCATCGAAACCTTGCAAATAAAGACCAAAAAATTGGGCTCTGAAGTCAATGAGTACAAGAAACGAGTGAAAGAACTCGAATCTAAACAAGATAGTAGTCCAAAAAATGTTCTGAATGATGATCTTCAAGACATTTTGGAGATATCGGAAAAGTTCAACCGATTGCTTAAAGACTTTAAAGTATTGCAGAGTAACTTTGAGTTAGAAAGAAACTCCAAATTGGTATTAATCGACCAAATCGAGTACCTAACCAAGGAGAACAATATTTTGTTGTCGAACCAAAGTTCAAGCAAGGTATCAATGGATAATGACAAAGATGAACTTGATGAAATCATTAACAATAGTGATCACAGCGTGATCCATAATCTCCATAATACTGTGCATACCATGAACGAATTGACCGATGAAGATGATTCTATGAATGATCCACAAATTGATAATGATAATGAAACTGATTTGAATGATTCAGAGGTGTTGAACTTTCTCGCTGACGATCTGCAAATAAATCATTCATCTCCTATAAAACATCAGTATGGCCATGACGAATCTCTTGAGGTATCAAATGGATTTCAATTTCCTCCACCAGAACCTACCAAACATAATGGACGATTCCCTCCATCGCCTGATCCCCAATCCAAAGACAAGAAACGACAATCATTGCCAGTCAAAACAAGGCCCTCGCCGCAATTAGAAAGCGAAGAGTTTGTGTTATCGCCATTGAAACTAGCCAGTAACACCAGTCATCAATATTTCGATCTTGAAACACCAAAAACCGTAATTCCCAATACCATCAACAGATACTCTAATAGCAAACCCAACCATTCGCGGTATAATAGTCATGATATAGTTCCTATCAAAGTGGAGTTTGAGCTGTTGGATCCTGGTAATAGAAGTACATCAGTGCCCGAAAAGGAACACCAAAAGAAGCGGTGTGAAATCATCGACGAGAGCCCCGAGTTTTCCAAACGTGGTTCGGTCAAATCCTCAGTAAGAAACAGTGCATTCTATGCATTAAATGGATACGATGGAGACCCCACCTCGAACCGCAACTCGGTCACTACAGCCACGTCATCAAAGAGGTCAAGCGTTATAATGGATGCGCCACAAGATTTGTCCAGACAAGAAATCATGAAGCTCAAATTCGAGCTCCAATCGTTGAAATTACACAATGAAAAATTACTCTCATATATTGGATTTGAATTGCAGAAGCAAAAGAACAACATCAAAAAACTCTCAAGCAAACAAAGTGCAAGAACCTTAAAAGCACTTAGTAATGTGAGCAAACAGATAGAGTATTCTGATGCCAAATTAATTGAAAGCTCTAGAGACATGTTGATTCATAAAAAGAGAGTGTTGAGGTCAGTTTCAATCAACCCCATATTGTCCAAGAATTATAAGAACAACAATAGGAGTGGTAATAACAATCTCGGAATAATGAGCAAAGGCTTCTTACCATTTGCCAATCAACTCATTGAAACATTTGAAAATGATGAGGACTTTATAGATATGATTGACAAAAAGCCCAATAATAGTGAAGATGACGATTATGGATTTATGAAACACAATGACAAGTTCTCCAAGAGAATATTTTCCACTGGCTTACAAGCGTACTTGAATTACGATGAATTAGATGAAACTGAAGCCTGTAATGATGACACCTACGACACAGATTCCGAAAAGAATATCAAAAAGTACAAGTCGCAACTGTTTGCCATGAGGAAGGTTTTATTGTCCAGTGATGAAGAGGAGGAGAGCGACGAAGAAGATGATGATGATGAAATGAAAACAAGGGACTCGACGTTCGATAGCGATGGATCTGGTATCTCGTCAGATGAAGAAATGGGAATGCTTACGCAGATCAAATACTTAATAATGGGATCCAGTGCGATACAACTGAACAAACCCAAAAAGAGACGTGATCAACAACAGTTGGTGGATGATGGGTTGAAATTGAAGTTTTTGACCATCACGCTCGGAATCATGATAATCGGATTGAGGTTCTCTCATAAACCCCACTCTCAATGATATAGATTCAAGTACATTGATGTGGCTACAAATAGACATTCATATAGCTTTATTAATAGAGATCTCGCACAACCCCCACTTTGGGCCGAATCGGCAATCGCATTATTTTTTGCGGCAAAAAAAAAAAATAGGCAATAAAAGTGGAACCACTCAGATGAAATGAGGTGACTTGGCTTTGCCGCTGCGCGGATGGTGTTGGGGGCACATCCAAGCTGCATGGAGCGGAGACGTATGCGCGTTCAGTAGTAGATTGTTTCGTAAACACTAGTCAGTCCCGGATTTCTGTTGCTTGGTGCCGCCAAAAATACAGCCACTTAGCATGCACTATGCGTTGTACATATATAAACAAGGGAAACGCCGGTGGTTCAATCGGCCACCAGATCTAGCTACGATGGCGCTTCGCAACTATCTATATGCCAAACACAGCGATACGGTCACGGCCGGAAAAATCAACAAGGTTGGTGCACAGACAGACGTCAAGCTAACCAACCACACACAGATGCAAACCAGTTTTCCCACGTCTTCTGCCCGGTGCGAGGATTTGGAGGATGGAAAGACAGAGTGCCGCAAATGCCCCAACTGTCCCAAAAACGCGACCGACGCCGTGCCACAGGTGGCAGTCGAGGTGGTGGTCAACGAAATCAGCACCAGGCTAGGCCAGGTTGATTTGGCAGAGAGAGAAGTGGACTTTACACATGCTATATAGGCCATTAGAAGGGAAAAGGAATGTACAGAGGGAAATGAATGCATCTATTTGAACTGTTGTAAGAGTAACAAGTTGTACATGTTTGAGAGCAAGGCGATTTTTTGGCTTACTTCAGGGTCGTTGTTGCCAACATTGTTTGCATTGTAGATTTTGATCACATTGCCCAAGATGATTTCCGACTCGATAGGACGTCCTTCCAACTCATCAACCAACATCGAAGGTTTGTAATGGTCCTTAGCAACGGTGGTCCTGGTGAACACCACCAAATCATCCACATCTTGGTCGGTGATGAGTCTGTTGTAATCGCCGTAGTCAAACCGTTTGAGATCATCATTGGCTGCGTGCATGATTTGGTTCATCACCGGCACAATCAACTGGTCTTCCAATTTGGCATCAAAGATCTGGCCCACGTCCTGGCGGGTCAAGCAGCACACGACGTTGAATGACGCATTCCAAACCAACTTTTTCCACCGAGTGTATCTGGTGTTGTGGTCAAGTGCGGCGGCATTATGGGCATTGGAGTATAAGTCAACGAATTTTTGGAGTGATTTCTGGGCATCAGGGTTGCCTAGCTGCTCGAAATCAAAGAGTCCAAACACCACGTTATCGTTACCATAATGCTCGATCAATCCGTTGTTGTTGATGGAACTGATGTAGGACACCCCACTGATGAGGTTGACTTTGGAGGCAATGTTTTTCCAGTACAGTTCAATGTCAATTCCGTTTTGGATCAACACGATGCTGGTCCCTCTATCAGGAAGCAAAAGATGTGGGTGCGACTCGACTTCGTCCCAGACGTTGTGAGCCTGAGGAACCACCTTGGTGGCCACAACTATGTAGTCAAAAGGCGGGGCGTCAACAAGCTCATCAAGCGTACGAACCACTGTGCTCGGCTTGAACCCTTTGATGGTATTCTCGGCCTCATTAGGGTCTCCATTCTTCCTGCGTCCACCGTAGTTGACTGAACATATGGTGTACCCGGAGGTGGTCACTTGGTCATACTGGGATCTTACCACGGCAGTCACCTCTACTTCGGGGTTGAGCAGGAGCGCATAGCTAGCAATCACTCCGACTCCACCCATTCCAATACATAATACTCTAGTCATCCCGTTGATTTTGATGTGATGTATCCAATATCAGTAATCAATAAGTCAGGTTATCAGTTTAAATAGTGCAGCCGCCACGCCGCACGCCGCACAGGAATAGGCGCCATGGCGCCAGACTGAAAGCGGAAGTGTTGCAGCACGCGTCATGTGACGCGGGCGCGGATTTTGCAGTCTACTGATAATACCGAATCTCTTTCAATATAAATAATACATAGCAGAAATAATGATGCAAAGAAGCAAGAGAAGAAAGGTAGTCTGAGGACTAACGATCCGGTTTGTAGCGCTTGTTGCTGTTGGAGACATTGGGTGCGATTTGGCCCAACTCATTCGAACCCTTGATGACTCTGAGATCGAGGGAGTTGGCACCATTGCGCCGAAGATTGTGGTTGTGGTAGTGTTGATTGCCGATTAGCTGCGACTGCATGTCTCCGTTGGTGGGAATGTAGGTATTGGCGGGGGTTGTTACCGAGACCGCGCCGCCGCTGTTGGAGTTGGCGCCGCTAGAAGTGCCCGAGGCCGTAGCCGCGCCCATGATGCTGGAGGACGAAATCGGGTTGGCAGCGTTAGAGTTGGTATCCGATCCCACCGCAGCGCGAAGGAAGAAGTCGTCTATACTTGATATCTGTTGTTGTTGTTGTTGTTGTTGTTGCTGCTGTTGTTGCTGTTGCTGTTGCTGCTGTTGTTGTTGCTGCTGTTGCTGCTGTTGCTGCTGTTGTTGCTGCTGCTGTTGTTGCTGTTGAAGCTGTTGTTGTTGTTGCTGCTGCTGGCGTGCCTGGAGCTGCGAAATCGAGTCGGCATTGGCCTGGAGCATCTGCTGCTGCTGCTGCTGCTTCATCGACCTGATATTGATGATCCGCTCATTAAAAAACGAGGTCTTGAACTCCTGGAAGATTTTCATCGTCTGTGGATACTCGTACTGGTGGTCGTGAAAGAAACGGTCTGCAAATATATAGATAAACCGCTCGATATCGGTGGAGTTGATGCCCAGCAACGAGCCGGAATTGCCTTCCGATCCCATGGTGGGCACCGCCGCGGGGTCTTCGGGCGCACTGGCGCCGTCTCCTATGTTGACATCAATCAAATTTTCGTGATGGTGCGGTTGCGGAGTGGTGGACTGAGGCGGGATGATGGCATTCGCACTGTTGGAGGAGGTGGTGCTAGTCACGGGAGTGCGCACCGCACTATTGGTAGTGTTGTTTCTGGTGTTGGAGCGAGTGAGCCGGTGCTGCTGCTCGAATTGATGTTTCTGTTTTTCGTAGTGCGCGCGAAGCTGCTGTTGATAGTCATAGCCGTCGTTTTCTTGGGGGTGCTGGTGGGATCTTTTGAAGTCGTGCAGGGATTTATGCGACTTTTGGTGGAGATGCTGCTGCTGTTGGAGATGCTGCTGTTGTGGTTGCTGCTGCGACGGCTGCGACAGGTACATAGAAAAGTTGACAAGGTTGAGACTGGGGGAGGTGGACGAAAAACTGAGTCCCTGCTGGGGTCTAAACTGGTTCCCTGCGGTATTGGAGGTGGTTGGAGCCGAAGGCTGAGGATTCATAAGGTCGTAAGCAGAATTTGTAGTAGGAGTACTTGTGGTATTGGCAGCATTGGGTGCATTGGATCCCGAAGAGGTGGAATTGGCGGTGGAGTTTTCGGAATTGGCATGATCCACGTTGGAATCGGGGTTTTTGTATTTAGCATTTATAGCGGAATTGGACGAATCTTCGCCAGTAGTGGAGTTGGTAGAGTAGTCGGTGGGGAAACTGACGTCCGATCTGGTGGGAGGGGTGTTGGTGGAGTTGACGATTGAAACGGGAGGAGACTCCGACGCCGACGAGCCGGGTGACACGTTGGAGAGCGAGTTTGTGGGAGGGGTTGACGAGTTGCCGCTCATTCTGGACTTGTTGAGGCCGTGCCGTTTCTTGAACTGCGAAAGCCAACCATGACTGAAGCGTACCAATCGTTTGGGATCGTCCACACCATACTGATGGGCGTAGATCGACCAATGCTCACGGAGGATTGGCTCGTTGATAGGCTCGTTTCGCTCAAGTTTCTGGCGAACCAACATATCCATGGCATGGTTGATTTTCTCATACTTGAATTTCACTCTTCTTCGGCTGTTTTTACTGAAGGAACTATTTTGGTTGAGACGCTCACGGAGTTCGTTTTCATTCTTCAACCATTCACTGAACGACGACGTGGATATGGAGATTTCGTTCTTGTAGCGATCAACAGTTTCCAGCTGGGGTCGGTTGGATTGGTGGTAAAAGTCCAACACCTGGATCTTCTGCTCCAATGTAGCCCTTGGTAGCTTTAATGGCGCCATGGTCCACTGAACTGTAATGGATGTGTGCGTAGAAAGTGCCTAGTATATATAATGGAATTAAATTACCAGTACCACACACTGCCAACAAACTATTCAACTGTTCCAAACGCTCCAACTATCTAAGTAGCTTAAGTACTGACGGAGTGGAAAGGATTGAAACTTCACTACCCACAGAAAAAAATCCGCCATACAGTATCAGTGCAGGTGGCTTGAAGAGGTGAGAGATCATTGTGTGCACACATGTGCGGGCAGTGGACTACAATGCAGGTAGAGATGTAGAGATGTAAGCAAAGACGATGCGAGCTACACCGAAGCACTTCGATGCTTGTGTGGGTGGTAGTTGCTGGTCGCGTTTAAGATGGTCTCGAGACACTTATTTCGCTTGAAACGAGTCTAATGAGTAAGTGATGTAAGTGTAGGCACAGTGAGAAGATAAAATTAGCGTGCACGGCTCTATTGCTCCAATTAAAGAAAAAAAAGCCCAACTGCCCGTTAGTCTACACCGGGTATACCTTGTGCACCGAGTATCACGAGTGCTAAGATGAGTTCACACCCAGCTACTCGGCAGCCCAATACTGTCAGATCATGGAGACCCTGTCCCAACCCTGTCCCAACCCTGTCTTAAGTGGACAATTATAAATCCACCAATGCAGGAGCGGGGGATCGCCCCTTCAATGTTGTCGTGCGCCGCGACAACTCGATAGTCACCCTATCATAGCCAATGCGTAGTCCTAGGATGAGAAAACCGGACAACCGTAGACTTATCATGTTAAACAACGATTGACTGCTTTGTAGATTACTGCTACCGGTGTCATTAGCTACGAGGTTTTACTGAAAGTCGTTGATTCAGTTATTGACGCTACGTGGGTTTTAGAATGTATCTATTTAATGGGAACCAGCACCTCTGCTGACCTTTTCCAAAACAGAGTCGTAGGCAACTTCAGAGAAGTCGGTACCTTGGATATCAGTAGAAACACCGTTCAAAGCTCTTCTCAAGGCATCTTTGGAAGAAGCGTAAACCATCTTGGCTCTGATAGGGGCGGTGTCTGGAGACCAGGTGTAGAAAACAATCTTGGATCTCTTACCTTCGCCTCCGCCGATTTCATATTCGAAATCAAACACAGCGTATTTACATTCGTTTTCTGGCAATTTCTCCAAGAAATCGTCGTAGGTTCCGTCAGTAGAGGTTTCGTCAACAACAATTTCGGTTTTGCTATCGTTAAGAGCAAAAATAACGAACTTGTACTTCTTACCCAACTTCAAGTCATTGAATGCAGTTAATGATTCATCGGCAACAGCGACACTGTATTGTTAGTATAAGTTTAGAGACCAATTGCCTGTAGTTGAACATACCCAGATCTCGACTGTTTGGTGTTAGTAAATGAGGCTTTTGACGAGTTTGGAGTCACGCGTCAGTTCTTTTTTTACAAAAATTGACATCAATCCATTTGCCCTTGCGTGCAGCTCAATCTAACTTACCATTTTGTATTTACTAGCTCTGGTTTATAAATAAGTAAAAAAGAGTGTAATGGTGTCCTTTTCCAGTCAACTTTGCTGTTGAGGTGGGTCGGCCAATAAACGTGACACGACGCGCGCCAGTCCCCTCTCTGACCAGGGTGTGGGCTGGGCCGAAAAAAAAAAAATGATTGCAAAAAAAGATCACGTTATATTCATTACTATTCATCTATTTAAAGCCTTTCTAACAAAGAGGCGGCACTCGAGCGGCGAGACGACGATGGGGAGGCCCCGCCTTCGTCACTACCCAAGTACCTGAGGTGGCCATCCTCGACAATAGCGGCATATATGCTGGTTCTTCTGCCCAAGCCCTGCTTGGACAAGTCGATTGCGAGATCTTCTCCGAGCTCGCTCGACAAGGCCGCATTTGGATCAGTTGCGAAAATTACATAGTTGTCTTCGTCATTGTATCCGAGCGATCTGGACCACTCTCTGTTGGCGTGTGGGTCATCGGCAGTCAAGACCACGATCTTGCTAACTCCTTTGCTCTTGAACTCTTCGATCCTGCTAAGGTAGTTAGGTAAATCGTGTTCGACGTTGCGTGGGTCGAGTGGACCACCCGCAGAAGTAATAATGATTTTTTTGTTTGGCAACTCTGATTTCAAGTCGTAGGCTACCGGAGCCGACTTGACAGCATCATTTGAGCTAAATGGAACGTATTGTAATTGGATATCGGTAGGAAATTTGTCGTCGGCAAATGGATTCATAGTTGCTTTAAAGTACTAACACAACTATTCTTTTAGCAAGACTTTAGGGCGTATTTATACACTTTCGAGTGACCTATAGTTTTGCCATCGCCCATGCCATTCATTATCGCCCCCCACAACACACGCCCTCATTCGCTACTATTCGACCCCAAACTCCGAATACTCCGCATTTTCGGAGTCTCAAGTCCGCCTGATTGCGCCTATTATGCTGTTTTTTTTTTTCTGCACAGGGTAAATTTCCCCACTAGCCCCTTAGTTGCAACTAAGCGCCATTGAAGTAAACGTGGTACAATTCTTTGTTTCAAGGTTATTAATATGCGCATCATAAGGGCTCGGGCAGAAATTGGCAGGAACTGGCAGATTTGGCAGAAACTGGCGATGGTCCATCTTGAGTTTATTGATTATGAAACATCCTAGCCACTATATGGCTTAGACGTATTTGTATAGGTTTACAGCCTTGTAGCGGTATGGCGATAGCCCTTTCATCAACTTTCTTCAATTGAGTTAACATTGTCATGGTGAGATTCTTGGCAATCAGTCTGATAACTCAGCTGAGCTTAGTTCAGTTCGTCCAAGGTAATCTGATGTTTGCCAAGAAAACGCATTGTGTCAACGAACAATCACAAAAAACCATCATGGTTGACTTTGGTTGACGAGATATGAAGTAAGCAATATGATCCCCGCAGAGCAATCACTCATAGACACACTCCTTGGCGAGACTACAGGGTAAGAACTGGAATATACCAAGCCGTAAATTTGGCGGCGATAATGTAATACGGGACCTATTGTAGTAAACAAAGCGAATAGAGATGAAATTGATTAAACGTATCATTGATTGTATGTCTTTAAGTTACTTGCAACTTATGTGAACAATAAAGTCTTTGCAGTCCAAAATTTCAGTTGGCACACAGCCCGAGGATTGATCGATTAAAAGTAGGAGTGTGAGCAACTCTTCTCAACTGTGTGCAAGTCAGTGTAGATTTGGTAAGCATTATAGCCATGGCATTTGGCATGGGCTGTGTTGGGGCTGTACGTTGCTCACTTTTCACTAGCATGTAGGAATGGGTGCAAATCTCGTTTGGTCAAACCTCGGGAAAAGTTAACAGTATTTGAGGTTTGCAAAATAAACTTTAAAGGCTATCATAGTGGCGTCGCTTCGGCATGTTATTGGCAAAAGATATACTTCCTTAAATTATTGCGGACAAGATGACACATTATGCAACTTTTCAGCATATATCTGATAAAACCCCTTAACTTTTTTCAGGGACATCTCATCGCGGCGATTTGCTTATCAACTAGTAAGATAAGACACAATAGCATAGGTAAATTATATGACCAACTGAACACTAGTCCAGTTACATGGTGGCACGGTATAGTGTTTTGCTAGGCATGTCTGAAAAAGGCTGATGATAGACCATAGTATCACTCACTATTCACCTAATATCGGAATTTTTCTTGCCACCTATAAGCACTTGATACGATGGCCGAGTGGTTAAGGCGGAGGATGCAGGTTCCTTTGGGCTTCGCCCGCGCAGGTTCGAACCCTGCTCGTGTCGATATTTTTTTCCAATCAAGTCCCTAACTAAACTCAACTCATAATTTTTTGAATAGATTTCAATGTGTATGGTATGTTCTCTACTATTCGTATACAATGTCTTCCCTTATTCTCTTCTCTGCTTTAAACTATTCTTTTCACTCGTGAACTCTGCAAAAAAATATTCGCATTCGAAACGTTAAATTTACGCTCAAATTAATCAATCAACAAGACGTCACAAGTATATGCTAGATCGCGATGAGCTATGAACTATACGAGATTCTAGAGGTGGAAAGGAGCGCCACGCTGTCTGAAATCAAAAAGGCATATAGGAAACTTGCATTGAAGTATCATCCTGATAAGGTGACAGAAGAAGACCGAGAATTTGCCGAAACCAAATTCAAAGAGATCTCGCATGCCTATGAAATATTGATTGATGACCAAAAAAGGGAGCATTACGACACATACGGAACCACTGACAGTGCTGGAGGTGTACCAGGAGACTATGATTTTGGTGGCAATCCCTATGAAAGCTTCTTCAATAATGGCCATGGGGGTGAATATGGAGGCGATGATTTCTACAATTTTTTCAACAATATGAATGGTGGCCACGGTGATTCCAGAAAACCAAGAGCAAAGTCTCGCACGGAGGATGCAGAGCTTGATATCGAGGTGACATTGGAGGATCTTTTCAAGGGCAAAGTCGTGCGTTCAACCTCCACTAGGAACATCATTTGTACGCATTGTAAGGGCACAGGAGCCAAAAAGACTGCGGTCAAGAAGAAATGTGGGATTTGTGAAGGTGAAGGAACAGTCAGAAAGATCAGGCGAGTGGGTCCTGGCTTGGTAACTCAGGATTACGTCGAGTGTACTACCTGTGATGGAACCGGAAACATTTACCGCACCAAAGATAGATGTAAGAAGTGTAGTGGAAAGAAGGTGATAGAAGAAACCAAGATCTTAGAGTTTGATATTCCCAAAGGATCCAAGTCGGGTGAAACCATCACGTTGCCCAAGGAGTCGGATGAGTATCCTGGTAAAGAAACCGGCGATGTCAAGCTCAAATTCACATGCAAAGACCATCCAGTTTTCAAGCGTAAGGGTGATGACTTGTACTGTAGCTTCAAAATTCCGTTACTCGATGCCTTGTGCGGGTTCACCAAGACGGTGGTGCAGCATTTGGACGGCAGATGTATTAAAATATCGACACCTCCAGGCAAAGTGATAAGACCCGGTGACTTCATCAAGATCAAAAATGAAGGGATGCCTGTATCCAAGGCATCCAGTGGGTGGTTTGGAGGCTTAACCAGCAAAAGAGGAGATTTGTACATTGAAATCGACATCGAGTTTCCCAAGGATAACTGGTACTTGGAGAAAAACGACATACAAAAGATGAAAAACTTGTTGCCCAATGATTTGCAAAGCAAATACGACATCAATAAGCAGACCATAGATGTGGATTCGATGCCAGAAGCCAATATTGATGTCATAACCGAGTTTACCATTGCCAAAGCCAGTGCTTTGCCACAGTACGAAGAAGACCAGCCACAGGAAGAGGAATACTTTCCCGACTACGGCTCGCCCCAGCCGGAATGCCAACAGCAGTGATGTATATAGCAAAAGAAAATAAATAGTAGATAATAAAGTACAAGAAAAAATTGACAATAGTTGTAGCTCTATATACTGAAAAATGAAAAGTATTAAGAGTAATTCATGGAGCACGGCTGATAAACCGAATACGCTATAAATACAAAAATAACCACACTTTGGTTCCATCTTTTTGCTAAGCTGTTAGTAGTAGGCAAGAACAGTTTTAGGCGTAGAAGATAGATGGGTAGGTCCTTTGAGATCCGAGAAATTCCACGTGCACACAGAATTTCCGGTCCGGGTGCAAATTGAGCACCGTCCTAGGCACTGGGCGCTGGTGCTGTGGCTTGAACTATAGTGTTGTCGCAGGGTTGGTGGTGGTAGGACTCGACTGGAATGGGCCCAGATTAATGGTAAAGAGTTTGGGCGCCATTATCAGAGGCCTATATCTACTGACCCAGGTGGCCGGAAGTTGCAAATTCACGTGTCGACCTCGGATACATACACAAAGATAACCAGGAAGTGGATCTTTGAGTCTATGATAACATTTTAAATTAGTATTATTGATATCAATGCGCAGAGATATAATCACTGTTAGATAGCTCATATAAATAATAAAGATATAAATATTATGTAACAATATACAATTTTATACGTATAGGTATTTCTCCTGCGCAAATATTTTGCTATTATATTATGTCACAATCGTTAATCACATATACTAAATAAGAGTTGGAATGGAGAGCGGGTATATTGAACGATAGTATGTCGATGAGCCTAAAAGAGCTCATCTATGTTCTCCAAATCTTCTACTCACTGAGTCAGGCTTGGAAGAGCTCTCTTGTAAGGTGTATCCTTCTGTTCGTAGTGTTGGAATGTTTAATCCAACAAGGTGTAGTTCTAGCGTGGAAATGCACAGTTCAATCCAATAAGTCGTGGAGTTCTTCTGTGGATAAGCCGAGATTTGTATCCACTTCTAAACCGCTCAGGTCGTTGTTTGGCATTACTAGACGAGAGTCTGGCTCGTCGTCGTAGTCGAACGAAAGATTGTTTTCTATCTGGATTTCCGCCATTTTCAAGCCAGGCACCAGGTCTTGAGTAGCAGTAACTACTGGTCTCGAAGGCTTGGAGAAAAAGTCCAAATCATGTGAGTTTAAAGGTTCCATATCTGCGGGCACGTATGGAATAGGCGACTCTTCTTTGGGCACATACTCAATATTGTAGTCATCTTCGCGGAGTCTCTGCTGGATCTGGCGCATGCGATCGGCAGTAGACTTCTTATTGGGGAAAAACTCGCTTGTAAGGCTCTTTTTGGTTTTGACCGGCTCCACGCTGGGAGATGGTATAGGAAGATGAGATGCGTGTAGAGTGGCGGTATGGGACGAAAATGTCGATGCTAGAGTTTGGTTGAGGGGGGGAAGGTGGCGTGGCTGTTTTTTGATGAGATTGTCTGTGGAAATCGAAGGGGAGGGGGGTGAGATGGAGGTGGATAAGACAGGTAAACTGGGCACGGAAGCCGAAGGAATTGAAGGAACAGTAGAAATTGGTTTTGAATCGGCAAATGTAGTATGGTGGGATGAGACAATGCTTTTGTTATGTTTTGGTATAAACCCTAAGCTTGAATTGGCCTTGGAAAGTACTGGGGGACGGGCCAATTGGGGCCTGAATCTGGCTTTTGAGCCATCATTCACCGTATTATTGGAGTTGATAGTGGACTGGGAGCGGCCCAAAGCGGGTCTGAATGTATTTTGGTTCTTTCCGCCCAAAGGAACTCGGGCAATACGGTTGCTATTTGTGCCTAGCAGGTTCTTGGGCCGGAGAGCCTGGTTTTCGTCCTGTTTTTTTGGTGCAAGAGGCCCGCCTCCATTACTCTTGGCTGGTACGTTCCGCAAAACGTTTTCTTTATCTGAAAACAACACCGGTCTGCTCATGGTAGTTGTTGTGTTTGTTTGTTTTCGTATTTTTGTTTGTATTTTGTTTGTATTTTCAGATCACGTGAAAACCATGTGATGGAATTAGTAGCAGCTATAACGAGGCAGACAGACAGTTGATACACTACACAACTATACAACTATACTACATTTTCTATGGCGTTTGATTCGCTGCGGATCTCGGTGGTGTCGAACTCACTAAACGAGAACTCCGGGTGGATCTACTTGGTGGACTGGATTCTATCGCTTATCCTCAGCATAGCATTTATCTTCTACTTCAACCGCCTAGTGGGGTTTGTGTTTTCCCAATTGTTCAACTTGTTGTTGCAAAAACGCTATGGCATCAAAATAAACATGCAGGCGTTCAAGATCTCGCCCCTTGGAGGTCGGATTTTTGCCAAGAACCTCACCATTATCACCAAAGACTACACTATATCTATTATACGATTGAACTTGACATGGAGATATTGGTTGTTTAAACTTACCAGAGTTTCGGAATACTACGAGGGACATGAAAATGAACACGAGAAGTCGCCAAACTCGAAAAAATATGAAAACTTGAAGCTTCCGTTCCGCCTATTGCTTCATCTCGATGGGTTGGAGATCTTCATGTATAATCGTACTGCGGCATACGACAGTATTCTCGAGGCTTTAAACCTTGAAGGAGATTACAAACGCAAGCCTGATGCATGTTCTGAAAAGTCTGAGTCAAAAGAGTCTAATTTACGGTATAGAAACGTCCGTAAACTGTCGGAAGAAGACACTATAGACGGCACTTCTGGCGAAACACCACCAGAAAAGGAGGCACATCCTACACAGCTTCCATGGGCGATTCCTCCTGATGTGCCTGTGCAGCCCAAACCGCCATGGATCCTTAAACTCTTGCCATTGAAGATCAGAATCAGAAAGGGGGCTGTAGTTGTAGGAAACGTGTGCACTCCGTCAATACTTGTAATGTCTTATGCCTCAGCAAATGGTGCTATTGACATCACCAGAGCACCTGATCTGGCAGATAACTACCGATTCTGGCAGGATATCAATTTCGACGCGTTCCAGGTCTGGATGAAGCCCAATATAAAGTACAATCACAACAAGTACAAAGACACTACTAATACCAATCAAGTCACCGAGTCTAATATCAGTCACCTTAGGAGGTACAAACCATTTTTCAAGTTCCAAAGGGCTGTTACAACTGTCAAAAATGCATTTCACAGAAGTATACGACATCGGCCCAGCAATAATCTTGATGAGGCTACTGCAGAATGGCGAGGTTTAAGACGGTATATTGGCACAGAAGAAGACGCCAACTTGTCTGCAATTGTGAGTACTGAAGAACAGTATGCCAAATTCACTCTTATTCTCGACTCCACCACAACCAGAGTAGTATACTACTTTGATAACCCTGGAATAGTAGTCCCAGGCAACAAAACTTGTCCTGGCCATGGAGTAGAGCTAGAATTGTCTGGTGCCACCATTCATTATGGGCCTTGGGCAGACAAACAGCGTGTTCCACTCCAGAATATCTTCTTCCCGTCACTAGCAAGAGACTCCAGACCAACTCCATTGCCTCAACCAAATACTCCCAGGCAATTTGATGGGTTCTTAACCACTGTGTTGGTCAAAGACGAGCTCATTTTCCGTATACCTACTAGGGAAAAGAGCAAGGATAAAGATATGTTGAATAGGTCTAATAAGATGACAAGACCGTTTGGTTGGTTGGAGCTTAAAATGGGCAGTGGCTCAACTATTTCTTCGTTCACTTCGTACGTCGCTGATGCTGTTCACGGATGGGATAATAGAGTGGATTTGCTATTTAACAGCCCCGAAATAAGAACGTCCGTCAACCACGATATTCTCTTTATGGCCGATACCCACGAAATGGCCGCCAAAGTAGGGTTTCCGTTGGAATGGAACGGCAAGTGTCTGTGGCAATTTGACTTGGTGAGTGAAAATGCAAGGGTGTTCTTTCTTCGTGAACATACTCTTTTATTTTCCGATATCTTCAGTGACTTTTCCACCGGCAGTCCTACGCCATATGAAGAGTTCAGGCCGTTTGTCTACACTGTCAACTGGAATATTCACCATTACAAGATCTATCTCAATGTCAATGATGCTAATATTATTAATAATCCACTTGATTTTAACGTCAACAAGTACTTGTCATTCCAAGGTGACGACCTAGCTATTGATTTGGAGCTTCCTTTGTATGGTGAGTTTGCTAAGTCTACTACTATCAGCTATACTATGAACACATCCTTCTTTGATTTGGTATTGGATACGCCGCCGTGGCACACTGCCAGTGCTTTTATGAAGGATTCTAGTGTTGTAGGCAGAAGCAACAACTTTTCTGTTGAAGGAAGTTACAACTTTTTCAGCAATGTCGAGGTGTATACTTCGGATTATATTGAAATCAGGTGCGTGGGTGACGATGTGACCTTAAAGTTCCACGGGTTTCTTATAAAGTATCTCTTTATTATAAGAGAAAACTATTTTGGCGATAATATTCATTTTAAAACGTTCGAGGAGTATAATGATTTACATGGTACTGATGCTTCTGCTGAGGCGTCGTCAGTACTGGAAAAGTTCACCTCATCTTCCTTGACGTCGCCTTCGTCGACGTCTCCTGAGGTTGATTACTGGCATTTTATTAAGGTCGAGAACGATATCGATCTTCTCTTTTCGTTTCAGGTCCGCCGTGGCTTGATAGTCTTGCCATTAAGCTTGTACGATTGTAAATCCCATGTTGGGCTCATGTTTGACTCGTTAGATGTCGATATTCGCTTCACAAACTACTATATGGATCTCCAGGCCGACCTTAGTCCAATTACATCGCTGTTTGTGCTGGCCCAAGAACTGGATTTGGCAGATGATGAGTTGGAGGTGGTCTTTGATCTTCCCAAGTACCGCCAATTACACCTGCTGGATACCTCTGTGATGTCTATTGACGGTTTATCTATTCACGCCCACCGAATGTTTGGAATTCCGCCCGATGAAATCACTTTCTTCTGTAAATGGGACTTTGAAGCAGGTCAAATTTCCATCGATTCCGAGGTTGCCTTCATCACTTCATTGGCGACATTTTTTAAGAATTTCGCCTTGGGGTTCAAAGATATTGAGAACTCACTAAATATTCCAGTGCCAGTTGTTTACGACGCCCTCAACTTCTCTTTTAGATGTGAAGATATCACTGTTAAGTTGCTGGTAAAAAATAGTCCAAAGTACTTGTTGGCCAACTTGAACTCAGTTCTCTTTTCCTTCAACGACATCGCAAACGAAAGGTACTCTTCTCGAGCTTCTGCTTGTATTCCTCATATCCAGGTGCTGGTAGAAGAAAGGGGATACGTACACGGATGCTTGAAAACATCCCTAAACTTCACCAATATCTGCCAAAAGAAACATATGCTTGATCATAGAAATTTGCAGCAGGCCAATATTAAGACAAGCGATGCTCCTTTTCATCGAGCACCATTCTTGTTATTTCCTGAAAATAGAGACTCAAATTATAATGGTGCATATGGCTCGTTTGTGACCCAATTGTCGCTTCCAAGTGCCAATCATCCTCTTACTAGCGAGTCATGGGACTCGAGCGACGAGTCAATCCTTGGGTCTCTGGATGAGAGTTCAAGCATTTCGACCAAAATTTCCAAGGACTCGTTCGACCCACTCGATTCCCCCATTTCTTCAAAGAACAAACCTAAAAATGAGCTTCTTGACGAACCCACAGATCAATTTTATACTGAAAAGTTTGCTCCTAAACACGATTACGACCCTGAGGAGTTCTGTCCTTCTTACAAAGTAAATCCTGAGTTTGAATACGACAACTTGATATTCGAATTGGGCGCCATTCACTCATACTTAACCCCAAACGGCTTGGTCACATTTGCCCAACTTATCAACGAATCCAATACTTTTACTCTTGATAAGCTTATGGACGAGTTGGAAATCAAGGTCGTCAAGGGTGTGGCCCTAAATAAAGTGGCTTACTTTAGTGTGGCCAATATTCGCCTCGTCACCTCTGAAATCAACCTCAAATTTGGTTCTTTTATCACCCAGAATCCTCAAGAAATTTTCGATAAACGACCAAATATTCCGTTTGTCAGCGTCAATCTCATTGAGCCTTCTATAGCTGCTTCTATCAAAAAAGAAAAGAACGAGGGAACCAAGTTTTGTGATATCCAGACCGATATTACGGTGGCCGGCCATCTTAAAGACTTGTTTGTATCGGTATCCAACCCAGGAAACTATAAAAGCCCAGTGCTTCTCAATATCAGGGATATCGAGGCATGGGCCCAAATACCCAGCGACGAGTCTCTGCAGAGCACAGTGGCTTCATGTACGGTAGATGCTGTTGAACTAGATGTACGACAAAGCCAGTTCCAGTGGTTATTGGACTATATCTTGAGGTTGAAGGCACTAGTAGAGCCTGCTATGGTAGAATTTGCCAAACCTTCGGTACCATTGCCTGAAGCAATAGCGCAATTGGTGTATAAATTGTCCAAAGACTCAATAGAGTATTCTATTGATAACGACCCCGAGGTTTTGACCAAACCAGCCGATGTCTTACGGTCCATTGTCGCTGATCACGTTCGTCTTTCTGACAGCTGGAAGATGATGTCCAGACTAAGGCACATTCTTAATAGCTTGCCCAAAGAATGGTACAAGACAGAATACGAGGAATTACAGAACTCTGCTGACTGGAGATTGCCTTCTACTGCCATTGAAGAAATCACTGAGATCTTTTCTCACTGGAGAAGCTGGGAAGCGAATCCTGCCCAGCGTGAATTCTTCTTCAAGATCGTATTGTCGCCTTCAAAGCTTAAGCATAATGAACCAAAGCCATTTAATTTACAGGTTAATGTTCCCGATGTGTTGCTTAATATATCCGACGAAAATAATGAAGTCGATTTCATCAGCTTGGAAAATTTGAGCTGTCTCTCACAAGTATCGACGCAAAAGCTTCAGGATAGAACCTCGGTCGGACTTGGTATTATTGAGGTGGTTAAAGCGGCCAGCGTAGTGTTGAACTTGGGCTCATACAAGAGCCATGTAAGTGAACTATCGTTGGGAATGATTATGGAAGGATTGAAGTTTGCAGACCAATTGAAAACTGACCAGCCCAAAAAGGGCAGTGGGGAGAAGGTTATGGAAAAGAGCAGTGGACAGAAAGACCCGATAACCAACGATTCCAAAGCAGTTTCAGATCCATCGTACCAGGCTTCTTTCATGGTAAATGTCGACTTTCTTGAGCAGTATATCCAGCTCCCATCTACCAAAATAGTTATCAAGTCCAAGAATGTCACTTCGGCCGTGGAACTTTCCACATTTACCGGCGACTACAAGGACATTGTGCTATTCTCGTCGGTGCAAAGAATTAGTTCGTTTGATATTTTGGTCTTGAATGCAAACAAATCGGTTCTTTCCAAGTTTTCACTTTTGAAATGCGGTATTGTGGTTACCAACGCCGGTGGAATTGTCAATGGGTCTAAAATTTCTGAGATAACCATTGAAAAAATGATCCTAAGAGTCTACGACAAGAACGAGGCTTTGATCAAGGGAATTGAAGATTTGATGGAAAAAGATATTCCGTACTTAAAATGCATCATAGCAGCATCAGGAGGAACAGAAAACAAAGAAGAACAGGAACAAGAACAAAATCTTACTAAAGAAACTGCTGGCACTCAACAAATGGGAGAAACTTCTAGTAGTCAAAAAGTTGGAGATTTTGCTTTGACTATTAGTCTAGGTGAGTTCAACTGGATCCTCGAAATATTGGAACCCATTCGTATTAGTGGGGTCATTTTCAATAACAAGCTCTCTATAGAACGCTTGGGCGGAACAGTGTTGGTGGACTCGTACATTCGTAAGGTCGATATTAATGGTGGAATTGGCAAAACAGAAATAATCGAGCTTGAAAACTCGGATATCGTCACCGGTTTGAAGTATAACCTTGTCGAAGACATGAACTTACTATCGGTTTCGATCAGTACCGGATACACCAAGCTATTTTCTCCTCTGTTGGTTGATAACTTAAAGTTGGTGATTCAAAACCAGGCCAACTTGAAGAACAGGATCGACGTCCTCCAAAGAATCTTCAATGTCGATAATTCGCCCACTTCGTCAAAGTCTCTGGACTCTAGCAAGTGCAATATTTTGGAAAAGCTTGCCTTTAAATCAAAGTTGACCAACGACTATATTGGTATATCGACCTTTGCAAACAAAACGAAGTACTCGTTTGAAGTTGAAAACACGTCTTTGGGTGTGTACAACGTTGCAAACACTCTTGCGAATGAATTTGCTCTGGATCACCAAGTAGTTCCAATTTATGGGAACTTTGAGATCTTGACGGCTCGTTTGAGTGTATTGGACAGAACCATAGCAGTGGGTCTTTCCAACATTCTTGACTTCAGCATGTGTATTCGACTCTTGAACAATATCAGTGGAAACAACTCCGATCTTCAGTCGTTGCAGGTCGAATCGCAACACTTCAGAATGTGTCTAAGCACCCCGGCACTAGTCCGTATCCTAGTGTTGATAGATCAAATGAAAGACTGTTGTCCGCAAGAAAAAACAAAAACCAACAAGCCTCCATCAACAGAATCAGCCTCAGAATCAACAGCAGCATCTGCATCCTCATTTTCGTTTCTCAACAACTTCTCGTCGGTCCATTTCCTTGCTTACAACTTCTGTTTCGGATGGATCTTTGAAAACGGTGACAAAAACTACCCTGGTGTTGTGCTAGGAGCCGAGCGGTTCTTTGCCATTACTGAAGAAAAATTGGGAAAGCTCACATTAATGGAAGGATATCTTTCTGTAGCCAATGGTGCTAGATCCTCTAACTTTTACAGTACCACGTCCGAAAAGAATAGTCTCAACCGAGCCTTTTTGCCCAAAATGCAATTGGTATATACTATAGACCAGTTCGAAGATATCAAGAGCATGAAGATTGTGATTACGGGTGACGAATTGGACGTCAAGTTCTTGTCAAATTCCATAGTCCTAGTTGAATATGGAGCCAAATCAGGATCTGACATGCAAAAGTTCTTCAAGGCCAGAGACAAAAAGCGTCGTGACAATGTAGAGCAGGTGCAGGAGGTGGGGGAAGTCGAAGAGAACAATGTGATGAACGGCATAAAGCTGGTTTTCCAGTCGATTGAAGTGGTGGCCACCTATGCTGGATCCAATGTTCTTATTAATCGACTTAGTGACGACACTTCGGAGCCTCCACCCTCGTTGTATCTTCACTCTCCAGCAGTGAAAATAGCTGTCAAGTACAGGTACGACAAGTTGGCTGCAAAGAAGCACATTATTCGGGGCGAAACACTTACCACCTCGTCCGAAAACACGCTCTATCCTTATTGTATTCCTGTGGTGAACGATATTATCGATGGTGCCAAGAAGATGATGCATCGTCCTGCAAATAATGAAGAGCCAGACTCGAAACGAGGCGACTCAAAACCACCTGGGTGCAAGGATTTCGCCAGCTTGTTGAGCGATGTCGATATCTACTTTGGAGCCAAGATCGAGAAACAAGCTCTTACGCTTAGCTGTGCTCCAACCGTCAAGGTTGCTGCTATGGTGGGTATAAAAGAGATTTACATTCAATTAAACACCGGAACATCCCTGGAGGATTCTACTTTGGTTTTGACGGTTCTCTTTGATTCGGTCTCGGCGTCGTTACAACATGTGTATTCGAGAGAAATCAGTGGATCGACCAGTATCAAGAAAGTCACCATTGCCAATGCAGTTGAGTTTGGCGACGTGGCCAAAATTTTATCTTCGGGCTCGGTTGTAGATGTCGACGGGTATGTGAATGTCAAGCAGTTTCAAGACGTGGAGCTTTTCAAGGACGTGTGGTTCCCTGAGAGCTACAACGACGACAATTCTAGCCCTGAATTGACTACGTCACACTCTACGTACGATGAGAAGGTTAAAACAGACCTTGCGGCCAACAAGAACATTTCTTCACGGTTCAAAGAGGTGTCAACCACATATGCCATTCCGTGGGTTTTGACCTTAATCATATCTAATATCAATCTTCAGGTAGACTTTGGTAAATCGTTGGGTAACTTCAAGTTGAACTTGGACAAAGTATGGGCGGTTTCCAAGAAATCCACCGACTGGGCCCAAGACTTGAAGATGGGCGTAGACAGTATATGCTTGCAATCGGAAGGAAGACTCGGCGGGTCTTTTGATGTCAAGAATGTCAAGATCCACACTGCCATCAGCTGGAAACTCGAATCGGGAGTTATTCTAGATGTACCTCTTATTTTGATATCGGGAGCTATTGACAAGTTGATGCTCAAAACGTCCTTTGATTACCATGTGTTTGCCATAGCCAACATCGAAGGTCTTTCTATCGACATTTTCAACAGAAAGAGCGAAGTCAGTCTTTCGAAAGACCACCTATTCGTTAGTACCAAGATGGACGCAGCCGAAGTGTACATAACCTCGCTTTCTGCCTCCAATTGTCTTGACATCTACAACACTGTAACCAGAATGATCCAAGAGAATAAGAGATCGTATAAGGAAACACTTCGGGAGTCGGCCAGAGGAAAGAGTGTGCTGAAAAAGCCCAAGAATGAAGAGAAGGCTAATGCCGATATACTTGAAACTGTCAAAAAACTCGAGGCAAAGATCCAAGTGGTTGTAGGCAAGTTCCTGATCCATATATACCCATCGTCGTTTGACGATTCCAAGGTCTTGGTGATCAAGCTAGACGAATCGAGAGCCAACTTCCAGCAAGACGAGTATGCAAAGGGAATCTCCAACAATTTGGAGATCCAATTTACCGACCTCAAGGTGTCTCTTTCGATGACTTCATCGGTACTGGAAGATTTCGTGGCTCAGTGCAAGGTGGAGGAGTTTGTTGAGTATGCCCGAAAGGTTAGAGGAGGAACGATCTTTGTGTTCCCATCCTTCAAGATATCGATGAGAACTTTCCAAAAGTATGACGATAATGTGATTGAGTACCTCTACCAATCGTCGTTTGGAGGCACGGTGGATATCAGATGGAATCTCGGGTCAGTCAATTTTATCCGAGAAATGTATTCTATTCATGCCAAAGCCTTGAGTTCTCGTATCGAGTACAGAAACACCATATTGGCTCCGGCCGATACTGGCACAGTGGAATTGAGGGACGTAAACTTCAGTCAGGGTCCATCCAAACACTTGAAAGAGCAATTGGATGGCGAAGATCCTACTGTACAAATCGACAAAGCCATCAACAAAACTTTGAATAAAGTAACTGACGAGTCAAAGTACAAGTACAGTGCAATTGCTCCTGCTATTATTGAGGCACCTAGATTGAAAGAGTTGGGTAATGCTACGCCGCCTTTGGAGTGGTTTGGTTTGTATAGAGAAAAGTTCCCTCATGCCACCCATCAGTTCGGAATTGTATCGTTGCAAAAGATGATGCACGAAGTGGAATTGCAATACTCCAAGATTTTGGGAAGAGCCTAGTATTTCATATTCTTAGAGGCTAATAAATTAACTGCAAGAACTTGAATACCCGGTGCTCTCTTACGATAAAATAACAAGAACTCTACAATAACAAAAACCTGACCACTACCTAGTCAAAGAAGAGCTTCGATTCGCACTCTTTTCGTTTACATATTCAAATCTACTCATTAACTCATAGAGCACCCAAACTTACTTAAAAATTGAAAGCACTTACATAGCATATATGCGATTCTATTCTTAGCTCTCGTATAATACATAATATTGGATTTACTTGAAATCCTGAAAATTAGCCAAAAAGTGCTTGCAGGTTAGCATTTAGCACTAAATTTTGATAGGATTAATACTTTGAACTTTGTTAAAAGCTGTTGGACTTTGCCAATTACCATTTGGTTTTGTTTACCGTACTAGTAATCCGAATGGTGATATATATTTATTATACAGCTATTATGTATGTTAAGTGGTCTTTATTTACAAGTTAATGGGTCAAGTACCATCTTCCCTTAGCCCTTCTTCTGGACAAGATCTTTCTTCCGCCCCTGGATCTCAATCTGGCCAAAAAGCCAAAAGTTCTCTTTCTTTTCAATGTAGAAGGTTGGTACGTGTTACCTCTGGATTTGAATCTTCTCTGTATCAAGCCCAATAACGATTGAAATGCTGTTGTGGAGGTGGGTAATGGAGTTATTTCATGGTGTATCTTGGTTTGCAAAGCAGGTGAGGTGAACGTGCTGGTGGGTTTGGACAAGAGAGAGAATCCTCGCGTGAGTGTCCTGGACACCGGAGCCGTCTGGGTTCTGATAATACTAGACACAGTCCACATTCCTAACCTACTTAATGATTCTTGAAGAGCGTTGGTGAAAAATGTTGTAGTGAGACCCGGTCCCACTGTTACACTACCCGAGGTTCGCTGCGTAAGTTTAGGTCCGCCTCTCGGTATCACAAATAATTTTCTGAGCGATGAGTTCGAACCCATCTCGAGGCAACAACATGTCAACCGGTACCCGTAGCAGAAGAGTTGTTCCTTCGGCCGTCAATGCGCCCACAGAAGTGCACATCAACCACATTGGAGCTTTGAAAAATGAAGATGCCGAAGTCATATTGTCGGAATTCATAAGTGCCAGTGAGGCCATCGCCAATTCCACCGCAGAAACCACCGACAGTACTGAAAAACAACACTACAATTCGACCGGATTGTCCAATGTTTCTGGAAGCAGTGCTGTGTTGAGTCAGTTGAAGAGAGTCCAGAGAGACTTGAGAGGTTTGCCGCCATTGGCAGCCGAATCCACAGAGGAAGGTTCCAACAAGCGCACCATATTCGAGAGCGAAGAGCCAAAAAATAAGAAGATCAAGTTCGATAGCGAGGAACCAGAGGAGATAGAAGAAGAAAAAGAAGAAGTAAAAGAAGACAGCGAGATTGAAGAAGCCACAGAAGTAGTTGAGGTTGAAGAAGCTGATGTGTCTGTAGTGGAAGAACCTAAAAAGAAGAAGGAGAAGAAGGAGAAGAAGGAGAAGAAAGAAAAGAAGGAGAAAAAGGAAAAGAAAGAAAAGAAGTAGTCATTATACCGTTCGGTACCTGTATCATAGAATAAACGCATAGATAAAGCACATATAACAGCCCGTAGGCTATACGAGTATAGTGTCACGTGACAAATAGAATTATTTATCTGCAGGAGATCATCGATCGTGCGCGCCTTCCTCTGTTTACATCAATACGCTCCATATGATCTGTAATACAACAGTGTAGAATGGGTATCAAACGGGCCAGAAACTCCAAAAGAATACCGTTATCCAGCGATGACAACGACGGAGACACGTTTGTGAACAATAGCGACTATGCTTCAGCATCTCAATCCGAGATTTCTGCCCACCAAATACCCCCCACCAGTCCCAATGAAGATAGCCCATTTCTTGAAAACAGCGACATAAACAAAGAATTGAATCGTTCCAGAACAAGCAGCCCCAAGAGTTCTGTCGAAAAAGTCATATCAATCCCCGAAATACCACCATTACCACCAGTAAACCAACCAGAAAACCAACCAAAAGACCAAGAAGAACCAAGTTTGGCGGACCGGAATGACCAACAAGACACGTTGAAAAGCGAATCACCGGCTTCAGAACCTTCAGAACCTTCAGAACCTGCCGAAACATCTAATGTCAAGCTCGAGCTACCATTGTTCCCAGATTTAAAATCTCCATTAAGCTTTTCACAACAACAGTCTGAAATATTACAGCAATCGCCACTGAAAAGACGCGAATTGACGCTCCCTATCCATAAAAACGAGCCCCGTTTGGTCATAAATAAACTTGTTCTAACTAACTTTAAGTCGTATGCCGGATCGCAGACGATTGGGCCATTCAACTCGTCGTTTTCAGCAGTTGTGGGGCCCAATGGAAGTGGAAAATCGAATGTTATTGACTCGTTGTTGTTTGTATTTGGATTCAGAGCTTCGAAAATGAGACAGGGCAAATTATCGGAGCTTATTCACAACTCTAGTGGCGGAGAAAAGCTTGATTATTGCCAGGTAGACATTCATTTTCACCATGTTCTTGACAATGTAGACGATGCGACCAAAGCGGAGGTTTTGCCTGATTCTAGCTTGGTGATCTCAAGAAAAGCTACCAAGTCCAACCAGTCACTGTACTATATAAACCATCAGCCCAGTAATTATACGGAAGTTACCCGATATCTTAAAGATAAAGGGATTGATTTGGACCATAAAAGATTCTTGATTTTACAAGGTGAGGTGGAGCTGATTGCTCAAATGAAGGCTAAGGCTGAAAGAGAAAACGATGACGGTTTGCTTGAGTATCTTGAAGATATAATTGGCACGTCCAAGTACAAGCAATTGATAGAAGATAGTCTTTCCAAGATCGACGAGTTGAACGAAGTATGTGTAGAGAAAGAGAACAGATTTGAGTTGGTGGAAAAAGACAAGGATCTGCTCGAAGAAAAGAAGAATGAGGCTCTTAAATTCTTGGAGTTTGAAAAGAAATTGATCAATAAGCAGTCGATTCAGTACCAAGTCAGCATCCAAGAAAACCAGCAGTTGATCGATGAAAACGAAAAGGTTGTGAATAAATTGAATGAGGAATTGGCCGAAGAACAGGCTAAAAACTCCCAACTTACCGAGGCTATTGAGGTCTATCTAAAAGAACAAGAAGCTGCCAAGAACGCCATAACTAAAATCAATGGACAGATATCGCAAATATCCAAAAAGCAAAAGGAAACCAACAAATTACAGGTGACTTTGGAAGAAAAGTCAAAGAATTTGGATAATAAGGTAAAGAAGATAAAGAAAACGAAAGAGTCTCTGGAACATAATTTGAATTCTGCTAAGTCGAAGCTCAAGATGAGCAATGACGCATCACAGCAGTTTAAGACACAAATGGAAGAACTAAATGTACAGTTGGAGACCGAAAAAGCTAAGTTGGATGAAATAAGGAAGAGTTTAAATACCAAAACATCCGGTTTTACTGCTGAGATCCAAAAATTGCAGAGTCAGTTGCAGCCTTGGAATGATAAACTCAAGCAGAATGGAAATGCCTTGACGTTGACCAAATCAGAGTTAGAAATGCTCCAGTCTCAGAAAGAAGGAGTCTCGAAGCAGTTGGAAGAAGCCAAAGAGAGACTCGTCAATATCAAGAAAGAAGGGAAGCAAAAGGAATCTGAATATATGGAAGCTCAAGAGAAACTCTCTCAGATAGAAGAACAAATATCCCTTGGACAGGAGCAATGTGCTTATGAAAAGGAGCAACTAGAGTTGAAGAGATCGCAAGTATCAGCAATGAGACAAAAAACGCAAGATGCTGTCAATTCCCTTAACAGTTACCAAAATAAGAATAAAGTTCTAGCCAGTTTGATGAGACTTGCCAAGTCCGGAAGAATCGAGGGATTTTACGGAAGACTAGGCGACTTGGGGGTCATTGATGATGTTTACGATATAGCCATTTCCACTGCATGTCCAGGATTGGATTCGATGGTGGTTGAGACAGTAGAAACAGCCCAGACATGTATTGATTACTTGAGAAAGAACAAGCTCGGGTACGCCAATTTTATATGTTTAAACAAGTTGAGACAATTCAACTTATCTCCTATTAAAACTCCAGGAAATCCTGCTACAATCAAGAGATTATTTGATTTGATACGGCCCCAAAACCCCAAGTTTGCTGCTGCTTTCTATAGTAAGGTATACAACACTTTGGTGGCTCCAGACTTGAAAGAAGCCAAATCGGTAGCATATGGTGCCAAGAGATGGAAAGTTGTTACTCTAGATGGTAAAGTAGTTGACACTTCAGGAACAATGTCTGGAGGTGGTAACTATTTTGCCAAAGGAGGTATGAGATTATCCAATTCGACAAGCGAAGACGCCATGGATATTAGTCCCGATGACGTTGGACAGATGCAACAAGACTTGAGGGATGCTGAGGCTAAATTTGAAGTCATGGAGAAGGAATATCTCGAAAAAGAAAGTATGTTGAAGAAATTAGAGCTGCTCAAGCCCGACACGGAATTCTTAACGTCTCGATTAAAGCTTGATATCGAATCTCTTAGTACCGAGAAACGAGAGGTTCTGCTGAGATGTAAGAGTTTGATTGCTGAAAACGCCAACAACGACGCCACTAAGCAGTTTGATCAAAATATTCAACAGAAAGAACAAGAGATCGAAGCGTTCGAGGCAGAGAGAGTGAATCTCAAGTCCCAAATGAGCGAATCGGAATCGAAAATAAAAGCGTTGGAGGAGAAAATCATGGACGCTGGAGGTGTAGAATTGAAATTACAGAATTCCAAGGTCGATTCCATTAAACAGAAAATGGAGATCATTACCGAAAAGACCTCTGGTGATCGAATGGCTATTAGAAAGTTGGAAAACGATATCAAGAGACATACCAAAACTATCGAACAGACCATTCAAGAATTGGAAACTTCTGAACAAGACCTTGTGTCTATACAACTGCAGCTTCAAGATACCAATGCAAAGCTAGGTGTGCTACAAGAGGAACTCAAAGCACTTGAGGAGCAGCGAAATGATCATGAAAGTAAACTAGAGCAGATTCACGGGCAAATTGAGGAACAGAACGAGCAGATTAACAAGTTCAAATCGTTAGAAATTGAGATTCAAAACAAGTTGGAAAAGCACAATTCGATAATCAGCAAAGCTTCCAAATATATAGCCCAAGATAAGGAGAATTTGGAGAGTCTTGTGATCAGAGATACCACTGAGTATATCAGCTGGATGGACGAAGAGGAGCAGAAGAAGTATAATGGGACCATAATAGAAGAACTTGACGAAGGAAAGATGGCCGATATCGATATCGAAGAAGTGAATTCAGAGATAGAAATGCTCAAAAATGTCCTCGATAACATCAAAGTGGATATCGAGGTGCTCAAAGAGTATGGATTCAAGAAGTCCGAGTATGAAACTCGTAGAACAGACTTGAATTCTGCCGTTGGAGAAAGAGACGAAATCAAAAACTACTGTGAAGAACTCAAGCGGAAACGACTCGACGAGTTCATGGAAGGGTTCAATATTATATCGATGACGCTCAAGGACATGTATAGAATGATCACCATGGGAGGTAATGCTGAGCTTGAGTTGGTTGATAGTTTGGATCCATTCTCCGAAGGGATCTTATTCAGTGTCATGCCACCGAAGAAATCGTGGAAAAACATCTCCAACTTGTCGGGAGGTGAAAAGACGCTTAGTTCCTTGGCATTGGTGTTTGCTCTACACCAGTATAAGCCTACCCCATTGTATGTCATGGACGAAATCGATGCAGCTTTGGACTTCAGAAACGTTTCCATTGTGGCCAACTACATCAAAGAAAGAACCAAGAATGCTCAGTTCATAGTTATTTCATTAAGAAATAACATGTTCGAGCTTGCCCAGCAGTTGGTGGGAATTTACAAGGTCAATAATAAAACAAAGAGTATTTCTCTACAGAATAGGGATTTCTTGAATGTTTAATTCTTTATTCTAGTTTCTATTATAATCCGGTATATTCTATTGTATATTAGAAGAAATGTATTATATTCTCAATTCCCTCTTGGTTCTCCAGGTAGGTTCCACAGAAGTACCGAAACCAGCATCGTTTTTTCTTCTCAATATGAAGTTGGCATCAAACCAGTCGATTAAATCAATTAAGCATACTGTTTCATTCATTTCTTTGATCACTTTCTTGGAAACTACCTTATCCATCATTTCAGAAAGGTGGTGTTGAGTAATACGAAATGGCAAGCCATAACTGGTGGCCAAATCCCAGAACCTTTCTATAGCACCCCACGGAGTCTTGTCAAATCCCGCAAACAACGCTGGATTGCTCAATATGCCTCTTACGGCCATAACTCCATCGACTCCAGTATACTCTGCGATCTTATAAGCGTCTTCTAATGAAAAGCAGTCTCCATTTGCGACCACCGGAACGCTAACGGTTTGTTTAACTAGCTTTATAGCATCGAAGTTGGCTGGTATGGATGATCTCGTGTTCTTAGTCCTGCCGTGAACAGTAATAAAATCAACTCCACTTTGTTCGACCTTTTTGACAAACTCGACGGTTTCGTCAAGATTGGCATGGATCCGTATTTTCGTCTCAATACAGACTTTATCCCCGTATTTCTCTTTGACGGCTTTGACCATCGACGAAACAAGGTCCGGTTCGGTCATCAAGGCTGCTCCGATGCCTTCTCTGACTTGTTCTTTTATGGGACAACCACAGTTGATACCTATTCCATCCACATAAGGGTGGATCATTTCGACGAATTTGAGCAAGTCTTCCACGTTGTTGCATCCCACTTGTACTATAACAGATCTATCTCTGTTATTAGTGGTGAAATCGGACACCCGGGCAATGTCGTTTCTGACAAACTCTCTGGCTAGTATCATAGGTGTGTATACTATATCTGTATTGTAATTACGAACTAATTCTCTGAATGGTAGTTTGGAGTATCGCACCATGGGTCCTGCTATGAACGCCGGTCTGTTTTGCGTAGCCTTGATTGTTTTAAGCATGTGTAATGGGTTATGCATGGGGTCCCTTGGTTCTAACGGCCCAGCAACTGTGTTTCTTTTATTCTCAATCAACTCTGACATAGTATCACCTGTATATATCCTTCTACTTCACCTCTTGCTGATAGTTATCTAAGTCTTGAGCTATCCCGTTTCTTATATTTTGCAGACTCGATAAGATTTTGCGATGATTTGAAAAACTCGGATTATTTGTCCAAATGCGGTCGCATAATGCGTCTACTGCATATAGCATCTGCCGTCAATATAGAGTCTTCATTTGATTCCATTCAGTTTATTTAACGTAAACTTAAGGCATATTAGTTTATTTCAATACTATGTACTCATATCGAGTGTATCAAGTTTTACTCCTCCAGTCTAATCCATCTACAATTGTTATCCTTAATATACATTAGAGAGGTGCTTGAAAGAGATTCAAACTATAATACACTGCAACGGAGGAAATTTGCAAACATTCTAAAGAGTAAGAAATAATTGCTTCTTTGTACAAGGATTGGAGGCACTGAAAGAAAACTGTTGCACAATTACTCTTCTTCAGAACTTTCAGACGAAACATCATCTTCCGATGAATCTTGGTCTTGGTGACCAATGTTCATGAATGCAGAATTAGCTTGAGCATTCTGTTCGTCTTCAAATAACGCCAATTGACTTCTTAAGTGGGCCAATTCATCATCGGCACTACCAAGAATTGGTTTCTTCTTCTTATTCATTAATTTGGCAGCAGCTTTTTTACCAAATAAAAAGTTGTGGAGCTTCAACACAGTACGATCTTCCAATTGATCCATATCCAATTCCACTTCGTCTTCATTATTGATCTCAACATCATCTTTGATGATTTTGATAAGTGATTGCAACTTTTTATCTGAGAGGTTTGGGACCATTTCACTGACTTGCTTCTTCATTTCATAGGTGACAACTGGTAATCCCGATCCCGATTGCCCGTTGACAGAGGAGTTCTTTCTTTTAGCAGACTTCTTCGATCTCTTCTTCTTTCTTCTGGCCAATTGCTGTTCTCTCAATTTCTTCAAGTGTTCGGCTTTCAATTCATCCAACTCTTTCTTCATACGAATTAACTGGTTTTCCAAGAATTGAATAGCTGGAACTTCGGATAACATGGTTTCATTAATTTCGGGATCATTTTCATCATCGTCATATTCTCCATCACTGGAATCCTCATCAGAATTTGGTGGGGTTGGTTCAGGAACTGGACGGTTGGCCCATTTCTTCTCGAAAACTGATTCCAATCTATGGCCCATCATATTGACTTCGGTTCCTTCAGGGTTAAAGGCGTAACAATTCTTGAACACTAAACGAACATCAGCTGCAAACTGATCACCATTTTCATATTGATTGTTTGCTAATTTAGTGTGAATGGTGCCCAAATCCATCGGTTCTTTAACGATATCGTTATAGTTTGGAATATTTAAAGCAACTGTATCGACTGGGGCCAAGAATGGAAAGTTGTAGTTAGTATGCTTCTTTGACATCAATTCCTTGATGGTTTGACTACAGAATCTTAATTCAGTCGCATACTTCTTTTTACGAGGTCTGACATCATATGGTAATTCCTTGGATTTTGGAGGGTGAATGGTTCTTTTTGGTCTTTGAGCGGCCACTGAGTCACGTTTAGATAATTCAGAATCGGCCGCAGCCTTTCTCTTGGATGTTACCGGTATTTGTGCTGATGGTGAGCCGCCCGCAGCTTTATTTCCACCTTTCTTGACAGAATTGATTGATGGGAGAACTTTTGGAGGAAAATTTAACATATGTTTTTCGAAATGAGCTTGAATGTTATCAGCCATTTTTGATATGCCGGCTTCTTCACCGTTAAATTTCTTACAGTTAGCAACCATCAAATTGAAATCCTCCACTATTTGATTAGAATCTTCGTAGGCATTAAGCACTATCTTCCTTTCAATGGTAGATAAATCCATTGGTCTTGGGATGTGATTGTAGTAGAATGGAATGTTAAGTTTGACGGTATCTACCGGATGGATAAATGGGTTGGCATCTCTTAATCTTTTGATGGCTTTGATGGTATTTAAAGCGAATTTGTTTTGGTGGGCAGGTATTGGCGTTTCTGGTAAATTGTTGAGATCTGGTTCTTGAGGTGGTTTCGGTGCTGGTTCGGTGAATGTGTTGGTAAGAGTAGAAACTTGTTGAACAGGTTCTTGCTCTTGTTTTGGTTGTTGCTCTTGGTCCTGCTTTTGCTCCTGATCAGCTGTAGAATCTTCGTTTTGGTTCTCCGTCTCTTTGGATTCTCCATCCTGTGTTTCTTCAGACTCTACCTTTTGCCTCTTCAAATCTTGATCGTATTCTTCTTCATCAAGTTTATGCTTCTCAGGGCTAGGAGAGGGATTAGGAGGTGAAAGTGGCTTTTCAGGTTCGGAACCTTTGGATTTGTGGCTTTTGTGGATCAAAGTAGTGGTGTCATCATCTGACTTATTGAAGAAGTTGTTGTCTGAAGAAGGAGTCTGCACCGGAGTATTGGCTTCTGGCAAAACTTCCGACATGACAAATTATTTTAATCTAAAACTTTGCAGCCAAATGTGAGTTTAAATAAAATTTGGATCCCTTGGGACTTTTTTTCGTGTGCGTGCGGGCAAAAATTTGTGCAGGCAAAAAAGCCGGGAAGGACGTGACAGACTCAAGGGGAATGAGGGGGGGAGATTGATAGTCAACGGAGTTTTGAATATGCTTTAGAATGCGAGTATTAGTATGCGCGCAAACAAAAAATTTGATTTTTTTTCGGGTGAATTTGTAGGTTGGCCAAGAAAAAGTGTAAAATTCGGCTAGTTATATATAAATCACGTCGGTCTGCACGATCTAAACTGTAAAAGGCTGGGTGACGGGTCAAACTGTAACAATCAGGGTAACCAGTAAACTGTGAGCGGTGGCAACAAAAATAACAAGGGAAAAAGAAATTTTAGACTTGGGAATTGACCAATCGCATCGCTTTCACGCCCGGTTTTTTTGAAAAAATTTACAATAATTCTAATTTGTATTTTCTGAGGGAAATCGTTCAATTTATACCAACCCCCAAAATTCTACTCGACTCGACTTCTGTGAGTGTGCGCACGACTTTAAATTCTAGTTTTAACAGAGACTTCAGCAACGCTCAAATATTCTACAATCCACCACAAACGAATGTGTATATACGTGTATGTTGATGAAAGAAACAACTTGTCGTGACATCTGTAGTACTGCTACTCAGCCATCGTTTCCTGTAGCCTTTTGGTGGATTTTCTCTGCTCCTAAGAAAAAGAAGTGATAGTAATTTAATAGGGGATGACTTTCTTGAGCCAGCAACGAAAACGGAGCGCTGGCGGTTTGCGAAAAAAAATGACGCCTCATTTCTAAATTTGCCACTGCTTCCATCCGGGTAACCCCATTTCGGTAGCTACGCGTCTGTCTTTGCAGGTACGACGAGTTTGCAGTTATCACATGTTTTGCTGGTTGACTAAATGCAGTTACATTTTATGCTGGCTGGGCTTATCAGCTCGATAAATAATACAAGATATTGATGTATTTACGTAGACTAACACAATAAGAAGAAGCAGAATATGATGGGGATTACTATGAAACAATGAGTTTAAGACTGCATGGGAAGGACTTTGTTACAAATGTATAGAAAGCAAGTCGTTTGCCGAAAATCCTTTGTTGCAAGATGGGCACCTTCTAAGTCTGGCAGCCAATCTTTCTTGGGTACAATTGTGGCAGAATACATGGCCACATACGGTTATAGCCGTATCTTTCCAGTTTTTGGAACAAACCGAGCACTTTGCAATAGACCGCAAGGCTTCTAACTGTTCTTCATCTTGTTGCAAAAGTGACCCGGGGTTGTTTTGTTTGTACTTTTTGATGGTATTTTCATAAGATTTCACACTTTTTTCCAACTTATTGATGGCGATTTTATTGGCGTTCAATTCGGCTTCCAATTTAGTGGTGTGCGAAGCGGAAGATTCGATAGTTTTGAGCAACTTTTTGACTTCCAATTCGAGAGTTTCTTTACTACTTTTCAAGCTTTTGACCGAATCTTGCAATTGAATGTTTTCTTGTAATGAGTTTTCCTTGATAACCTTATAATCATTGATGGATTTGGTCAAAATTTCGATTTTGTTTATGTAATTCTTTTCCAAGTCGGTCGAGTTTTGGAGAAGATCGCGAGACTTGTTCATTTGAATTTTTAAGACCTTATTTTCGCCTTGAATGGAATCTTTGAGACGCATGGCAGCAAAGTATTTTTGATCGGCCTTGGTTTTTTCAATAGTCAATTTCTTGACCAAGTTTTCCTGGTCTGAATGGCTGACGAGTTTCTTCAAACTTACTTCTCTAGTTTGCTTGAAAGCCGCTTCGATCTCTTTAATTTCGTTACTCAAAAGCTCAATATTCTTGATAAGTTCAGTCTTATCCAAGTCTTGAAACTTGTCTGCCGAACCACCCGAAATCTTTGCAAACTGGTCGGCCTCTAGCTGTTCGAGTCTTGAAGATAATATTTCGTTTAATTTTACCAATTCTTCGTTGGTCTTGTGTTTTTCAAGCTGTGATTTCAAGATCGCTTGCTTCGATATGAGCTCGTCTCTGGCGGCACGAATCCGTATCAAATCAGTTTCGCTTTTATTTAACTGCTCTTTCAAGTGGGTATTTTCACTTATCAAGTCTTTGGATACTAGCTGGGTCAAGTCATTTTGGGCCTCTTCGAACTGGTTCAATCTGGCGATGTTCTGGTCATTTATCTTGCCGAGCTTGGCTATTTGGTCTTGTAAGCTGCGGTTGTTTTTGATCACGTTCTTGTAGTATATATTGTCAATAATGTCTGATTCTTGCAAGTTATGGATCTTGTTGTCTAGCAGTATCACTTCGGCTTGAGATTTGTTATACTTTTCAGTGACTTCTTCAATCTGTTCTACAAGCAATTTGTTGGTTGATTTGAGCTCATCGAGCTGATTTTGAAGCGATTCCAACTCTTCGTTAGAAGGAGTTTGGATATCTGATTCTACCTTAATTTCAGGTTTCACATCATTGGGAGTATTTTCAGTAGTCCCATTCGATTCTTTCTTGTCCTCGGACTCTTCTGGTTGATTTTTATTTCCATCAAGTCTTTTTAGCGTTTTCGACTGTCCTCTTTGTAGACTCTTCGACAAATCAAGAACTTGTTCCTGCAAAGACTCTACACGTTGTTCCAACTGCTGCTTCAATTTCTCAAGAGACACCTTGGATGCTTTAGTTGATGCAAGTTCTGAATTCAACACTTCGAATTTATCTATCAAAGACTTCGTTTCAATCAGAATGTTGGCTTTTACGCTTTTTAGCACAGGAGAAACCACCTTGAGTAAATGGATTCGACGTGTTTCTAATACACTATCGAGTGAAGAATTAGGGGTGTTTGTGGATTTGAGAAGTAGGTTTTCGTTTATGTCGTCGCTGGGCTCTATACCATCGAAGATCGCAATGAGCTGCTCGTACCAAGAGTCCAAAATGTTAAGTTTGGTTTCGTTTTCTTCGTAATTTTGCTTGTACTTGGCAAGGTCTCTAGCAGTCAAGAGTGCCTTTTGACGGTAGATCTCCATTTGGCGCCATATGGCCTCCTTCTGGAAGTAAACCACATCTTGTTGTGTCAAGGGCCCATCTTCGCTCAAAACGTTAAGGGGCTTGGGTTTTTTGGCATCGCTAGACTCTTGGTCAGATAGCGACCGTTTTCTATCGCCCTCCACCGAAGCCATCAACTAACTATCGAATACTGGGGTATATGTGATTGAGTGGGGGTCAAAAGGCTGGAAACAATAAACTGGCAATTAATAGATGTTTTCCTTGGATATTCAATCACAAAGAACTGCTAATCGGAACTTATTATATGCCGTGGTTCCTATAACTCTTACAAATAAATGTAGTTCATGGTAAGTTTATTTTGTTTAGCGGAACGCTCATAAAAAAACTTCAGGCTTTTTGAAACTCTCACACGACCACAATCCGTGTCTGGAATCACTGCCAAACTAACCAACAAGAGTCAGGTGGGCACTGTTAGTTGGTCTGGATGATGTAGCTAGGTGGATGTAGCTAGGTAGAAAGGAACTGAACTAAGGGACAAGTTTGGGGAAAGTGGCGAAAACGTGGTGGAAACGAAAACTGGCTATAGCGGGCCACACGGCACCACTGAAAGACTAGTGGTGTATCAACACGCACTGGGCCCGTTTACGCCAGATCTAGTTATGTAAAAGCGTCCAATATCATTGCCTATATCGTGCTGTAGTTCTTCTCCACTGATGGATGGGAGTCAAGAAGATCGACTTGCGAGGGTAAAGATGTACTGTGCACGACCTTTCGTTTTTCTCCACTAAACTCCAGAATTGCAACTTTAAATCACGTCTAGCGCCAGAATATGTGGTTCAACTGGTGGTTTTTGATCTTTGTGACTGCAGTCACCGCAGTCAAGGACTACACGTTCAAGAATTGCGAACAAGCGGGTTTTTGCCACAGAAACAGGGAGTTTGCTCATAATGTCAGGGCCCATGTGGACTCCTACGTGCCCCAATACCGGGTCAATCGTGCCAGTATTGCGCTTATTGATACTCCGGCCGAGCACAGTGTTAGTGGAACCATTACTAAACAGCTCCCTAGTGAAAAAACGGTGACTTTGCCGTTCAAAGTGTCGATCATACAGGGCAATAATGTCCGGTTCACTCTTGACGAACAGAGAGATAACACCGCACATGTTGGCCTGGTTTATGCAAAGACAAGGTACAATGAAAGTTCCAGTTGGGCTTTTCAGTCAAAAGAGCTTCCCAAAGATATTGAAGCGTCGACTACGATCGGAGAAAATGGCGTACAGATCCAGTTTGGTGACGACGAATATTCTGTAGAATTGCAATATTTTCCGGTGAGAATCTCGGTATTGTACCGAGGAGAAGTCCAGGTGGTGGTCAATGACGATAATCTCCTAAATATCGAACATTTAAGGTCTCGCTCTGATCCTGAAAGTGACCATTTATCGCCAGAAGAGAGTAACTATGATATGTTCCAAGACTCTTTTGATAGTTGCAAGGACGACAAATTACCTTTCGGACCAGAACTGATTGGTCTCGATTTTAGTTTAAAAGGTTTTGGACATTTGTATGGTATTCCTGAACATGCCGATTCATTGTCGTTAAAACATACGGTGGGCAGTTTGCCATATAGATTGTACAATGTCGACATATTTGAGTACGAAACCAACTCTAGAATGTCCATGTACGGCACAATTCCTCTTCTAGTTGCAGTAAAGCCCGAGTTATCTGTTGGAATATTCTGGATCAATAGTGCCGATACGTTTATCGATCTTGACAAGAGTGATCCTAAAGAATCTAAAGCACACTGGATATCAGAAAACGGCATTCTTGACTTTATGATTATCATCGATAAATCTCCGGCTTCTATTAACAAAAACTACGGCTTGATTGCCGGATATACCCAGCTTCCACCGATGTTTTCGCTTGGATACCATCAATGTAGATGGAACTATAATGACGAGGATGATGTGCTAGATATCAATGCTAAGTTCGATGAGCACCAAATACCATACGATACTATTTGGTTAGATATAGAGTATGCTGATGCCAAAAAGTATTTCACCTGGCAAAACGAAAAGTTCCCCTCTCCTCAGCGTATGTTGGCAGAATTGGACCATACGGGCAGAAATTTGGTGGTTATCATAGATCCTCACATCAAAACCGGTTATTCTGTTAGCGATAGTTTGGTGAGCAAGCAGATTACCATCAATAACCCTGCAAATTCCACTTACTATGGTCACTGCTGGCCAGGTGAGTCCGTTTGGGTTGACTCTATGAACCCAAACTCGCAGGCTTTCTGGGATTCCAAGTTCGAATGGTCGGATTCCAATCATTTCATGGGTGGAAAATCGTCCAATATCTTTCTTTGGAACGACATGAACGAGCCTTCAGTATTCAACGGCCCTGAAGATTCGTCCCCTAGAGATAATTTACACTACGGGGGCTGGGAACACCGCTCTGTGCACAACGTATTTGGGCTCACTTTCCATGAATCTACCTATAATTCATTGATAAAACGTCAAGTAGGCAATACCAACCGGGAAAGACCATTTGTTTTAACTAGATCGTACTATGCTGGGTCCCAAAGAACGGCTGCTATGTGGACGGGTGACAATATGTCCAAATGGGAGTACCTCAAAGTGTCCATTCCTATGGTATTGACCTCTGGGATGGTCGGTATGCCATATGCTGGAGCAGACGTAGGAGGATTCTTTGGTAACCCATCCAAAGAATTGTTGACCAGATGGTACCAAACAGGAATATGGTATCCATTCTTTAGAGCCCATGCCCATATTGATTCCAGAAGACGTGAACCGTGGGTAGCTGGAGAGCCATATACTTCAATTATGAGAGATACTATCAGATTAAGATACAAGTTGTTGCCAGTATTGTACACTGCCTTCTTTGAATCTTCACAAACTGGTATTCCTGTGATGAAACCCATCTTTTACGAAAGTCTTAGCAACTTGGACAGTTATGAGATTGAAGACCAATTTTATGTGGGTAATTCTGGTTTGATGGTAAAGCCTGTAACTGACGAAGGAGCCTCCAAATTGGACATTTACATTCCTACTTCAGATTTCTACTATGACTACACCAACGGACAATTCAACGGCCAAGTTCACCAGTACAATAAACCTCAAACCATCACCAAAGAAGTCAGTTTACACGATATTCCCATGTTTTTGAAAGGCGGTTCTATTCTTTCGCTAAAAGACAGATACAGAAGATCCACCAGGCAAATGGCAAAGGATCCCTACACCATAATTGTAGCTTTGGATACCGACTACAGAGCCACAGGTACCTTATATATTGACGATGGAGAGTCTTTTGACTACGCAAATTCAGACAAGTACGTTGTTGTTGGAATTGAGGCGGAAAAGAGTACTATCGTGGGTATAGCAGCCACAACCAACCAAGACTACATTGGTCAGTTAGACGGTATTGAAGTGGAGCGTATTGTAGTTGTGTCGCCCACGAAACGCACTATCAAGCTGGTAAGTATTGAGCAAGATGGCAGAAAATGGAATGGAGATTTAGACACCCAATCTTCCAAACTAGTGATTAAGCGTCCACAATTGAGCATTAATAAAGATTGGAAGGTGACGTTTGAAGAAAATGAAATAGAGCACGACGAATTATAATTAGTGTATTTAACTAATCAAGACACATTTGACTAAAACTGAAATAAAACAAGTTAAATAGCAGAAGATAGATACTCCTAAAACTCTTAATCACTTAAACATCTAATGATACAATGGATCTACAAATTTAATTATTAGCTCAACTTATATACTCAATGTCGCATGGATATTAGGAGTAACGAGCTACATGTGCTAGTGACTAGAGTGCATATATCATGTCGGATTTAAGTGATCGCAATTCACAAACGATGGGGGTCATGAAATAACTGCAGGGCACATAACACTGAACTATAGAGACGATGTGCCTGAGGACTGCAAGCAGCATCCAAGCTTTGGGTGATAGACAATATGAAAGTTATGATATGATATCAAAGTAGCTTTGTTAGGTTCGATACTCGTTAGTTAGTTAAAAAAAGTTAAGCTACTTGGCTATTCTATTTAGGTGAGAGAATCAGGTCACTATTCATATTGGTCCGGTGCCTACCAAGACCAACAGGGTTGGGAGGTTCCGTGTAAGCCTAATTCCCTCGTCGACTATAGGTCTGCCAAGAGCCATTTATCGGTATTACATTAAGTGTTTATGGGATTGGCTAAATAGGATGTCTCACTACAATAGCCTTCGTAGAATTGGCTAAATAGGATGTCTCATTAAGCCTTCGCAGAATTGGCCAAATAGGGTCTTCATGTAGTACTGGTACCATTGGTACCTTTCAAAATTAGTTTTTTATAGATAAAACACTTTATTGTGCAAAATTATCAAAAGACAAGAACTACGATTATCATTCTATATTACGTGCTAATTAATGTTTTCGTCTTCCAGTGTAGCATAATGGCGTAGATGGGTAGCGATTTTGACGAGTTTGGGCCACTCCAATGTCTGGTTACAATTTGGGCATTGTGCCCTAACAGGAATAATAGTGCTCGCTGTGGAGTTCCTGTTGGGCGCGCCGGCAGCTGCGGGCGGCCCGACCGCCGCTTTAGCGAGACAGGTCAAATGTGTGACCAGGCCGCAAGCGAGGGTGTAGCAAACCGCCAACAATGGGACTCGGCTATTATACGACTTTGTGACACTATCTATATTTGAAACACTATCGGCGGTATAGTCTATACCTATGCCACAGATAGCACAGTGGATGTTATTGAACAATACCGTGTGCTTGGCACTGGTTAGGTGGGTATCTGTAAATGCGTCGGAGTTGTCCCAGGCAGTGAAATCGGCCAGCGAGCAATTGGGGTCGCCCGGGATCTTGTAGCGGTTTGCGCACCAGTAGTGGCGGTGCAAGTGGTCGTCAAACACCACCACCTGTAGACCTAGGTTGCGAAAAAGACGGGCATTGAGAAGTAGTCTGATGTTGGCGAACTTGTGGTGGAGCGAGTTGCCACCCAGCTTCGACTTGGTCACACGTTGTTCTGGCGGTATATGCCGGGTCTGGTATGGATGCTGGAGAGCATGCTCGAACTGTAGTGCAGCTATTTTGGAGGGAAAATTATGAACCAAGGCCGCGATTCGCCAAGGTCGTACGCCGTTTTTTCCGGTGCGATACGCCCCACCCGTCAAAAGATCGCCGTTATGCTGTCTTAGTCTACGCTTGGGGTCCGGGGTCGAGCCAATATAGAGGGATTTGGGTTTAGGGACGGATTGTAGTACGTATACCGAGTAGAATGAAGGTGTGAGATGCGTTCCGAGGCTGGTCGAGGCCGCATCGGCACCTACACCCGTATCAGTGCCTGCACCCTCATCGGCGCTGCTACCGCCGCTGCCAACGCCGCTGCCACCGACAGCCTCATTCGCATTCTCACTGGAAACACCGTCATCCGGGCTAGTGAGAGATTCGGCGTCAGGCTCAACCGTCTCAGTCACACCACCCCCAGTTTGACCTATTGTTTGTGCTTGAGTTTGTTGTGATTGTGGACAAGTCACGCCAAAGCCATGTTCACGCATCACCCCGATTAAGGTTTCATGGGTCTCTTTCTTGGCTTCCGCTGGCCACCCCTACGAGTCAGCCGCCCGAAGCAGGTGAAGAGGCGGTGCGCGCACGCCGCCCGTTATCTGCAGGCCTCACTTTTTTCCCACTACCGCAGCCAACCGCTCCACAAACGAACAGAGCGATGAATCAGCCCAGTGCTCTGTGAAACGGTATCCAGGGCAGGCACAACGAGTACTTCTCACTTCCCAGCGCTGCTATCTGGCTATAATAAATCTTGTCAAGTCAAGAAAAAGACTTTTCTTCGATAATAACTTTCCTTTCCAGTTATTTTCTCCGAATTTTCTGGTGCTGTCACTCCCTTTAACGAACCTGAAGTAGACTACAACACAGCCAAATGTCGAACCCAGGAATGGCGCAGGCCAGCGTCAGCCTGAACTTCAGTGGTTCCAACGACTTTGTCAAGAAACTTTTCCAAATGCTTCAAGAAGACGACTACAAAGACGTGGTGAAATGGACCGCCAACGGCGACAGTTTCGTGGTGCTAAACACAAACGACTTCACCAAAGAGATATTGCCTCGTCATTTCAAGCACAGCAACTTTGCCAGTTTTGTGCGCCAGCTCAACAAGTACGATTTCCATAAAGTGAAAGTCAGCAATGAGGAAAAACTGAGTTATCCGTACGGCGAAGACGCGTGGGAGTTCAGACATCCCGATTTCCGTATCAACGACCGAGATTCTCTCGAAAACATCAAGAGAAAAGGTCCTAGTAACAAAAAAGCGCCGGGGCTCCCCAGCTCCAACGGCTCCGAACCGGCTAGCTCCGTAGCCAACACTTCCCAGAGCATAAACGACATACTGACGTCCCAGCAGTCCATGAAAGAACAGATTGAGTACCTTCAGTCCGATAATGAGGCGCTACATCTGGAGTTGGGAGTGCTACGAACGAAATACAACACCATTATCGAAAGTATCGTTGCCATGAACAACATAGACGAACGTTATCATAGGTCCTTGAACATATTGGTCAACTGTCTCGTGCAGGCCGGCTTCAAGTTGCCGCCTCTCGACTTCCCCAACCCGTCGTTTGTCAGTTTACAACTTCCCAACCGAGCCAACACCAATACCGGTCTGCTTGCTCAGCCCGTTACTACACAGTCGGTCGCCCCACAGCCCGGCGAACCTGCTTTAGACCACCTTACGTCCATCGCCAGCCCTCAAATACCCATCCAACCCCCGGCTGCGTCCCAGCCCCCTGCTCCTGTAACTACGCCTGGTGGAGCTCCTCTTCCCTCTTCATATTTGCACCTGCAACCTCCATTGAAACCAACTCCTCCTTCCGATAACATCACCCCCAAACCGCACTCTCCATTGGCCACTTCCGGGGCAGGTTCGCCTGCTATACCGGGCCAATTGCCGCAAATCTTCACCACCAACTTGGTCAACCCCAAGTTCCATGTGCTACTTGTGGAAGACGATAATGTGTGTATTCAGCTCTGCCGGAAGTTTTTGGTCAAGTATGGATGTCAGGTTACCGTGGCTACTGACGGTTTGAATGCCATTTCGACAGTAGAACATACCAAATACGACTTGGTTCTAATGGATATTGTGATGCCCAATCTAGACGGTGCCACTGCCACCAGTGTGATAAGATCGTTTGATACCAAGACTCCCATAATAGCAATGACTGGTAACATTGAAGAAAACGATTTGGTTAATTATCTCCAGAACGGTATGAGTGACATTTTGGCCAAACCGTTCACCAAGGACGATCTTTATTCCATTCTTGCCAAGCATTTGTTGACTGATGAAACCAAGGGTGAAATAGTCGACCCTAGCTCAAGTGTCGCTAAGACGGCTGCTACAGCACCCGCAGCCGTTACAAGAACAGTTTCTGAGGCCAACATGGCTATTAAGTCGGAGCCTGGTGTAGTTAGTAAAAAGCAGAGGCTACTGTAAAATAAGCCCAAGAGAATTCTCTAGAGAACACGCAGGCTACACTCGCTGACAGTGTGATAAAAGAAATAAGCTACTTGAAAGAGCTGCAAACTTCTATGTACTTTTAATATAATCTATTCATGATAATATCGAGCGATAAACAGATAGCTATAGTTTGCTCAGTTAACCATCAATATTCCTCTACTTTAGTTCAATGTTCTGAATTAGAGTTTTATAATAAACTTGCAAATTCAAGCAAAAATTACTCAAACAAAACGGTACAAAGCATCAAAAACTCTTTCTATATTGAAGACTACCACGAGAAACACTTGGTATTTTCCAGTGCATTCTACAGAAAAAAACTATGAAATAACTGATGAGTAGAAACGAGAACTAATACCTTATTCAAGCAATACAAGACGATTTGAACAGGGCGAGTCGGTCAGGAACTTGATCCTGAGGTACTGTGCTATATTGTAATACATGAGCGATTATTTTACCTATTGACTGTATACAGTTCCCTTCGTCATTCTCTCACTTTATTCTCTTCTTTATTCTCCTCTTTATTCTTTTCCTCTTTTATCTTCTCTTCCTTACTCTTCTCTTCGTTCACTCCTACTACCTTCTCTTTATTCCCTTCCTCTTTCTTACCCTCATTCTTTCTATTTATTTCATGAAGCGCTAGGTCCGAAAAAGAGTCTCCCCAGGGCGATTTCTTTTCAAAACCAGCTGAGTACCTCGTTATCTTTAATTCGTCAAAGTAGCTTTGACTATAGTCATACTCAACTTTAGGCTCGACAAATACTTTCTTCTTACGTCTACGAGAAACAGGAGTGAATTCGCTTGGAACTTGGGCTGGTTCCGCCAAATTCACTAGTAAACTAATGGTGGGATACGTCGCGGCGAGTTTGGCGCGAGTGTAGCGATCTGTATGAGACACTATATCGTTTCCCAACAAGTATTGGGGGTTTACTTCGTTTAATATCACATTGGTCAATGCCAATGGTGCATGAGGAAGATAGAAAAGAGTAGTGATTTTTGTAGCATCTGGTTCGGTAGCAGTCACATTGTAGTTCAAATGGTGCTCAAGCAATAGAAGATCGGTGGACGTAAAGACGGGGTCGTAGAAGGATATTTCGGTGATTTTTAGGTGTTGTCCCACTAGTATTATTAATGCAAGCTGGTACAATGCATTGGTGCTATCTGAAGGAGATCCTAACGCTAGACATCGGATACGCTGCAATTGACTCGGTATAGCGTCGATGGACTCGCGGCACTGCGTCCAAAACTGAGACTCCTCTAGCACGCTTTTGAAAGAGGCAAGTTTTGTTTTTAGCTTGACATACTGCTGGCTCGACTCCACGGCCTCCACATCCTCGTTTCTGACCGTTAAAACGGCCTGGTTGGGTATGTACTCCGACATTTACGTCCCCCACCAATTGAGCTCATCCTGTTATCGCCCGGGATGCCTCCGCGGAAAGAACCGTGCCTGCACACAACCCCCATCGCCCAAAAATTTTATAAAACGTTGAGCGGCCCCAGATTGGGCGGTTTATGTAAAGAAGTAGTCAAGGTGAGTTCGGTCAGTTTAGGTAAAATGAGAAAGTGTAAGGTCTTTGTGGGCTCGTCGCATCCTGAACTTGGAAAGTTGGTTTGTGATAGACTCGGAGTAGAGCCAGCTCCTTGCACGCTCAAGAAATTCTCCAATGGTGAAACTTCCGTCCAGATTGGAGTGTCCATCAGAGACGAAGATGTGTACATTATTCAATCGGGATCTCCACAGATCAACGACCATATCATGGAGCTCTTGATCTTGATCCTGGCGTGTCGTGGAGGATCTGCGTCCAAAATCACTGCTGTGATCCCCCAATTCCCTTACTCCAAGCAGTCCAAGATGAAGAAACATCGTGGCGCCATTACCGCCAGAATGTTGGCCAATTTGCTAGTGATGGCTGGTGCTGACCATGTGGTGTCAATGGACTTGCACGCTTCTCAAATGCAAGGGTTTTTCACCAAGCCGGTCGACAACTTGTTTGGGGCCCCCACGTTGGCTCGCTGGATTCGCCAAAACATCCCCGACTGGGAAAATGCGGTGGTGGTTTCCAAGAATCCTGGTGGTACCAAAAGAGTCACGGCGTTGGCCGACTCGCTCAAAATCAACTTCGCTATGATCCATACCGACCGTCGTCGTACCCAAGATCAGTACCAGAAAAGAAAGGCGTTGAGAAAGTCGGTGGAAAACGACGATGGCGTTGAAGACAATATTGTTAGCGAACTCCAAACCGCAAGAATCGTACAGGGCCATGTTGTAGACGATGATTATCCTAGCGCAGGCGCAAGTTCCAATAGTGTAAACCACGTGTCGGTGGCCGAAGCTACTTCGCACATTGAAAAACAAGCTATCTTGGATAGTGATGTTTTGGGCGGTTCTTACGATGCTGGCAACTCGGACGATGAAGATGAACCTACTTCCTTGAACCAGGAAAAGTTGATTACCTTGGTGGGTGACGTCAAGGACAAAGTCGCCATAATATTGGACGATATGATCGACAAGCCAAACTCGTTCATTGCTGCTGCTGAGCACTTGAGAATGAACTGTGGTGCCAAGGCCGTCTATGTGGTTGGAACCCATGGAGTTTTCTCTGATTTGTGCTTGGAAACGTTGTGTGAAAGCTCGTATATCGACAAAATCGTGGTCACCAACACCTATCCTATCGGCAAGGAAAGAATTGAGCTCCACGCCGAAAAGTTGGTGGTGATTGATGTGTCGCCGATTTTTGCTGAGTGCATCAGAAGAGACCATTTCGGTGAATCCATATCGGTTTTGTTTGACTCCCTTTCTGCTGTCGAATAGATGCAATACATGTTATTTATATCATCACTCTTACGAGTGATTGTAGACCCAACGATGCAGTCACCGGACTGCAGGACATTATCTCCTCGAACAGAGAATATAGAGATATTGGACTAACGGAGCGTTGGTATAGCAAAACTCTTTTCACTAGCGTAGCTAGGACTTCTCTAGGTTGTCAGTACCTTTGGAACATAACAAGAAACAAAAAGACTAATTAATGAATGAATGACAATTAATGTAAATTGACCAAAATTACAACTAATCACTGGGTTATGACTATTTTATAATGGCCACCTAAATACCCTTACTAAATTTTTTAACTCTTACCTCTATACTTCAAATCTCACGCAAATTTAGCAGAAATAATGGCCGAAGCATTCTGAGTACACCATACAGGTTATATCTGATAATTCTCATGCGATATCAATATTGGAGCAATAAACTGTAGCAAGATCAACATGACGTACAAGGCATTATTCACGATGGGTAGAGGGTTGAGTTCATGAGCTGATATAATATGGGTGCAAAAAAGTGAGTAAGATGAAAAAATGAGAAACTGACATATCTGGAACCAACTTATCCACCTTTAAACAACATATCAAGGTCAATCATCATCCATATGTCAAATATTAGTAAGTCGGAGCACAGCTAGAAAAATCGAAGAGAAATTCAAAGATGTAGCGAAACTCGCAATGGTATAAGCAATTGCATTCAAACTTGGCGCAAAAAATAGACACTGGCATTAAAAACCAAGACAGTTTCAAGACAAGACTCACTATAATATATAGGCCAACTAAGAGTTGCAAATGAAGCAGGAGCGTATGAACCCGATCCAGTATTTACTTTGCCGTGTGATTCAAATACAAGTGTCATCTGTAATACTGCGTAAACTACATTGAGTACTGACCCTTTGTAAGTCATTTGTCAATCTCATCCAAAAGACAAAATTATCTTATACCCAAAATAGAAGCATTGAGAGGTAGTGAATGAGGAGAATCCGTTGGAGAGGCGCGAAATAGATAGAATGGTATAGGTGGGGTAATAGAGATCAGCCGGTTGTCAATTCGATCAATCGTCAGAAAATATAATTGGTATTGTCTTATTTAGCCGAAGCGCATAGATCCCCACCATTACAATAGAATAGTTCAACATCAGAGTCGGAATAATCGAGGCAGCCTGAAGAACAAATACGTTTTCGCTAATTAACCTTCTATAGATCTGTTCACGCAGCCCAGCAGTCGCACCGAGTCAAAAATTTCCCTATTCTCCCTAATCTATCTTATCAATTTCCACGCATTTCTCCTCCTACGCCCAACACTTTACTGGGCTCGATTTTAGTGGTGAATTTTAAAGGTGATAAGAATTGTAGTAGTGTAGTACTGTAGTACTGTAGTAGTTTAGTACTGTTAGTGGTAGTGTTGGTGAGAGATATCTAGTAGAGTTAGTAAGTGTTGTGTTTCCATGCTAGCAACTTAAACTATTTAGCGTGTTCTCTACATGACTTCCATGCGCGTTTCACTTGCGGAAATTGAAAAATTGTCCCCACGTTGATAAACTAATTACCACAATGTCGATCCCGATTCCACGAGAGGGGGAAAACACTGAAGAGGATTCATGTCATTTGAAAGTGGCGCTGCAGCTCAACAAATTTAACCAGCCGATGTCGCCATTGTCACTTTCGGAAAACCGTTTGTTCAAGTCCAGCGAGACCCGCCGCAGCTCGGTTCTCAGCAATCAGCCACTTGGGTCCCCTGCCACCGAAAAGGCCATTGCATCCATAGCACCCATGCTTGAAAGCTTCGACCCAAAGACCTCAGCAGAAGATCATGGTCTGTATGAGTCCAACTCTGCCCCTCCCAACCCTTCGGACCACCTGCCGGCCACCAACGAAGACTTGGATGTCGAAGGGGAGGGCCAAAAACTCACAGTGCAAAACTTGCAAATCAACGATTTCAAGACCAAGAACGAGCCAGACCACCACAAACTTATGAAAACAGTATCGAATTCGTCGAATAACTCAAGAGGGTCTGCGATTAAGGACACTTATGGGCCCAGATTGCCTAAAATCGGCAAGATCGGTGTGTGTGCCATGGATGCCAAAGTGATGTCGAAGCCATGTCGGAGAATATTGAGCAGGCTTATTGAAAATGGCGAGTTTGAAACCGTTATTTTTGGAGACAAGGTGATTTTGGACGAAGCCATTGAAAACTGGCCCACCTGCGACTTTTTGGTCAGCTTCTTTTCGACGGGTTTCCCGCTCGACAAGGCCATTGCTTATGTCAATTACCGTAAGCCGTACTTTATCAATGACTTGGTATTGCAAAAGGCACTTTGGGACAGAAGATTAGTGTTGTTAATCTTGAACCATGCCAATGTTCCGACTCCTACCCGTTTGGAGGTCAGTAGAGATGGCGGGCCCCATATCGATGAACAGCTAAAGGAGAAGTTGATTGAGGCGGGAATGACTCCACAGCAGCTTCACGATCTCACCAACCAGAAAGAACCTGACTGGGAAATGGTAGATGAAGATACCCTTAAAGTGGGAGACAAGATCTTGAAGAAGCCATTTGTGGAAAAGCCCGTCGATGGCGAGGATCACAATGTCTACATATACTACCCCAAGTCTACAGGTGGTGGTGGACGTAAATTGTTTCGTAAAATCGGAAACAAGTCTTCGGAGTTTGATCCTGACTTGGTGAGTCCTCGTACAGAAGGCTCGTATATCTACGAAAAATTCATGGATACCGACAACTTTGAAGATGTCAAGGCATATACTGTAGGCAGTGGGTTCTGCCATGCCGAAACCCGTAAATCACCGGTGGTGGATGGAATCGTCAGGCGAAACACCCACGGTAAAGAGATCCGGTTCATTACTGAGTTGAGCGCCGAAGAGAAGAAAATGGCCCAGAATGTGTGTAATATCTTCAAGCAAACCATTTGTGGATTTGACTTGTTGAGAGTCAACGGGGAGTCGTTTGTGATCGACGTCAATGGCTTTTCTTTTGTAAAAGACAACAACGAGTACTACGATTCGTGTGCCAATATCTTGCGGGATTTGTTCATTGAAGCCAAGAAAGAGCGTGACTTGATCAAGACCAAGTTGCCCCAGCTGTCGAAACTTCTTAACCAGAGCCAATTCGAAGAAAAGGAACAGAAATGGGTGTTCAAAGGCATGGTTTCTGTTATCAGACATGCCGACAGAACTCCCAAGCAGAAGTTCAAGTACTCTTTCAGATCGCCCTTATTTATTTCGTTACTCAAAGGTCACTTGGAAGAAGTAATCATTAGAGCCGTGCCTGATCTCCAGGTGGTATTGGAAACGGTCAAAATTGCCCAGGAAAAGAACTTGGAAGATAGCAAGAAATTGAAGCAGTTGAGAGGTGCTTTGGAAAAGAAAATGAACTTTCCTGGTACTAAAATTCAGCTCAAACCTTCGGTCAATGTAGAAAACCCTGAGCTCGTGGACAAAGTTCAGTTGATCTTGAAATGGGGTGGAGAACCTACCCACTCTGCCAAGCACCAGGCTTCAGATGCCGGTGAGCAGTTGAGACAGTACATCAAGTTGTTGAACAAAGATGCGTTACAGAACATCAAGGTGTTTACGTCGTCCGAACGAAGAGTTATCACAAGCGCCCATTTGTCTACTTTGGCACTTCTCAATGTAGATACCTTACCTGAAGACTTTATGACCATTCGTAAGGACTTGCTTGATGATTCCAATGCGGCCAAGGACTTGATGGATAAAGTCAAGAAAAAGTTGAAGCCTCTACTTAGACAAGGAGCTGAGGCTCCAGCCCACTTTACATGGCCGCCTAAGATGCCCCAGCCGTTTGTGGTCATCAAAAGGGTGTGTGAATTGATGAATTTCCACAAGCAAATCATGGAATACAATTTCGCAACCAAAAATGTGCAGGAGTTTCAAACCAACTGGTGCTGTGGAGAAGACCCCTTCTTGTTTAGAGAGAGATGGGACAAGTTGTTCAGCGAGTTCACCAGTGTGGAAAAAACCCATCCTTCCAAGATCTCTGAATTGTACGACACAATGAAGTACGATGCCTTGCACAATCGTCAATTCTTGGAGAAGATCTTTTCGTTTGATCCTAATGATGAAAAGCTCTTGGAAATCTTGAGGAAAAACTGTGGTGATACGATCAACTCGTCGGGTCTTGTCAGTGAGTACCCAATCAATATCTTGGCCATGAACAATTTCAAGATTCCTGATAGTAACGTCAACATGCCGCTGTCGTCTAGCCAGAACAACTCTACTCCTAACTCTCATTCAAACAGCTCAAGCAACATTGCCAATGCCGCCTCCAACTCAGGCTCGACTCCCGTTTCTGCTGGCTCGCTAGGCTGGGTCTTGAAAGGTGCCAACTATTCGAAGGAATCCAAAGACGTGCCTGCAAAGCAATCTGCATCTTCTTTGCAAACCCAGCAAAATCCGTTCGATCATCCTACTTTTGCAAGATTAAGAGAGTTGTACCGGTTATCTAAAGTTCTCTTTGACTTTATCTGTCCTCAAGAGTATGGTATCAAAGATGAGGAAAAGTTGGATATTGGTTTATTGACTTCATTGCCATTGGCCAAGCAGATTTTGTCTGATATTCAAGATATGAAGGCCCATGATACTGCTGCAGTAGTCAGTTACTTCACCAAGGAATCGCACATCTACACCTTGTTGAATGTGATCTACGGGTCTCAATTCCCCATGAAAATCGCCAGAAACGCTTTACCTGAATTGGATTATTTATCACAGATTGTGTTTGAATTGTACGAAGCTTATGATCCTACTAGTCCAGGTGGTAAGAAACATTCCATTCGTCTCTCTTTATCCCCCGGATGCCACACCCAAGATCCATTAGATGTTCAATTGGATGAGGATCACTACATTGGATTGATTAGAAGAATCAGTTTAACCAGACATTTGGATATGGACTTGGTGACCCAAAGATTGAAATCCAGATTCTCGAGAGTTTCATTACCCAAGAAGTTCACTCCAGTCAACATTTCTAGTCCTTTAGCCCATGGTTTATAATACTTACAATAGAGGTTTTAATTATTTTCATTAACAATGTATTCTTGTATATAAAAACCTAACTATAACAAAGGTAGTACCACGTACCTCTATAATATTCTGGCCACATAAGAAGAAAGTAAAACAGCCCCTTATAGGGAGTAAGGATCTATAAGATTCCCAAATATAAAATAAATAAGTAGTAAAAGAAGGAATCGTTGATGGAGAAAATGAACCATTTTATGTGTGTAGAGATTATTTTTATGCTGATTCATAAGATTCCCAGTTGTTGATAATTGATAAAATCTTTTCAGATTTAGTCAAGTCGTAAACTTCTTGGAAGTACTCCTTTGTGATTTGGAATGGCTTGGCAGTCAAGTTTGGAATGTATCTGCCAATTAAATCATTTGGCTTGACAGATGATTGTGGGATCTTCTTACACAAGAATCTTTGGAATGGTTTGACACCAGACATCAAGTAAGAAGAGTGGAATGGAACAGAAATACCCTTCAATGGAATAACGGCAAATCCTCTTTGCAAGTCAATTGGTTGAGGCTTGGCAATAGATTGGGCAGAGACTTCGGAAATGATTTCCTTCAAGTGTTCTCTGACTTCATCCAAGCTCAAGGTTTCTTGTAATTTAACAATGTCAATCTTGTTCAATTTGATAACATTCAAGACGTTGGTGACGGTGTCCAATGCTCTCAAGTCACCAGCAGTAACGTATTGTTGGTTTTCAACATTGTAGTTGACAATTTCCAACAACCAACCGGTCTTTTCAGAAACTTCTTGAACGACAAATCTAAGAGCAGTGTCATTGAAAGTAGGGCTAACTCTACTTGGGTTAACGGCACACATACCATAATTGGATCTACCCAACTCATCTCTTGGGACGGCAACTTGCATGGTCATACCTCTGTAGAAGACAACATCAACTAAAGATTCAATTGGCATGACATTTGCTAAAGATGACAAAGCAGAATATTCACCCAATGAATGGCCAGCAAACATAACATCCGAAGGAACCAAACCCTTTGACTTAATATCTTCGTAAGTAGCCTTTTCCATTAAGGTCAAAGCTGGTTGGGTAAATTGAGTGGCAGATAATAAACCAGTAGGAGAGACGAAGGTGTATGAAGTGGTGGTGTGGTCAATGTCCTTGAAAATCTTTTCAGACTTGATTTCACCATCTTCACCAATGGTTTCGAACATCATACCAATATAGTTGTCTCTAATTTTTCTACCCTTGGCACCTCCAAAGTGGACAGTCAATTCATTTGGATTGTTTTGAACAATTTCAAGAATGGAGAAACCGTAGTTGTCAACAAAGTGACGATCGGCTCTGTCCCAGACTTCACGAGCAACCTCGGAAGTCTTGTACAAGTCCATACCCATACCTTGTTCTTGGGAACCTTGACCAGTAAAGACATAGGTGGTGATTGGCTGATCAATTTCGGCTTCACCAACCAAGACAGGCTGGTCAGTCTCAATGTTTTTGGTTTCAACCTTGATGATCTTACGACCATTGATCATACCAACGTGCTCCAAAGTGGTTTGCAAAGTGTCGTTAGGTAAAACCATACCAACAAAGTTACACTTGAAAGCTCTGACTCTCGAAGCCACGTTGTTAGCAGCCCATTCTTCAACCAAAGATCTGATGGAACCAGAAGAGTACATACCATGGGTAATAGTACCAGGCAACTTGGCGTAATTGGCAAATACTCTGGAAACGTGGATAGGGTTGTAGTCACCAGAAACCTTACCATAAGGTTCATTGGTACCTGGAGCCTTGGAAGTCAATTCTTCACCAGAAGAAATTGGGATAGCATTTTCAAAAGAGATGGCTTCTTCAATGGTCTTTCCGTGTCTCTTCAAGTAATCGGTGACTGGGTTACCGTGGGATACGCCGGCTTCGTAGTCCACCACACCAACTTGAACAACTTCCTTGGTTGGTAATTCCATGTAAACTTGACCGGTGGTCTTGATGGACGAGTAAATATCAGCGTCTTTGAACTTGTAGGTAGAGTTACATCTGAAGGTCAAAGTGGTGTTTTGCAAGTCAACCTCCTTTTCCAAATGGAACCATTCCTTTGATCTCAAAATGGCCAAGTCCTTAGGTGAGCTCAAAGTAACTTGAGCTGGAGTTTCGGTAACCTTTTGGAAAGTGTTTTCGTAATCAGAGTAGTCACCACGGTACAAGAATTGGGAAGTAACCTCCATAACTCTCTTACCTTCGATGTAAAGGGCACCGACAACTTCAACCAACTTACCAGAGGCTTGGTTCAAAACAGCCTTGATCTCGGCTCTGGTGGAAACAACGTCACCTTGCTTCAATGGGCTGGCGCCTGGCATCATCTTGTAACCGTTGGACAAGTGGACCAACTTCAACAAGTCACCGTCAACGGTCTTTGGGAAAATAGCCTTAGTGATGGCCTTCCAACCAATAACAATGGCGAAATCCATTGGTGCTAAGCTTGGCTTACCTGGTCTAGAAACGAAAGCTTCACATTTGTTACCAATAGCGTGGGTAAATTCGGAAATGTCTTGGCCAGTGATCTCGACTTCTCCACCAATGATATCTTCATTGGTGTCAATGTCAATGTCAAATGGAACATCAAGACCGAACCACAACTTCCAGTAAAATTCCTTGATTCTGTCGTTTCTGTCTTCCATGACCTCAACAATTGGAGCAAAACCATCGATTGGATTGTATTTGAACAAGAATGGCAAGGCAATTGGAGAGTTGTCGACATTTCTGTGCTCAATCAAAGACAATTGAATGGTGTTGTTTTCAACCAATTTGATTTCCACAACTGGCTTCAAGTCACCCTTGACATTTTCAAACACTTCGACCTTGGTCTTGGAAATATCGTTTGGATAAGAAATTTCAACAACGGTGTTGGCAGCTGGTTCCAAAATGTCGTGGATAGGGTTGGAAACATGGTTGGAACCTTGGACAACTCTATCGGTAGAGATAAAAGCTTGCAACCAGTTCAATTGTTCACCAGCCAAGAATTCCAACCATTTGGCCTTTTCTGGAACAGTAGAACCAATTTTGTAAGTAGCCTTGTCTGAAGACTTGGCAACTTCAACGCCTGAAGGCACAGAAATGGTTTGAGGAATTTTGCTTCCAAAGTACTCGACAACTGGAATCTTGGATTCGTCACCATTGTAGATGGTTTCAGTCAAGCTGGCAATGTGGCCATCGTGGATTCCGTCCAAAATGGCACCAATTGGCTCATCAACCTTGGTGGTGAATTGAGCAGCCACTGGTCCGTGCAAGATACAAGTTCTTTGGACATCTTCGTCAACCACGGCCTCCAAATCTTCAGATTGCCAAAGAGAATCCTTCTTGAAGAAGAATTCAAATCTTTCATCCAAAACTGGAACAAATGGTACTGGTTTTTGACCTGGAGTAGCAGCACGAATCAAAAAGTAATCCGAGTCAATTTCAGAGATTAATTGTTCCTTGGCAGCAGGGAAATGGTCAAAGAACTTACGAGTGAACTCCAATGGGTTGTGTTCCAATTGAGCGTAGTTTTGGATCAAAGAAACTTCGCCGACCTTGGTGGTAAATCTTTCTTCGACTCTCTTCAAGAAATCTCCGAAGAAGTTTCTCAAAGTAAAGTCAATCCATCTTTGAGACTTGGAAACATACATCAATTCAATCATTCTAAGAGCGATTTCATGGTAAGTCATGTCTTGCAAGTCACAAACACCATTGGCGTTCTTACCAAACCATGGTTTAGCAAAATCAGCATTCAATTTCTTGATGATGTAGTCCTTTCTCTTGAGCAAAGCATCAGTTCTCTTGTTCTTTGGAAGGTTAAAGATGGTGTCATCCATTTCCTTCCAGAACATAACACCTCTGGTAGCAATCTTGTGGATTGGTTCACCCATTTCAGACAAGACAGTGACAATACCACCAGTTGGCTTCTTGTAGGTTTGTTCCCAAGAACCATCTGGGACACCAGAACAAGAAGCAATCAACTTTTTGGCTTCTAAAGAAGTGTGAGATTCCTTGGCAGTCATAACTCTGGAACCCAAAAGGATACCGTCAAATGGCATAGGTGGGTAGTTGAATTGCTTGGTCCAAGAACCAGTCAAATATGGCAAAGTGTCTTTGTCAGAACCAAAACCAGAACCGGCAACTAAAACAATGTTGGAGCATCTTCTGATTTTAGAGTACATTTGCACGATAGGCTGGTGGAAATCTTCGAAAGAATGGTGACCACCACCTCTTCCACCGGTCCATTGTAAGACAATTGGGAAGTTAGGATGGGCCTTGGCAATAGCAATAACCTGACTAATAGCGTCGACAGAACCTGGTTTCAAGCCCAAGTGGGTCAATCCCAAGTCTTGGATGTATTCAGTAGCTACGTCAATTGATGGAACACCAGCACCAATAGTCAAACCTTGAATAGGGTAACCTCTTTGTCTCAATTCCTTGATCAAAGGAATACCCCATTGCAACATTCTTGGGTTAACATAAAGCATGTTGATGGCAAACCCGGCACCAGGAGTGATGTTTCTGGTGACTTCCTTGATGGCGCCTTCCAAGGTCTCGGACAAGAAGTATCCACCACCGGCTAATTCAATATGGTAACCGGCATTGATACTGGCAGCAACGATTTCTGGGTTGACGGTGGTTGGTGTCATACCGGCAACCATGATAGGAGCTTTTCCTAACAATCTGGAGAATTTGGTATCGACATAAACCTTATTGTGGGAGGTCTTTACCAATTTAGCCTGGTGTTCTTTCAACCAGTTTGGAGCAAACTTCACAGACTTGGACTTGGTGGTCTTGAAGATTTCGTGCTTGAAACCGTATTCATCGTCAATAGCCTTCAAGTCAAGAGTACCGGCAATGATAACTCTAGAACCAGTACCGTCCTTGTTTCTGTGGGTCAACACACCCAAACCAGAAACACCACCTGGACCGAAATCCAAGATGTGGGTGGACTCGAATTGAGTAGCAACTTCCCATTTGACTGGTAATTGAGTTATACACTTGACAATTCTTGAGATAATTGGTTCTTTGGACTCGTCAAACTGTTGGAAGTTTGAACCGTCAAAAGTGTCGTAAACAGGAATTCTAATGTTGGATTTTTCAAAAGACAAGTTCTCGTTTTCAATGTCAATAAGGACCAATTTGGTGGCATTTTCCAAGAGATGGGAGTGGAAAGGAGCGAAAATTGGCAAGAATCTGTTGGAAAACTTCAATTTTCTTTGAGAGTGAGGAATTCTCGATTGGTCCAAACCGTTTGGAGCCTTTTTGTTTCTCAAGGTCAAGTTCAAACCGTAAAGAGATTCTGGAGGACCAGAAACAACCAAGTTTCTGGCACCGTTGATCAAGGAAATAGCAATGTGTTTTTCTTGAGGCAAGTGCTTGTTGGTTTGGTCAATAAAAGAGTTAACTTGTTCAATAGACAAGTCTCTCACAGACAACATTGGGGATGGTCTACCTTCACCGTTTTCAAGAGAATCTTGCAACATAGTTGGAGGCAACGTGGTTCTTGGGTAGGTGATTAAACATCTGGAACCAATAAAGAACATAAGGGAAACGGCTTTCAAAGCATTTTCCAAAAATGAATCCCACGATCCAGATGAAGAAACGGCAATGGCAGTCACGATACCTTGGGAGTGACCGGTGGAACCACCACCTTTGAAATACTCGTTGAATTCACCGGGAGTCAAGCCCAAGATTTTACAAGTGATGGCATAATGACACAATTGGATGGTACAGATCATAGGACACGAGACTGGCACTGACAACAAGTAGTCTTGATCAGGCGATTTGTCTGGGTTGGATAACCAGGCAAGAATGTCCAAGCCTTGTGTGTAGACCTTGTCGAATTCCGAGGAGTTGTTCTTGATCAATTTGTTCAATTTGGTGGCAATTGGCACAATCAAATCGTCATGAACAAGCCCTTTGTACAACTTGTAGATTTCTCTCAATTCTTCGAAATAATCGTCAGTGTTACCTTGACCACCGAATATAGCCACTAATTTGGCATCGAACTTGGTTTGGTATAATAAATTCGATTCAATCTTTTCAACTTTTGTGTTGGAGTTGATTAAAGCAGTGTAGTAGTTTTTGACCACGTTTTCCTTGATTTTCAAGGGGGTGGTTGGGTAAGCAGAATCGTCTTTTAATAAGGATACAGCAAATGAGTGGATGTCAGCTGAACCTGTTAAGAATGTAGAATTGAAATCTTGCAACGATAACTTCAATATTTCGTCAAATTGGCCAGGCGATTTGGGATCCACCAAGGAGGCGATGAACCCCAAAAATTTACCAAATAACTCTACTGGCGATGAAGGCTCGTCGTCATCGGCAAAATCTTCGGTTGGCTGAGGCAATGTTTTAATGAACTGGTCCTTCAATTGCGAGTAGTTGAAGAACAAATCATTTGGGACCAAAAAAGTGTGTTCGATTGTGCCATGATTGAGTGAAAATGGACGATGGGATGAAGTATTGGACATTTTTTATTAGATATGGATATTACGGTTGATTAGTTGAGCTATTAAAGAATACGGGTGTAGCGGGCGTTTCTTAGCTGGGCTGTTGGGTGCACTTGGCTGGCGGGAAATTAGTATGAGATCGGTTGTAAAATTAATCAGAACCGTGAATATTCTTGAAATCGGCGTAGTGAATTATATTCTATGTGGTACTCTAGAGATATAATCTAAGGAAGAAGTATTCAAGATCTGTTCCGAATCCAATTCCTTTGCCGGTGTAGTAAAATATATATATAAAAATATATTCACTATCTCAATTTTTTGATGGGCCAAAAATACTACGCACAAAAATTTTAGGGATTTTTTTGGGGTCTTGGTTGGGAGAGATACTGCAAAACCACACAGCCGGCCAATTTGCAACAGCTACTAGACCAAATTACGACTACACGTAGAGGACATCGGCATCATCTATAGATATCACCATTAGCTAGCGATACTACTCTGCCATCTACGGGCCTTCTCTCTCGAGCAGGCTGAATTTAGTACACGCGTGCAGGCTTAGTGTTAGTAGCGTGTCGCATTTTTGTGAGCGATCTAGTTTCAACGGCCCAAAGCTGTTGTTGCACTACAATGCAAGTGATATTCTCGACATACACATACTGTATGGCCAACGAATCATGAGTATGCAATCGGTTGCACAATAAGTAGGGGGCTAGAGCACACTTGATATATCAGTTAAAGAACCCTACACGCTTGTATTATTTTTTGGTTCATCGCTTGTCATGTTTCTAGTAATCTCTGACAGCTCCCAACATTATTTCTCATTATGAACACCTAGTCCGAATTTTCTTCGGAGAAAAGGTTATTAGCCTTGGCCACGATGATCCTACTTTTTGTGGTGAAGTTTTTTGTTGGCCTTTTATTTTGGGTGCGCCGTTAATTATTTGGCCGTTTTGAAATAGATCTGCATATAAATCAGGCCATAAGTGACCAAAATGGACATACTACAGTTTCGGATCCTGTATACAAGATCATTTTATAAGATCGATTTTCCGGTCAAAATTTATACGTAACGGTCTATCTAGTAGGGCCATACTGAACCAAAGAAAAAGAGCTTCCTCTGTCTTTCATACACTGACAGTATTAGCGGCCGTGAACACCTTGTGACTTGTGAGATAAGCGGTATGGCAGATGCCCATCTTGATCTTCGCAAGGGTCTATATGCAGTACATACTTATATGTAGAGCTGTCGACTGGCAGATTGGACGATGTCTTCACCTACCAGTCTGTCGCGCTATCTAGCGGTGGGCGGAATGATCAGTATGCAGTACATCTGATTCACCATAGTAACTGGCCATTTTTGGGCCGCCTTACACAGGCGTACAGCGTGTTTATTTGGTCAACTTGGCATGTAGCGTCGCCAATCGAAACAGTTCCCGGTCTTTCTGATTCTATGTAAAGAGTTGCGCGCATCTAGAGCGCCGCTCCAAACCGGTAAGCTTTGGGCTTTTTGGCCCGAGGTTGTGGGTTCTGGTGTTGGAAAAATGTAGGCGAGCAGCAATCACGAGACTCACTAGCCGGGGCCGTGTCAGTTATTATTGGGAACACAGTAGATTGGCTAGAAGAGTTTCCGGGCTCGACATTCCATTAGCTGGCTATTTGGGGTCGGTTTTTGGGCTGCAAAAGATGTTGTCGACCTTTTTGGTCTATCAAACACGTTACGTAGTTTACTCGTGGTGGCTGGCAGTGCCGAGGTTGTTGGTATTTAATTTGGCGCTCTTTGTAAATCTCCGAAGTTAAGTAAGTTCCATGATTTTTTGAAATATTGGCAAATAAATGAGAAAATAGTTTTATCAACGTGGGTTTTTCGAGAGTTTGATTTTGCAGTTTAATTATGATACAAATCTATAACAGAAAGAAAAAGAGCAGCTCAAGTACAGCTCTAGAAGTATATTTATGAAGAACGGTTAAGTTATGGAAGGATATGCCCTATATGTATAACCGCATCACGTGCGTCTTCATAAATTGTCTCGGAGATAAGATGCAATGATGCATTTATGCACTTAGCTAAAAAGAGCCGAGGATTGTATGCATGATGTTAGGATGTTTCTGTATATTTATTCGCAAGTTAACTGAAAGACTGTCAAAGGTTGATTTTCGCAGCCTTGGGTTCCAGATATGCTTATGAGGCAACACCGAGTGCCATTGCTAGGTTTCACATCCTCATAAAAAATCGAAGCCATAAAAATGCCACTAGTTTTCTAGCATCTCTTAATTCAGACATTGATGCAACTGTACCGAGCTTCTGTAGCCAGTGTCTACTCTACTATATATTTCAGATAGTATATATGGTATCGGGCAGGTATTGCGGCACAATACTTTAGTATAACAAAGCCACGTACTCATTGTTGAAGGCTTAACTTAAAATAATTATTGCGAGAAAAAGTTGCGAAAATTCACTTTTTAACTGTGGCCCGACCTTATCTTTACCAGTAAATGAATTCGTTACTCTTGTCGTCTGGTAGCATCTGAAATTCGACTGGATATAAATTGAAGGCATTTTCCAAGACTCATTCAACCAATTCAGCAATGAGATCGACCCAATCATTTGCAAGCAAAGCTGTTTTGGCCTTGGCTGGAAGTGCTGCAGCCCTTTCGATTCCTTCTGTGAGATCAGACTCGATTGATGGTGTTGTGAAGCTCGGCTTGACTGTCAACAGGACCAACGCATACCAAGTTCAAGGAACATACCAGCACAACATATCTGGTGACTACAACTCAGATTACTACTATTTTGACTTGGTCGTCGGTAGTCAAGATCTTTCCATTAAAGTGATCATAGATACCGGAAGCTCTGATTTGGTTTTTGACCCCAACACATATGATCCTAGTCAATCCACTTCCGCCAAGAATTTAAACCGCACATTCGAAAGCTGGTATGTGTATGATGCGTACACCGATACCGTCAGCTTGGACGCATTTACCTTCGAAAACTTTAATTTGGGGGTTGCCGCGGGCTCACCTAATCTAGTGGGTGTTGGCCCTAAAGGGATGGAGGAGGTTCCGTTAGCTCAAGAGTACTCCAATTTTCCATTGGCATTGAAGAATAACAACTACATCAAGAGGGCTGGACTCTCGATTTATCTTGAACCTTCCGATCCAACTATTCAGTATGGAACAATTCTCTTTGGAGGAATCGACCACGCCAAATATACTGGTGAGTTGGTCAGTTTCCCGTATAAAACAGATATTCGAAGGATAGATAGTATCGAAATTGGTGGAATCAGATTTGCCGATGGCACGTACATCCCACTCAACCAACAAGCGGCTGTCGACACTGGTACCGTCACCATTGCTTTCCCTCAGCCAATTGCCGATTCTATTCAGGCTGTTTTTGGACCTCTTTATTCCAACGGGACAGTTATTGACTTTCAGGAGTCTTGGAAGACTACCTTGTTCTCGTTTGAGTTTGCTAATCTAAATATTACCGTTCCTTACTTCGATTTTCTTATCCCTGACGGAGCAGGTGGCTACGCCCTCCAATATATTTATACAAATGCGTATATTATCCTCTTGGGTGATATCTTTATCAAGAACGCTTATAGTGTATTCAACTACGAAGATGAGGTTATTCAACTTGCTCAGGCCAACTATGAGCCCACCGGTGCTTCCAATATCACTCTTATTTAAATATATATTATGATCAATAAATGTTTTGCAACAATTAAGCTGTGCAACGCAAGCATGATTCGCCGCATTAAAAAATTAATATTTTTAGGCAAATGCGCATTCAACGGATCTATGTTTCAATAATGCTTCTGTAACGTCTTGATGGCCCAGTTGTAATCAATAATATTCACCTCCGGATACTCCCCGGTCGGTGTGTTGTTTCCAGTACTCGGGTCCAATCTACATCAAAATGCGCGGTGCTGGTTGAACGTGGATTTATAGAGAGAAGACTTTGATAGACCCTCAAAGCCCCCAGATTTAAGCGAAAAACAAACGGCCCGCAAGCCCAATCGAGGCTGAACAACGCTATTGATCTTATATCGCTATTATCAACCCGTAGGCGAAAGTTGGCACCACGAGGCCTTAGACACTTAAGTAAGACGTAAAACTTCTCTAGAGTGCCAGAGATTCTAAACTAGGGGGAGGACTGCTTTTTTCCCTAAAGAGAAACGAGGTTGGATTTGTCGGTATACTTCACTGGGGCAAGAGAAATTTCATTGTCTTCGAGATCATAAAGAACATAAGCATGTCTCAAAAAGTTAGTTCCTATAACGTTTATATCACTGGAATTCTGCAACTGGGAAGTACAATAATCTAAAATATTTCCCAGGGAGTCAGTGGCTGGAAAGAGCAAATCTGAATAAGGAACAGAAATTGAAACTCCATTGAAGTTGAATTCCAATTCCTTGGAACCTTGGGTACAGGAATAACCATTGCCGCTCGTTTCTAATTCACCATTCACAGCATCGACAAGGTTTTGTGGGAGAAGTATACCATTGGTCCCCGAGTCTAACACCGCGGAAGCATCAACACCTAATGTTTCTCCGCCAGCGGTGGTTAAGGATTCGAGGTTCACTGCTGAATACAATTCTGAGTCAACAGGAAGTGCCACCAATGATCCAGAGTACTTTTCAGAATCATATCCCCCGAAAACAATGTTACCAGCCTGGGCAGTTGGCTCGTTCAAGTAGAGAGAATAGGCAACCTTGTTGATGTAGCCCTGGTCTTTCAAGACTTGAGGGAAGTTAGGGTAGGTTGATTGATTAAGGTTGTGAGCTCTCCACTCGGCGGCTAACGGCCCAACACCCAAGATACCGTTACCAGCAGTGTCCCACGTGGCAACTCCAAATTGGAAGTCGGTAAGAGTGGGACCATTAGGGAAACCAACACTGTCTTTACCAAAAGTACCGAGAGCAAAGGTCGAATCTTCATATACGGCAGTAAATGGCTCATTGAGGTCTTTCCAAGTGGAAGACTGTGTCTGGTCAAATGTACCGCCGCCAGTACAGTTGCGTATTGGGCCTGTGCTGAAAAGACCCTCCTCGCAAGTAACTTCCTCTGAGACAACCCACGTATCAGAACTACCAGTGTCAAGATAAATCTGAACAGAATCTTTTTGAGATCCAACAACAATATCAATAGTGTAAATTGACCCATTAATGTAAGTCAAAGTTTCTTCAGGTGTGCTTCTTTTGGATTTGCTTCTGAAGTCGCTT